>CAHIKZ030000554.1:342500-450000 GCA_903632075.3 Acanthosepion pharaonis
GGTTAATCTAGCGGAGCCCATCATTCTCAAGATTAGACCGCACCTGATGTCCGCCAAATAGGTGGCTAGCCTTGCCCGCCAACACGTGGCTGTTGTAGCTCATCTGAGGAACCATTCCGTTTTGGTTGGTGACCTGCGTCGAGAAGGTCCTACGCCCAGTGTGGGCTGTTTTGACACCACCCCTACATGTGAGTTTAGCCCATCAGCTGAAACGGTTTACCGGGGCATGGCAACTTGGAGCCATCACGTGAGATGTTTAGTAGATGATTAAATTAACTATAAATAAACTGAATAAATCCTTTATTAAATAAAGTGAATGTACTATAATTACCTTGGCACACATCTGATCTGACTCTGGCGAATTACCTGGAGGTCATTCAAAATCATTAGAGTGAATCTTTCTTTCTATGTGCCGTGTCTTTTTAGGACGTAGGCGATCATGGCTCTCCACCTCCCTCTATCCCTTGCAGCTCTCAATAAGTTCCTTCCCTCTGTCACCTTCACCAGACCACGTTCTGTCATCCACTTGCTTAAGGCCGCTAGGTATGTCATGCGTTGTTTTCCTTCTATTTGACTCGTGAGTATCAGATTCTCTAGGCCCTCCTTCCTCATTATGTGTCCCGGGAACTTCAGCTGCCTCTTCCTGATGAAGTATAAGCCTCCTCCTTGTTTGCATCCTCTCTAAGACCTCATTTTTGCTCATACGCTCGGTTCATGATATCCTCCGCATCCTTCTGTAGAATCACATCTCTGTCGCTTCGAGTTTCTTCTTCATGTTTGAGGAAATCGTCCAACATTCGTAAAGAAGGACAGATATCCCGTAACAGTTCCGTATTCTTTTCTTCGTTGCCAAAGAAATCCTCCTGTCTCATAATACTCTGCCCAGTTTTTTGGGGATTAGTGTTTTTAGTGAGCGGTTATTGTCCCAGATGTGGAAATAAGCTGAAGCAAATGTGGGTCTCTGAATGAGGGGGAAAAAAGGAAGAGAACTCTAGACGAAGATTCGGGCGTCAAGAGAGTGGTGACCAACTCAGTGCGAAAAGGAAGATCTTTATTTTAAGATGGAACTGGAAGACTTCTTCCGTTCAGCCAAATAAAGTCTGAAAGACTTAGTGATTATCATATATCCCTATTGAGAAAATAAGTTGTTAAACAATTTTGTTAAAGAAGATTTTAGTCTGTTTCGTTCCACCCCCACACCCTGTTTTCTGCCTCAGTAAATGTGTGTCTTCCTTGTGTAAATCAAACAATTAAATTATTCTTTTATGAACGCGACTTATTTAATTTTTATAAACATTCCGGAAATTAATTTTATATTAGTTTGACTTTCAAAATAAAGTGAATGTGAAGAGTAATCAATTGTTGAGATTTTTAGTAAAAATTATATAGATACTAAGATATTATCTAAAATTATATATATACTAAGATATCATCTAAAATTATATAGATACTAAGATATTATCTAAAAGACCAATATCGTTACTAACTTCAGAGCAAAATAAAAGCTTTATTTGCAAAAGGAAGCAATTTACGTATAAAGGCTATCATCAAAATAATAGCTTATTTATAAAAATGACAAAAACCAAATTGGGAATGAATGATACAACACATTTGGTTTGGTTTGGTTTGTTTTACGGCATATCAACCTCAATGGGTCATTTAATACTGACAACTTTTTTTTCCTGGTAATACCTTTGTTTCGTCAAAAATCTATTTCTGTTAATATTTTTTTTCATCAAAAATGTATAGCTGGTAATATTATTTTTTCAAAAACGTATAGCTGGTAATATTTTTTCAAAAACGTATTATCAGAGGCCTTGCTGTTGGACGTAGTTTAACGTCTTGCCCAGGACGCGGATGTAGTTTAACGTCATACCCAGGACGCGGATGTAATTTATCGTCATACCCAGGACGCGAATGTAGTTTATCGTCATACCCATCACGTGGATGCAGTTTATTGTCATACCCAGGACGCGATAAAACACATTTGTCTCGCAATTGAAAAAAAAAAACTCTCTGAAAGTAAATGCTTGGCATTCTTTACTATTGATGAATACATTTTTAGGACAGTTTCTCTCTCTCTCTTTTACACTGTCAGTTGAAAACCTTAAAGATAAGAAGTGCTTCTTTAATAATGAAAAATATTTCAGCTCGTTTTCTTCCAGATCTCTTGAAAGTATTTCAAGTTTTCTTTCCCAAACATCGACGACACAACACTTCCATTACCCTGTCCTTTTTTATTCAATTGTAATGAAATGTGAAATCTGCAAAAAAGCCATTCAACCATTTAATAGCAGTCAGTTCTGAATATCGTTGCCATTTTTATTTAAAGTCTTATTTCTTCTAGCAACTCCACAAATCTGACATTGTTGTACAAAAGTAACCCAGAAAATTGACTTTTAATTTCATTCAATAGCTTGGTGGATTGACGTTTGTTAAGTGCATGGGCAGCTTTAAACTAGTTTTTGCACATGCAAAATACAATGAAATTCAGTTAAATTTTGGTTGGCTTCTTGTTTCTGTAATTGTACAAATCCAGCACTTTTCCAATCATGCTTCGAGCTCTATCTGTTGTCACAGATACAATATTTCCGAACTTAACGCCCAGTTCAATAAATTCTAAAAGGAACTATTACAAATGAATTCAGAATAGCCTCAAATTTTAAATTATCCGAGTAGCCACAAAAAATTGATGAAACTACGACTGATAAAATGAAAAGAGCGACAAACCGTTCCTACACAAGTGTACAAAACTTTCTAAAAATGGCTGAGTATCAGCTCGATGTGTTTAGGTAGATACGAGGCGCAAACAAAACTTGAAAAATAGCTCAATTTAATTAGCCTAGCCATATTTCATGAGGTCATTTCTTCGTCACTAAAAAGTTGATGGTGGGTCAATTCATGACCAGCGGGTCAGTGGTTCGCTATCAATGGCTTTAGGCATACGCAGAATGCTTACAAATGTTATTGTTTACAAAATCTGTACTACATTTCGTCTGAACTTTTTTTTTTTTTTTTTTTTGCATTTATCTATAAGAATAATGTTCTTGGTAATATTGTGAAGTGAGGTTGGCTTAATGGTTAATAACTCAATAAATGGAATCTGAAGGCTGAGGTCAAATTCTGACTGAATCGTGTTCTCTCTGTTCTAATGCAGTTGGGAAAAGCATGTATCCATTTCTTCCAGTTAATCCCTGTTTTTGATAACATAAAATCTCGTACAATCTCGTATGTTACTGAAGAGGAGATAGGTACTGCCAAGTGATCACCACTTTTCAACGAGAAATACTAAAAAGAACTAAACATATGATACCCAATTTTCTGCTTCATCGTAGGATAATTTGATTTAATTTGAATGTCCAACGTCTACACTATTTATTTGAGCAGAATGACTAGTCTAAATCTTTAACAACTTTCACTCGTAATGATCAGCTAACTTTTGTTGCGATTATGCTTGCCAAGTTTTAAGGAGTTGCTTTCTCCAACTTATTCTGTTCGTGTAGAGTTCCTACCCGATCAGATCGTTTAAGCTGATGTCAATCGTCTTCGATAAAATCCAGCTTACCTTCACGTCTTGAATAAAAAGAAGCACACCCCATAAAACACACACACAGAGATCCACGCAAGCGCATAGAAGGCGATAGGCTGAAAGGAAGCTAATAGAGAGACGAGGATTCACGCGAAGTTAAACACTTACGCACAAGTAATTGATTACAGAAGTGCATAAATAAACAAATACAAAGATCCCATTGCAATGTGAATGAAATTACTTTAAGTGGTCCACCCATGGCACTCACAGCGGGACAATTAATCATCAGAGCGACAAACACAACATTCAACATTGCTGAATGATCTTGTCTCTTCATAATGACCGTTGGGCGCCCGGTGGTCATGTGACATGTCAGATAATAGTTGTCTGCTTCTATCAGAATATTAATTAATAGCATGAAGATTTTTTTTTTCTACTGAAATATTCCGTATGCTGTACGAAAGGATGCTGAAAAGATATCGGCCCGGCATACTTCCCCAAATCTCACTAAATGACAAAAGATTAGAATTTGGGAGGAAGAACCCAATTATGGTCGGGCTGTGAACTTATCAACACCTAATAGGTTACCATTGGAGGTGATCTATTATCTCTAGCCTTGGTAAACGACATTTATGCCTCGGATAAAATGTTAATAATTATTTTATTAAACATTTTATATCAAGTCGCTGTCATTGTGAACGAATTGAGATAAGCTCATATTTTGATGAAATCCCTGATTTTTCCTTCTTTAAGAGATTGTATTTATTGTCTGTTTCGTTTTGTTTTTCATTCCATATTTTTATCTTTCTTTATTTCAATATTTGGTGGAGTTTCTCTGTTCCATATTTTTTTTATCTTTGTTTCAATATATTTTGCGTAAATGAAGCTTCTGTTTCAAATAATACAAACTGATATTATCATCAATATTAATTTATCAGTTGTTATTGAATCAACTTTTATGCTTTGTAATCTAACGCTTTCATTAAAAATCTGATTCGGCACCTGCTCAGTGTATGTGCACGCGTGTGTGTATTAATGTTTTCTCATGTTTTCGGCATCATGCAACAAATACATACACACACATTTACACAGACACACACACAAAATAGATAAATTGGTTGGTTGACTGACTGATTGATGAAGGTGATGAAAATTTTTTATTCCGAACAAGATGTTCCACAAATAAAAGCATCCACTGTTATTTGGTAAGATTCAAGGAAATGGACGGAACTGAAAATTTTCAGTACCTCCTAGTATATTCCCTTGCAACATACAATGACATATATGCACATTCTCTATGTGTACACACACGCGTGCATATGGAGTCATATACATTTATAGGATATAAACTCCTATATTTTACGGCAAACAAGAGATGCCTACAAATAAATCTTACTAAATTATGTACATAAAAACTTTTTTACATTTATGTACAAACAGAGCTCCAAATTAAATAAGTGTTTTCTGGAACCTGATTGGATAGGACAAGTCACATGTAGTGCTTTCTCCGATGTCCGCGCGGTTGAAATCCAAATGACCTGGAAAATATTCGGAGCTCGATTTACTGAGTACATTCCCGCGCAAAAGTCAGATAGTGATTTGGAGCCGTGCAGAGGCTAGCGATAGCGATATAAACCGCTCGCCAGCAACGGACAAAATGGATAGTCAGGTAACAAGGCCCTGCCTCGAGAAAAGTTACCATGACAACGCGTCAGTCAGCGATAATTTTTCTACACTGAAAAACATGCAAAACTATAACGAAAATAAGTCCTGCCTTCTCTCTCTTTGTTCACCGTGTTAAAATTACTGCTATCGCACGAAATCTGTCAGTAGTCACACGCATGTTTCATTGGCGTGTGCTTCACACACAAACACATATTGGCGTACAAAATCATTTCGACCTTTGCAGACTCACTTGTAACAAATCACTTCAAACTTTGCAGACTCACTTGCGACAAATCCCTTTGAACACTCCTACTATTGGTCCCTACACGGCCACAACAAATACAATTAAATTCTAATATGTAAATACATTATTCTCCTGTATAAATTTTATTGTCATATTTAGCTTGGTATTTTTCCTTTTTTGTGAAGATTATTTCGTGGCATTGTTTTTTTTTTTTTGTTTTTTTTTTTCATTTATGTTGTCATTTGTAGCCATGACACTTGGATTTTATATTTCCACCTAAAATCCGGGTAGACTAACCCCTCCCACAACATTTCACAAATAATCGTACGTTATGCAAAGCAGACAATCATAAAACATCCTCATTAATCAGATAGCGTTCTTGGGTGGCAGGTATGTGTGTATGTATGCGCTTGTGAATATATTTCAATATGCCATTCGGTTCCCACTATCCGACATACTTGTAGTTCATGGCCGATGTATACAATGTTAAGAAAACCTGACAAAACAGAAATCATTTGCCAATAAATATTATGGGATGTGTTTATGCATAATTGTCTATTGCAAAACAAATAGTAATGCCAAAGAACAACACAATGTGCTGATCAAAATAGAGTCAAAACTAAACGCATAATCAATCATGGAAGAAAATAAAATTCTTTTTGTCTTTTATTTTTTAATTCTTTTCCGTGTGTTTGATTTGGTTGTTTTTGTTTAGTGGTATATCAACACCTCTATGGGTTATTTAATGTCGACATGTAAATATGAAAATTCAAACCTTGAAATTAATTCAAAGGAATGACATTATTTCATAAATTAAATTATAATTACTTTGCTTCATTTTTTTAGTCAAATAATCTTACAAAATCGAACGAGGTGTGAAAACTTGTTTCTTTTTACAAGAAATGAGATTAATCAAAGAAATTTTTTTTTTGACAAAATATGCCAGCTCTTCAATTTTACTATAAAAATGCATTTTCCGTCATTTTACTATGAAAATATATTGTTGGTCATTTTACAATAAAAATGTTTTGTTGATCATTTTACTATAAAAATGTATTCTTGGTCATTTTACTATAAACATATACTGTTGGTCATTTTACTATAAAAATGTAGTATTGGTCATTTTACTATAAAAACGTATTCTTGGTCATTTTACTATAAAATGTATTGTTGATCATTTTACTATAAAAATGTATTGTTGGTCATTTTACTATAAAAATGTTTTTATACTTCCCGAGTGTTTTGATTTTTGTTTGAGGGTTCACTATTTTCCCTTAGCTGGGACCCTAACAATTGTTACCACACCTCTCTTACTCTCTCTCTCTCTCACTCTCTCTCTCACACACAAACACACACACACACTATGCTATTCTCTGGTATATATTAGAGTTTGACATGATAAATAATGATGCAGAATATTTTTTTTAAATCGTACCGTTTTTTAAGAAAAACGAATTTAAAGATTAAGTTAAAAATTGGTGCGTTGGAATTTCATTCCGGTGATCAATGAAAGATTTAATGCTGTCAAAAACTTCCGTAGCCTTATGGAAAAGAAATGTGCAACTGTGTAGATGGTTATTCATATCAGAGCAGCAGAAATTCGCCTCGTGTTCACGGAGATAAAAGAAAAGCATACTTGACAGGAAATAAAATGTACAGAAATAACAGAAAAGCATTGGTAAATTGTATGTTTATTTCATACAATTTATTTTATTTTTCTTGTGTGTATTGGTGTGTGTAATTTTTAAGTTACAATTGTTTTATGCTACATGTGATAAAAGGGAGAAGTCACTCCATATTATTACACGCAATATCACAGATCAACGTTCGTGGCGAAGAGATTGAATTTAACATCTTTTGGCGGAATGTCCGTATTTCCTGCAGGAACAGTTTTTGTTACATGCTGGGAGTGCTTTTATTATTTTTGTTTTTGAATTAGTTTATTTTATACAAGGTTTAATGTTATTGCTTTATTACATTTTATTTATAATATTTATGATTATTATTATTTTATATTTTATTTTTATTTATTTATAATGATAATGTCTTCACATCTGTCATTTAATAAAATGTTTTCCAATTGTCAACATTTACTCGTTCTCGATAAATCAAAGAAAAATAAATCAGAATTATGAATAATATAAAAAGATTCATTTTATAAAAGCAAAATGGAGCTTAAATACGAGGTATTTAGATTTTGGGCAGCGATGAAAATCGATTCCTTTTATTTTTATATAGAATTTGGGTTTTGCTATTTTTCAATGGAAAATATTAGACTAATTCTAAAAACAAAATACACCCCACAACCTCATAAAAAAGGAAATCTCTTTATTTTAAAATCAACAGTAATAAAATATATTTTATTTGTAAATCTTGTACTGGAACTTTCTTTCGATGGGTATTATCTAAGTTCTCACCGTTCTAAACATTTTGTTTAATTAGTTCTTTTGTAATTTAAAAAAAAAAAAAAAGGAAGTAAATATTTTGCTTAATTTACATTTTTTTTTTTTTAGAAATGACTGGCTTTTATTTAAAATGTGGTGTTTGTTTATTTCCGTGGAATAAACTATATTTCCATTTAGGTAATTTATACAGTTTCATTCTATTTTTCTTATTTCAAATTTACCTTTGAAATTTTATTAAAATAGGGTAATATTTGCACTTTTTTCTCTTTTTCGTTGTATAATTTCAACTAGTTCATGTATTGATTTTCAAAATTTAAATTGATTGAAAAATATAAATTTAATTCTGATAATCTTCCCTTCTCTGGTAAATAATATTGTGATATTTTCCTTCACATTTATCATGTATGCTAGATCCGTTTTTAAACGTATATACACATTTTGAAATTTCAGGTTTCCATTGAAGAAAGGGAATATTTAAAATCTCAGTGTGAGAAAAGCTTCACAAATTGTATATAGACAAGAAGCAAAGCACAAATATATTATTACAAAATCCTTGTGCTATCAAATAAAACCTTCATTTACTTCAAATGAAATTTATACTGGACAATTTAGCTTTATTATGATTTAATGTGTTATACAGTGCAGTAGCTTTAGTGTGATTTTCAATACACAATGCAAATTTAAATCATTTTGTCTTATAATTTGTGCCTAGTATTATGGTGGTATATACACTTTTATTTTTATTATTTATAGCCTAACAAATGATATAAGATCTTATTCCATTCATTAATATTTTACAATTTTTACAGTTTTCACTTATCGAATAGAGTAAAAAAAATTGCTTATTTTGCTTGAAGTAATTGATAATTAGAATTCTGATTTGAATATATTTCAATTTATCTAATATAAAAATATCAACTTTATTTGGATTTATTCTTCAAATAATAAAATTTTGAAGTCTGTAAACAAAAACCTACGGAAATTAAGAATTTCTGTAGATTTTTTTCAAACGATCTTTAAACCTCAAAAATTGGTAAAAACTATGAATCTAATTTTATTATCACATGACATCCGAGCATTCACACTAAATGCAATACTGATGTTCTAAAAACAAGGGAAAAATCAATCTGCCCTAATGCACAACTATTGGCAGACAGACAGTATTTAACCGAAATAATGATTGTAATATTAGTAAAAAGTCGAAAGAAAATTAAAAGTAGCTAAAATGTTCTAAAATGTTAATTTTCCATAAAATAATTTCAAGATATACCGTAAATAATTTAAACAAAATCGCACAATATTGTGTCATTACTTTTCTAATTTATTTTATCTACAACTTTGTACAGTCAAATTATTACATTATTAAATTGTCGCCATTTTATATTTTTAATTTCATGCATGTGCATTGTTTGTTTATGATTTTGTCGACTGCACAGTATAGTAAGGTCAGTTGGACATCGTCTGTGAGAAAAAGAGCACCATGATGCAATTCACTCCGACAGAAATTTGGAAACGGTATGCTGTACTACTTGGCATTCGCGCTTAAGGCTCCAATACGAACATTTCAGAGTCTTTGGGTGTCAATCTGAGAACAGCGCAGAGGATTCAGAAAGAGTTGGATGAGTCTAATGGTGATTACGAAGGTACGACAGCTCGGAAAACTAACTCTGATTGTTCTGATAAGAAATGAACTCCCGAATTTGTTGGTGAGAACCTCAGACTCAATACGGAGGCCTACATCATGTGCTTTGATGAGGTAGTGCTGCCCTGGGCCAAGAGGGTGGCTGCTGGAAAACCCTATGTCTGGCAACAAAACTCTGCACCATGCCACACCAGCAGGAGAACCCAGCAATGGCAGTCAGACGATTTCTGCGACTACATCATCCCTTACATCTGGTCGCCTAACTCCCCAGACTGCAACCCCTTGATTATTATGCATGGAAAGCAGTTAAGCAAGACACCAACAAAACGCCTTGTAATACCAAAGATGAAGTGAAAGCAAGGATTATGGCAGTAAGGGTTATGGAACCAACTTAAACAAGGAGACAGTTCAGAAGAGTTGCATTAGATTCTGAAGTCGTCTGAACTCCGTGGTTGAAGACAATGGCGATTTTTATTTAATAAATTTACTCTATAGTATTTCGAGATATTTTTGTATAAATTTGGTAAATATAAGTGTTAAAATGAGATGTCAGTGTTTTTCATTTTTGCGTAATTTAGACGACAATTTATCCACCGCATCCTGTATATTCTCAATGGTAAAGACTGCCGAATGTTCTGCTGTGTCCGATACCTTTTCGTAGTCAGCTCTAGCAAAAAAGCGGTTTGTTATATTCTGCTGTTTTTTTTTTGTTGTTGTTGTTGTTGTTTTCGTTTAGATGGTATATTAGTTGTAAATAATCAATTGTTGATAATCACTCCCTAAATCTATCTGTTCGCATAGCAGATTTTCATTTTGTTTTTTTTTTTTTTGTTTATATGGATTTTTGTATTCGTTTTTTGCTGGTTTTTTTTGGGGGGTAGCCTGATTGCAAGTAGGTTTATCTGCTTAATTATGTATGTTCAATAGTAACAAGATCTAACAATAGTTATTAAAGACATTATTGTCTCTTTTTTAATATCTAGACTAAATATTTACGATACCTTTCTTTTCTGTATATACTCGAGTTTATATATATATATATATATATATATATATATATATATATATATATGAGATTTTTTAATTTATATGGAGTTCCTGCTTATATATATTCAGATAATGCTCGTTCCTTTGTTGCAGGTTTCAACTTGGTTGAAAGGAATTTAGTACCTTCACACATTAATTACTTGGTTTGGAGGTGTTTGGTAGCGTCTCATAAAGACGGTTAAATGTTGTCAGTATAAGTTAGTTGGACGGAAGAAGTTACCATACTTTGAATCTGTTACTGTTTTGTTTGATATTTAGAATGCTATTAATTCTCGTCCACTCACTTGCAGATGCTTGGAAGATTCAAGTTTAGATTTTGGTCAGTCCAAATGCTTACCTTTGCTCTCATTATTATAGCTCTATTTTTTTAAAATACTAGCGAGAATTTCTTTGGTGATGAATTAACTTCCAGGTCTGATTTTTTTTTTTTTTTTTTTGAAGAGTCTGGAACGTAAAGATCTATTTCTTGGTAGATTTCATAGCTTATGGCATACAGAATATCTTCTTAGTCTAAGAGACGAGTCACATGACTTATATCAGAGTGATTTTAACAATATTTTTAAGGTTGACAATGTAATGCTCATGAAGAATCTGACCCAAACTAGCCCTTACTGGTCTTTGGGTAGGGTAGTTGCTATTATTTCAGGTGAAGATAATTGTGTTACAACCAAGATTAAGAGACCTGGCTGTAACATTCAGTTACATTCCCTTAAGCACCTATGTCTTTTGGAGTTATATATTACTCGTTCCCATAATACTACTGTTTCCACTGAGGAACTTTCAGATTTCAAAGATCCTTCTAATATTTCTGCATCTGCAGTTATTGGTGCTTCTGTCTCCACTTCTAAGTCTAGACCTCGTAGAAACGTTAGGGAAGTGTGTGAAAGAAATGACGATTATGTTTGGTATTGAAATTGAAAATTCAATTTTTTTTTTATTCCTTGACTGAGTATACTTTATTACATTGCCTTTGCAATTGACCGTTCTCATATTGTCTTTATTCAGAATATTCTCAAGTATCATACACACATATGATGGGATATGAAACTACTAAATAATTAATTCAGTAAATATTAATCTGTAGCTAGTTGAAACATAGTAATTTTAATTTTTTTTCTTTTTCTTTTTTTACAGGAAAGTGTAAGAAATTATTTTAAGAAAAATACGGTTGAAAACAGATAGATATTTATTTTTAATAATTTATGTAAATTAGAGTTTCATTTTAGAAATGTGAATATTTTTTTTTTATAAATTTATTTTTAGTAACGGTTATTTGCTGTTAATATCTGGTTATGTCATCTTCTGATTGGTTAAATTTGAATGTTACTTTTTTGTTTGTTTGTTTTTTGTTTTTTGTTTTTTGACTGCACAGACGTTCATTGGATATCTTTGGAAATAGGTACCTTTTTAGTCAGAAAGTATTGAGATCTCGTGGTAGCTGGGTGCCTAAAGATTTCTCCGTCGTTTTGAACGTCGTATGTTTGTTTATAATTTGAATATTTTTTAAATGGAAAGAATTTTTTGATAAGTTACCGGTGTCATTAAGGCGTGAGATCAAAACCTTGTGTTAGGTTCTAATTATCCTTCATTTGGCAAAAGAACCTTGGCACCTATTCTAATGTGATTCAAACCTTGGAAATTACAAATTCTAGGTTTTCGAATCCACTTAAACCTGTTAAAAAACAGAAGTCATTTACTTCTAGTAAAGTTCAAAGCCAGCATTAACCGTAAAAACCTTCCATTTTAAAAAAAAAAGTCATGTAAAAACTGCACCTGTCCTTTATAAATGCAATTTTTGTCGTTGCAACACGTATTGCGCTGTTTTATGTAATATGTGCTCTTCATTAAAGTACCTTCTGCAACAATGCAGGGCTACCAAATTGTGTACCTTTATGTACTAGCCCTTCTCATTCCTCAGATCATTGTCTGGGTAAACAGGATCAACTTAAGCCTTGATGGAAGTGTAAAAGTAATATACATGCAAGTGCACTGTGTCCTGAAATAGAAAAGACTTATTTAAATACAAATCCATGTTTACAATAAGATACGGATCTATCTGTTACCCATAGAAGAAAATAATTTGAAAAGAAATTTAATTGTCTGTTAGATTCAGTCAGCCAAGGATTTTATCTTTCGGATAGATTGCTTAATATTTTGGATTGTAGGTCAGATCCCATGCAAAAAAGGGATTTTGTGATTAAAATATTTCTGGGATATTCCCAGAAGGGTCTTAACGAATTGGAATTACGTATTGGATTGCCAGAATCTGAATGTTCTGTGACCTTTTTAATAAATGATATTTTAGAGTTTGAATTTAATGTGGCTGGATTTAAATCTACAGCTGAAAATCTTCAAATTAGTGGTTGTAAATTAGCAGCCGATTTTTCTTGTGTCCGAAACGACTGTATTTCCGTACATGGCTTATTGGGAGCTGATGTATTGAAATACATGGACCCAGTGCAACTCATTCATTGTATGTAGAGTAAAGGTTTTAATTCATGTTCAAAGTAAAATTAATGCTAAATAAATATTTTGTTACCACAGGTAAAAAAAATGATACTTGATGCAAAGACCAAACAAATATTCCCAATTCCAAAAGTTTTGATAAAAATAATGGATAGTGGAATGTATACAAGTCCATAAGCAATTGAAACGTAACAAATAAAAAGATACAAATTGTGTTTACATGACAGAAAATTATAAAAGATGTTCACTTCCTTTTTTGCAAAAACAATAATATAGTATTAATGCGCAAAGGCTTTTTTGCACAAGTCACGCGGGTGATATTTACATACATAATATATTTTTTCTTTAGAGTTCACAAAGAAAACGAATAAAGTTCGTATTTGAGTTCTTTCTGAGATGAAGAAATATACAATTTTCAATTTTTTTCTCCTGATAGTTGAAGAATAAAAATGTTCAATCTTCTTTTTTTTACTGAAGGTAGTTCCCTTTGCAATTTTCTGCTACCTTGTTAAGATTGGCAAAACTTACTGGTGATGTTGTCTTATCTCTGCTATCTCTTCTTCCATCAACTCCACCAGCTCGGCAGTAACCATTTTGTTTATACTTCTATTTTCGATGCAGGATATTTTCAATGTTAATTCAAAACGAAAAACTTATCTGTAACTTTCTTGTTCTTTGTGAAAATATAGATATGTATGTTTAATAGCTAGATTTAAAAATCTTAAATTTATGTCAACAACTTCAAGAAGCAAAAACATTTTCAAATCAAATTCTCATAAAATATATCTCTTTCTCCTCTGGAGAAGCCACGAAATAAGTAGCGAGATTTTATTTCGTCGCAGGCGAAATATATTTGGAATATAAAAATTCCTTCTTATTACCAATCAATTGTATAAACTATGAAATTTCTTAATAATTTTTTAAAAAATTCCTTCCATTTCAAAAATATTCAAATTATAAAAAACATACGTCGTTCAAAACGACGGAGACTTTTTAGGCTCGCAGCTATCACGAGATTCCAATAGTTTCTGTGAAAAAAGTGTTTATTTCCAAAGACATCCAAGGAACGCCTGCGAAGTCAAAAAAGCCCAGTAACATTCAAATTTAACCAATCGGAGGATTACATGACCAAATATTAACAGCAGATAACCGTTACTAAAAAATAAATTTCTTTTACAAATAAGAACAATTATTCACATTTTTAAAATGAAACTCTAATTATGAGTAGTTTCGTAGCTATTTGTCTGACTTTCCCTGGCTTTCGCCGACTGAAGCGGCTAGCTGTGAGGGGGAGATCACGGAGGGCGAAGTCTACGCGGCATTGAAAAAGGTCGGCAGAGGCAAGTCGCCCGGTCTGGATGGTTTGCCCTATGAATTGTACTTGAGGCTGTCGCACATCTTTGTCCTGATTTTGACAGTGGTGTTCAACAACTGGTTCCGGCAGGGGTCCATCCTCAACCTGCTTACCAGGGTATAATCACGCTGTTGAAAAAAGGCAAGGGTGTTGGGGGTAAATTAGAAGATTACAGGCCCATAACTCTGCTAAACACAGAGTTAAAGATTTTGGCCAAGATCCTGCAGTCAGTTTCCGAGTCTCAATAGGTGTACTAGCGTGTATGTTTGCATAAGTATGTGTGGCGTCACGACGACAATTTTTCCTCCCACTTCCATAAAAACACCAATACACGCAACCCTACATAAATCCAATTTTTTAAAAAATTAATCAGGGTCACAAACTCACATCAATCCAACTATATATATATATATATATATATATATATATATATATATATATATATATATATACTATAGATAGATATATAGATAGAGAGGGTACGATGGATAAATTGTCGTCTAAATTAGGCAAAAATGAAAATAACACTGACATCTCATTTTAAGAGATATAGGTAGCAAAATTAAACAAAAATATCTTGAAATACTAGAGTAAATTTATGAGCGAAATTAAAAATATAAAATGTCGACAATTTACCCATCGCACTCGGTATATAATCTTATTATATAATGTTTTAGTGGATACCCATATTTTAGTAGACGTTCCGTATCTTTTAAAAATTGTTTAAACAATATTTACCTGCCTGCGCACTCAAGAAAACTTAATAGAGAAAATGTGCCCCGCCGGGTGGGATTTGAACCTGCGTTCCTGCCGGTAGACAAAATAAAGACTGTTTAAAAAAAAAAAAAAACGCATAAAGTGGTATAGTTTATGTCTCTAAATGTGCGTAGCAGCGTCTGGTTTACGTTAAGAAACTACATGCGTCCTTATAGGTATATTAGGAAGCTTATTTAGCTGTAGCTGCCGCTTCGCGCTAACTTTAGTAGTTTAAAATCTATTATTCTTACATTTGTGAATATCGCGCGTTAAAATGTCATCGGATGTCAGAACAAGTAGATCTTTGCCTACACCGCATTTCCTCGGTACTTCTTCTTTCAAATTTACAGAACTGGATGTATAAATGGCTTTGTCATCATTTGATAGGTGCCTCAAAGAAAGTACTTCAATCATTGCATCGACAAACAATTTAGTTTGATATGAACACCAAAAGGTAGCGTGTACCATTTATAAGCCTTAATCCGCTAACATAAAACTGTAGATTTCTGAAGTGTTTTACTTGAAATACCTTTGATAAATACAAATATAAATAGTGTCTATCTTTGTGTCTAATGTACGCTTATAATCCTCATACATAAAATGCAATAAGTATCTCTCTCTCCCATATATATATATATATATATATATATATATATATATATATATATATATATATATATGCTTTACCACCCGGTACGTAGAGCGTCAAAGTTATTAAGATTTCACAAATACGTAGGCCGATAACGTAATACACACTGTTTAAAATAAAACTAAAAATGAGGCGTCTATTTCACATATGAGTATCCACTATCATAACGTTTGAAGTAATATATATATATATATATATATATATATTATGTGTTGATACATTAGAAGATACCCACTACATACCCACTACAAAACTGTACACCTTGTTTCAACGTTAAAATTTTTAACTTTTCATCGGATGGGAAATCACGATGCTACTAAAATATTTTATTCCGAAATGCAGTTAACGAAGCACATCTTCCACTCCTGCCATCTTCTACTTCTGCCATTGGAAAGTTTCCCATAAAAGATAAAACAAAAATTATATGTAGAAAAAGAAAGGAAGCTAAGTGATTAGTAACAGCGAGAGAGAGAGAAATAATAAGAGAGAAAAGGCCAAGATAAGGAAATAAAGGTTGAAAAAAAAAAGTGGATTAAGAATTCATTAGATAATTTTGACATATCAATGGGGTCTTTGGATTCTGCAGAATCTTCAGACTTAGTAGGACTATTTCTCCTGTACAACCTTACAGCATTTGAAGACATTAACCGAAACAGTATAGGGCTTTATAGGGACGATGATTTCATGGTTGTTAATGAATATACTAGAAGTAAGGTCGATAAACTTTAAAAAAAATAATATACAGGGTGTTTAAATCGTTTGGCCTCAACGTAGTCTTCAATGCTAACATTAAACAAGTTGATTTCCTAGATGTTACATTTAATTTAGCGATGGAATTTCCAACCTTACATGAAAAATGACGCTAACCCAGTGTATATTGACCCTAGCTCCAACCACCCACCGTCCGTAATCAAACATATTCCATCACCAGTAGAACGGCGAATTAATCAGCACTCCTCTAGCAAAGAAATATTTTAAAAACATAAGATAGTCTATGATAAAATTCTTATGGTTTTAAATCTTCAAAAATTGAATTTGTGGAAAATTATGATAATTCCAAGAAGATAAACAGAAAAAGGAAGATCATATGGTATACTCCTCCATACAATCAATTAGTGCGTAGTAAATTAGGATATAAATTCTTAGAATTAGTTGTAAAGCATTTCACTAAAAAGAGCTCCCTGAGGAAAATTTTCAACCATAACACTCTAAAACTTAGCTATAGTTGCACAAATAATCTAGAAAAAATAATTAAATCACACAACACTAAAATATTAAAATTACATAACAAGAGTAACGAGTATACTAGGGCTGACCCTACTGGGTCTCTTACAAATAACCTGTGTAATTGTAAAAATCCCAACCAGTGCCCGTTATCCAACAGGTGTTTAACAAAATCCTTACTATACAGGTGTTTTATTACCTAGGACTTCAGAACGCTTTTACGTCGGAAACACAATGAATGATTTCAAAAAGCGCTTTTATAACCATATCTCATCTTTTAATAACGCAGATAAACGAAGCATGACTTCACTTTCTAAGTCTTTCTGGGAATTAAAAGTCAAAGATAAAACACCCAAAGTTAGATGGAAAATCTTAAAACAAGCTAGAATCTCGAGATCTCTAAACGAACCGTGCTTTCTCTGCCTACAGAAGAAAATACAAATAAATACTCGAACAAGGACAATCTGTTGTATCGAAGATATGAAACGGCAATAAATTGTAAACATACAAAGGAATTAACCTTAGAATCTTGCTAAAGAAATTTCTAATCTACAAACGAATCCTCTTATGTTTATTATGTTTATAAACATGGCATCGTAACCACCGTCAATATACTCTACTGTATATGTAATGTATTATATATTTCATTTTTATTTTACTTTGGAATTTAACTCTAGACCTAAAATATATCCTAATTTATTCTTACTTTTGTAAGTTAACCGTAATATATGATAATCTTAATATTATTTTGGGTATTTTTATTATTTAGCTATTATTTGTTTTAAACATTGTTACTTAACCTCTTTATATTAAAAAACTAATATAACAATATAGACATTTAAAAATTTAAAATGATCGTGCATATTCGTAAAAGCAATGCATATAATATATTAGCAGTATCTTCCAACGGAGTCTTGATAGCTCAAGTGTAACAATTCTGACTGGCGTTGTATAAGTCGGGTTTCGATCTCGTCTATATCTCACGTTCTTCTTTTCTATATGCAATAACATCAATTCCCTTTTCCAATTTAATTTATTGAAATTTGAAGATAAATATTAATTTTAATGTTGTTTTGTCTTCATTTCTATCTCGATTTCACCACCTATTTACTTTTTTAAAAATTTATTTGTTATATTACTTGAATTATTTTTCTCTTTAATAACGCTTTATGCTAAAAAAATAATACGAAAGTTTAAAATGTATGTAGTTAGTATTCTCTCATTCATATTGTAAAGTAAAATTTGGTTAAGTATAATTAATATGACAATATAAAGATTTAAAATCTGTTTAGTATTCTAATCTATATTAGAAAGTCCGTTTCAGAAAATACTGTAGAACTCTTTTTACATTTTTGCTGAGGGTTTTTTATAAGTTATTTTGTTCTTATTAAAATATTTTTTGTTAGACGATAATTTATTTATTCTAGTGTTTACAGTGTCAGGGATTTGTTTAATTTTTGAGTTTGGGTTATTGGAGTTTACATTAATGTAAAATGTGGTATACCAAGCTACCATGTTTCCGAAGGAAAATATTAATGATAAAATAATATACATAGGGATACATTTTTATCTTTCATTATTCTTTATTTAAAATCCCTTCATTTATTCTTAATATTATCATGATTATTATATTTATTATTTTTTTTTTCTATTAAGGGCTTCTTTATTAGAGTGACTAATTTGAAACTGTGTTAATTTGTCCTGCCTAAAATAACAAGCCATATCGGTCAATTTGTTGTATCACCCGATGTACAAAGTTCCACACATTAAGGAAAAAAATTCTTGGGCGGGTCATTCTATTTTAATTTTACTACTATCCTTTCATTTCTTCTTTCTTTTCTTTTCTTTTACACTCTCTCCCTCTCCACCTCTCTCTCCTCTCGTTTCACGTTTTGAAAAGAAATTTATAATCTATTATCTTATTTCCTTCTTCCTCTGCCTCTTTTTTTCTATTCTCTCTTGCATTCCCTCCCCCCACCCCAGTCAATTTAGTATATCAGTCCAGAGTTGGGGGGATGGAAATTGTCTCCATTTATTAAAACCTTTCGGTCTGAAGAGATGAATATATAGAGATATTCACGAAATTAATAAGAAGCGAGATTGATCTTTAAAGTTTTCTTCTTGATTCAATATATATATATATATATATATATATTATACATACATGTGTGTGAGTGTGTGTGTGTGTGTGTGTGTGTGTGTGTGTGTGTGTGTGTGTGTGTGTGTGTGTAATATAATACTAGTTGACTCAATTTCGCTGTTGAAATGTGCTCGAACCGATTAAGAAGCCCTCCAAGAAAATCAGATATTTGGTGAAATTTTGGGAATTGAGTCAAACCGAAAACGTTTCATCATTGACTTTGTGTATAATTGAAACATTTATGATATTTAATTTGGGTCAACGGACAAATTTTATCTTTTCACGAGAAATAATTTAAAATTTCGCTAATAAGATGGGTTTTCAACTACTATATATGAATGTGTACGTACTTTAATGGTTATCGGAGCGAAAAGTGGTATCTATGAGCCGAGTTCAATTTCTGGCCTAGTCTGTTGTACTCAGTTTGCACTAATAGCCTTGGAAAAAACATGAATCCGATTCGCCTCCCACTAACCAGCTATGACCTAAATAACAAGGTAAACAGTCTGTTTCATGTGCAATCGTCAGGTCACGCAGTCTACTAATGTCTACTTTTATATTTATATACGTTCTATCCCTGATATTGAGCACGTTAACCCATAGATATAGCATATCTTAAAACAATATATATATATATATATATATATATATATATATATATATATATATATATATATATATTTATTTAAAGTCTAAAGGTTTAATTACAATATTATACTTATTACGTTTTTTTTTTTTCAATATTTTATTATTATGTTTTTTATAATCTTTTCTAAATTTTCTGTACAGCTGTAACTTAATTTTATGGTGTTTTTATTTAAAAAATCATGCCAAGTTTACTGTTATTAGGAAAATGTTTTTCGATTAAAGCTAGGAATTTTTGTCCTTGCTTATTACTAACCATTTGGTGGAACGGGGGCGTACCAAATGATTTTTCTTTTTCTGTTTTTCCTCTAGTTTGTACTGTTATTTTTTATATAATTGATGTTTGGTTGTTTGTAGCCACTATATTTTAAGGTTTGGTTGTAAAATTACTGTGTTTATAAAGATATATATTGGATCCACTAAAAATGAATTTAAATCAAGGTGGAGACTACACCAAAGCTCCTTCAATAATATTAGAAACAGAAATCAGACATCCCTATCTAAATATTTTTGGCATTTAAAACAAACAAATAAAACACCAACAGTAAAATGGAAAAATGATAGATAGAACGAAAACTTGTAGATCCTGGGATGACCCATGTCCTTTATGCCTACATGAAAAACTACACATTATCAAGTTTCTAAAAAAAATGAAAATTTATTAAATCAAAGAAATGAAATAACGGTTTTTTGCAGACACCGCCAAATATTCGCCTTAAATAATTAGCTTTTTATAAATGAATAAAAAAAATAATTATAACTTCCACAATACCATATAAAAATTACAAAATACCATATAAAATCTATTAACAAATTCAATTAAAACAATAGGTTTAAAAATACAACCCAATCATAATATTAGCGCCCCTTTAAGAAATCATCAACAACAACAAAAAAACAAATAAATTAACACTAAAAAGGACCGTAACTACATCAACCAGATTTTAAGCAGATAGTAATAAAAAAAAGAACAGAGCCTGATAAAATTAGCCATTGTAGCCAGACAAAAAACCCCAAACCAAACTTACATGACTCCAAAAACTTGACATATAACAAACACCCCGACTTTCATCAAAGCAGAGACTCCTTGAAAAGGAAAAACTAACTCCAGATTACACCTCCATTTCAAAACTATAAATGAGTAAAACATTTCGTTTCTTAGTTATTCCAAACATCGCTTGAGGATAAAACAGTCATCCAACCGTTAAGGTTTAATATTGAAATTAAATTTAAAAATTTATTTAAATTAAATTTGAATACGGATGACCAGTTTCGAAACATAGTAATTTCTGTGTCGCGATGGAATCATATATTAAAAAAAAATAATTATAATTAAGGCTCTACTTCTGTATCGAGCATTTTTTTTTTTAAATAAGAACAAAAATACTAAAGAACTTAGGATCATCAGTCTAACAGATCTTTCCTATTATATCAACACACACACACACACACACACACATATATATATATATATATATATATATATATATATATATATATATATATATATATATATAATGCACTAAAAAGGACTTAATGCAATATGAACATCAGCTCGGCGATTCCGTTATCCGTGTTGATATCTTTTTACATAGTCCGAACCCCAACTACACCTTTCACACTTTTCTTATATAAGATTAAATGATTTATTATCAAATTCTTTATGATGAATTATTTCATTAGGACGTCCGTCTGTCTGTCGTCGCTAAAAACTGTTGGGCTTATACTTATGAGATGTCAGGGAATTTTTTTAAGGGAATCAAACCTGAAAGATGCATAAAAAGAAATGAAGACAATTTGTATGGAATACACACACTAATACATACACATACATACGTGTATATATATATATATATATATATATATATATATATATATATACGCACGCATATTTCTGAAAGTATGCTTATGATGATGGCATTGTTTCGCGAATTAAAATGAAAGTCAACGCTATGGATAAATAGCAGGTTAGACGGGGATGTATAGCTTTCTAATTTTATCTATTTAGTAGTTAGGTTATATAAATAGACCGACAAGATCGGAAGACTCCGCAGAACCTATTGATCCCATTGTGATGTCAAAATGTTCTTTCTGTGTCGTGATGGAATCATTTGTTTTTTAAATAATTATAATTTTAAGCTCTACTTTTGTATCGAGCACTGTTTTTTAAAAATAAAAGCATAAATACTAAAGAACTTTGGCTCGTTAATCTAACTGTTCTTTCTTATTACATCACTATATACACACATACACACACACATATATATATAAATGAAATAAATATAATATAAACTTAATTTATTAATAAATAAATAAACGAAAAAATATTAGACTTACACACCTATACGCATGTGTGTGCATGTACACATAAATATATACATATAAACACACAAACAAAAGCGAATAAACCTAACCCCCAATAAGTAACACTTCAATATGTAACTCTAAAGCAAAAACAAATAAACTACTAACCATTAGATAAAAATGAAAAATTAAATAAATGATAACATATGATATAAGCAAACACTTAGCAAATACATATACACTATATAACAATTACATATATGTGCGTGCAGCATTAAAGTGACACAACTATCAATAGATCATCTCCTATATAATAACTGCTAATGTCAGTGTATCACTTTTTTTTCAATTAAAGGGACACAACTCTGTAACTTTCAATAGCTCACCTTACAGAAATTTTGGATTCCCAAGTTTTCATTACTGCGATTATTTTCGGCGAATTTTTTTTGTACGATAACAATTTTTATAACTTGGAAATAAATTCGGAAATATTTGAAATTAATTGCGAAATCCTACGCACATCAAATTGTCTTTAAATTAAAAGGCGGCAGAAGAATTACCGTTGAACTTTTAAAAAGTAAACTTAAATATTAATACAATACTTAAATGCGGTGATCAATTTTGATTCTTCTGTAGTTTATTGTTGCCTATCGCATACGGCCTCGCAGAAAAAAGAAATCTCTGCCAACAACGGACCAAACTGGAATCAAAAGAGCCAAGGCTGCTTCGAGGAAAAGAAAATCCCGTGCAAATGAAAACTCAGATCAAACGGCAGCCAGAACTTCCAATGCTGAAAATATGCAAAGACTTAGGCTGTCTCAAACTACTGAACAAGCCGAAAGCTCAATTAAGAGCCATCCACAGGAGCTAGCGAAAATGCCGCCCAATAGGGCGGTTTAAGCTAGTATATATATATATATATATATATATAAAGAATGAATATACATTTGTTCCTCACCGTTCAATGCAACTGATCTTTATGCACATAGTAAATAATAGTTTCAGAGTAATATTTTTTAATGCTAGTGTATTTGGCTCAGGCGTTCTGAGGCTGATCTTAAGGTGAGATGGTAGACAAAATAGGAGTGTTTATTTTGATTGGCTGAGCCGAACGTGAGAAAGAAAGAGATAGAAAGTGTTTTCAAGGAGTTAAGTTTTACACGTCGATAAAAGCAGACGTGGTTATTTCGTGTCTCGAGGAACTTTCTAGCCAGTGGAAGTGGATAGAGCAACTCCACTGGCTATAGTTAAAAATGTGCACGTCGACGTGTCAATGAAATAGATAAGTTTTCAAATTCCCTTTTTCTGATATCATTTATCTGAACCAAAAAACATTTCGACGACCGACCAGAAGATGACAGAGTGAAGAATGCAACATATGAATGAATCAAAACCGTTGCCCTAAGAGAACCCCAAAAGAAGGTGGCGAAACGACATTTTGCTTATGTGGCGCAGAAGAGAGGGAGTATGCAACACACATAGAAATTGTTAGGCATAAATTAAATTGCTACGTGCAGAGTTGCATCAAACGGTGAGAAATAATATATATTTATTCTTAGCATATATTTTAGCTCTGTTATTTTACATCGAGCACTGTTTTATTATTATTACCAGTACTCACTGTGCACTATGTGTGTGTGTGTGTGTGTGTGTGTGTGTGTGTGTGTGTGTGTGTGTGTGTGTGTGTGTGTGTGTGTTTCATTAAAAACGACAAACATAGTACTATGAATAAACTTTTTATTTAATTTTTCTTGTGTTCGAAAAAGTGTGGAGAAAATATCCAAATGTTCTATAATTCCGAGCACTTTCGGCTATATTTTTAGTCGTTATTAAGGATGATTTTATTTTTTTCAATTTAATTGTCTGTATACACACAACCCATACATCCAATTAAATTGGAAAAAAAATTTAAATTAATTAAAAAAGGAAACATGTATAAATGAAGGATTGCTTCCTAAATACACACTATACATACATATATATATATACATATATATATATATATATATATATATATATATAAGTGAACATAAGTCAACACTCAGAGGCGACAGTCTGTTTCATGCTAGATCGCCTGACGATTGCATCTAGCATGAAACAGACTGTCGCCTCTATGTTCACTTTTATGTTTACACACGCTCTATCTCTGATATTGAGCACTTTATCCCATAAATATAGCACATCTTAAGACTATATATATATATATATATATATATATATATATAATCAAGCCTTACCAAAGTTTCCACAATCTCTTTCAAAGTTCACTTAAGGTCACACAGAATAATGTTCACAAAGAGTAGCGGCAAAATCCGTACTACATTCTGTTCCTGGGCGCTATTCAGAGTTCCTCTCATTTAGGTAGTTCCTCGAATATAATGATACACACATAAAAGGCCGACCTATATGCTTCCGTCTCATTGGCTGATGGAGTCGGTACTTTTGGACAATAATCGAAATGGTCATTGATCTATAATTTTCACGTGATAAATAATAACTATGTAATTAAATGATGAGTTAATGCATTCTAAACAGATCTGAGCCTTAGAGAGACAGGGATCACATCAATTTATTTTGCTGTTGTTTCTGTGTTGCCAATTAACTTCTCTAATTGTGCTAAGATAACTTGCAGCTTCCGATTTGCCAATCTACATCGAGAATTCACGACCAGCAGTTTCCAAATATGTAATACAACCTACCGATCTGTACAGAAATGATTGATCACTGGTCATATTTAATTAACAGGTATAAACAGTTCCATCACATATGTATATAGATGTTCTTTTTAAATTTGTGGTTCTATTTGGAGCTAAAGAAAGCATTACGAAGTGATTATTCTGAACTTGAATAAATATTGAACAAAATACATCTCTCGATGTCTTGATTCAGGGAAAACTTTAACATTTTATATTGTTATGTATATCGTTTCTTAATATGTACATCGACAAAGAACATTAATTAATTAACATATACTTGTCTTTTCTTTTCTTTATATATGTATTTACTTTTTAGTTTCTCTGTATTTATTTACTTGTAGAGAAAATAAGAGGATTATTTAGGCATTTTTTTTATTTTCTTTTTTCTTTGTTTTCTGTCTCGATTTTGCTTGATGACTACTTTCGTTTTTGAAAACAGGATAAGATAGATAGATAGATAGATAGATAGATAGATAGATAGATAGATAGATAGATAGATAGATAGAAAGAAAACACTTGAGAAGGCTGAGATAGATAGATAGATAGATGTGAAATGACTGTGATAGATAGATAGATAGATAGATAGATAGATAGATAGATAGATAGATAGATAGATAGATAGATATTAGACTGAGATCCATAGAGAGATAAATTGGTAGAGATTAGAGTGATATCAATAGATAGATAGATTGTGTGTGTCTGTGCGCGCGCACATACATCCTTAAGGATAACAAAATTATTATTTTTATGTTGTTTTAGTAAGGTACAGATGGAGATAAATCTTTCAGAATTTAAAAAAAAATGTGAAAGATGCTTTAAAGACAAAACAAGAGGCCGTATGTGGTAATTCTTGTAACAGCCAAGACATCCTAAATAGTCTGTACATGCGAATATAATTCAATATTACCACAAAAATGACTGGCATCATAAGACAGTTGACAAACATAAAAGTCTGAGATGTAACATCACTGTTTCATGCCAAGGGAAAAATCCAACTTTAGGTCCCAAAGCAAATGACTGAAAAACACAAATTCCATCATATGGACATTTCTTTTCGGAACGGTATAGGGGAGGGAACTGGTGGGGACTTTCAGAAACATATGATCACGGATGATGGAACCTGGTTATATTCCATTATTTCGGAGACAAACATTGATTCAATGATCGGGAAGCATATATTGCATTCATTCCTTCAAAAATTCAAAACTTCAACAGTCAGCGAAGAAATTGATGGCAATTGTGTTCTGCGAGGAAAAGGGTGCTATGTACTATGTGGTCAGGCAGTTAAACTTTTAAGAAAAGAGTAAAAATTTCGACACATTAAAATTCTTTATGTACAGATAGAGCAAAAGAAAGATAAATGGAAGGATGGAATAGAAAATATTTACATATTCCTTATTCCTATGAAATCCATTCAGGTTTCTAACTCTTTTAACTAAGATAAAATTGAATAGAAAAACGAAGAATTTAAGACGATACAGACACAGGGTGAAAGACACACAGTTAATAGATAATCTTAGTCGCGTCAGCACCTGTGAAATATCCACCTCGTGATAATTACAAACATAAAGAAACGTTTTATTTAATCTCCGATAGTCCTGTCATAAGACTTTATCAGTTTCCAATTAGCTATCCTTGTTTCTCTTTAGTAAAAATATTAAACAATTTTTTTTATACTTACACCTGATTATATTTAGATATTGTCTGAAATTATGAGACCATTCGTTGCCATTATACCACGAGTTGTTGCAACTTGTCTGTTTTATCATTCCCTAACAGCTGATTCATTTTAGAGATTCCTATAGTCGTGTGAAAGTGTTAAACCTGATTCGTTTGTCTTTATATGAATATGATCAGATGAAACTCAAATGAAAAGCACATATTCCCCAAGTACAAAGCAAGCTTTACTTTCAAGCTACAATTAGCTACGTATGATTTACCTGGTTGGAAGGAGAGGCTCTTGCGGTTTCTAATTTCATTTAATCTTTCCTTCCAACCAAATACATTAGCCCTTACGAAAAAGTTATACTTAGTAATAGATAGATAGATAGATAGATAGAATCAAAGATAGATAGATAGATAGATAGATAGATAGATAGATAGATAGAATCAAAGATAGATAGATAGATAGATAGATAGATAGATAGATAGATAGATAGATAGATAGATATAGAATCATAGATAGATAGAATCAAAGATAGATAGATAGATAGATAGAATCAAAGATAGATAGATAGATAGATAGATAGATAGATAGATAGATAGATAGATAGATAGATAGATAGAATCAAAGATAGATAGATAGATAGATAGATAGATATATAGATAGATAGATAGATAGATAGAATCAAAGATAGATAGATAGATAGATAGATAGATAGATAGATAGATAGATAGATAGATATAGAATCATAGATAGATAGAATCAAAGATAGATAGATAGATAGATAGAATCAAAGATAGATAGATAGATAGATAGATAGATAGATAGATAGATAGATAGATAGATAGATAGAATCAAAGATAGATAGATAGATAGATAGATAGATAGATAGATAGATAGATAGAATCAAAGATAGATAGATAGATAGAATCATAGATAGATAGATAGATAGATAGATAGATAGATAGATAGATAGATAGATAGAATCAAAGATAGATAGATAGATAGATAGATAGATAGATAGATAGATAGATAGATTACTATGAATCAACACTGCATGGTAACCGTTAGTTTCACGCTTCCAATCTACATCTGAAGAGTGAAACCATACAACGTTGATTTATATGTTACCCACTCTCCATGTATAAACACCCTGTCTCCGATATTGAGCACTCTTTCCCGATAAATATAGCAAAATTAAACAAAATATTATCTTTATTTTATTTCCTTTGATTTCTAGTGTGTACACATTTCTTTCCGGGTCCTGCCCAAAGACCTAAGGTCAGAAATGGCATCATGACATTTTCCACTGACCAATTAAAAAAATAATTTTAAATAGTAAGGTGTGGGCTGTACTCGTGAGAACAATTTTTGTATTTTTTTAAGACATGGGCTACCAGGAATCCCTTCAATGAGTCTATTGGAATCTTTTCCAGCCAATCCTAGGGATCCAACTACTACAGCGATTATTGATGTTCCCATGTGTCACATTTCTGAGATTTTGATTTCAAGGTCCTTGTATTTTGATAGTTTTTTGAAGATCTTCAAAGATGCATTGCAGTCTGCAGGGACTACCATATCAATAAGGAGGCAATTTTTTGTTTGCGGTCTCTAATAACAATGTCTGGGTGGTTAGCTTTGATTGTTCTGTCCGTGTGTATTGTGTAGTCCCATAAAATTATTACAGGTCCTATCTCCATAACCAGGTTTGGGTGGTGTTCATACCAATTTCTTTCAGTTTCCTTTCCGTAAAACTTGCATATTTTCCTGTGCAGATGTTGGCCCTCTCTGTCATGCCGTGTTTTATATTCAGTGGGTGGCAATACCGTGCAACCTGATACAAAATGATCAATTGTTTCTGGATATTTATAACAGAATCTGCATTTTGGGTTAATACATTTTAGGGTTAATTAAGGTTTGCTTTGCTGTTGAGACCCCTGGTGACGAAATGGTTAAAGCACGCCTAAATAAAAGATGTTTTCCCATAATAAAGGAAATGCAGGTTTCATTCCAGCCGAGATTTGCTTTCGTAAGACTTTCTGTTGATGGATATTATGTTTACTGTTGGAAAAAGCAGAGAGAAATACCCAAACAAATAAATTTAACAAACTTATTTCAATGAATGCTTCATAGCCCCAAATATACTTTTCTTATTTTTGTTTTGTTCGAGTACTTTTGACGACCTCAGTCATTATCAAGCACTGGTTGTTGTCACTGTGGCAGACAAGGTTCTGTTGGCTGCATTCTAGAATTTTGAGGGAAAACATTGCGATTCAAATTAATCCGAAGCGACATCACATGTAAAACGGCTAGAAGGAGATGAGCTGCAAATGGAAAAAAAAGTATCAGTTAGTAGTAGTAGTAGTAGTAGTAGTAGTAGTAGTTCCTTTGATTTCTATTGTCTACTCATTTCCTTTCTGGTCCCAACCAGAGATCTAAGGTCAGAAATGGCATCATGACATTTTTCACTGTACATTTGTGTAACAAAAATATAAAAGTAAAGCAACACGCATTTTACAGAGTTAAAACTCTTCGCTATGTTACCTAAACATTTTTTTGATTTAAGCGCAGTTCTAAACTAGCGTCGAGATTTTATTAATTTACAGTTGAGCTCGCTAGATGCAACCGTAAATTCTATGTTAAAAGTTTCTTTTCTCGTACCACTCGCTTGTGGAACTCACTTCCGGCTCCACGCTCTCCAGCAAACTTTAATCTCCAAAAGTTTAAATGCAATGTCAATCGCTATCTATTGTCCTCCTGATTATTCTTCCTGCTCGTTATTAATGTTTTTCTTTTTAATTCCCAATAACCCCTAGTGTCTTAGTGGCTTTACTGCCTTGCATGGGATGAAACCTATTTTTTTAAAAAAAGGCCCTTCGTGTGTTGTGAGCTGTGCTTATGAAAACAATTTTTTTTTGTATTTCTTTTAGGCATGTGCTGCCAGGGAGTCCTTCAGCGAGTCTGTCAAAAGCTTTTCAAGTCAAAACCCAATGGTGCCAACTACAACTGGAATTATTGATGGCTTCATGTGCCACATTTTTTAGATTTCCACTTCAAGATCCTTGTATTTTGATAGTTTTTTTTTTTTTTAAATCTTCAAATCTACAAAACAACCTGCAGAAATTAACATGTCAATAAGAAAGTACATTCTGCTTTTGTGGTCTTTGGTCATTATGTCTGGTTTGGTCTGATTTATTTTGTTTTATGGCATATCAACACCTCAATGGGTTATTTAATGCCGACAATATTTTTATTGCTGGTAATTTGTTTTTCTTCAAAAATCTATTTCCGGGAATATTTTTCCTTGAAGAAATCTATAGCTGTTAATATTTTTTTTTTCAAAGAATGTATAGCTGTTTGTATTGCTGGCACTTTTTCTTTTAAATTATTGCTGATAATAATTTTTCCTTCAAAAATTATTGCTGGTAATATTTTTTTATTACAAAGTATTTCTGATATTAAAACCTATTTTTACACAAGTTTGGGTGTCAACTATTTGCCCATAACAGGTGCTACCACCTCGGGTTAGGGTGGACCTGGGAACACCAGCAATTAAGAGGTGGTTCCACGCTCCTCAAAACCTCCTGATCAGAAGACTTGCTGTTGGACGTAGTTTATCGTCTTACCCAGGACGCGGACGTAGTTTATCGTCTTACCCAGGACGGCATTATGTCTGGGCATTTAGCTTTGATTGTTCTCTCTGTGTTTATTTTAAAAGACCCATACAATTTTTACAGGTCCTAGTCTCTAACCGGGTTTGGGCGGTGGTCATGTCAATATCTTGCAATTTACTTCCATTAAAAGTGTCAATGCTAAGTATTATATTCGGTGGATGCTAATACCGTGAAACCTAATAAATGATCAATCGTTTCTGGATATTCATCACGGAATCGGAATTTAATAATAATAATAATAATATTAATAATAATAATAATAATAATAATAATAATTTTTTTATTTATTTATTTATATATTTTTTTTTTTTTTTTTTGTCAGTGGAAAGTGTCATGATGCCATTTGTAACCTTAGATCCCTAGGCGGGACCCGGAAAGAAATGAGTAAACGCCAGAAATCAAAGAAAATAAAAATAATAATAGTGTTTTTGTTGTTTTTCCTCAAAAAATACTCAGTGAAAAATGTCATGATGCCATTTCTGACTTTAGGTCTGTCGTTGAAACCCGCAAAGAAATGAGTTTGCACCAGAAATCAAAGGAAATAAAATAAAAATAATAATAAAAAAATATTATTATCAACTACGTATAATAATTATTTCATACGTACATACCGTCACCTGTAGTGAAAGATATTTTATTTAATATATGAATAAAATAATATGTATACAAAATAATACTATTCTAGGAGAGTAGTATTATTTTGTATACATATTATAACTACCAGTTAATTCTATAAAGCTTTTAAACTCATTGTCAACCTTGAAAAGTAAAAGTACTCTACATTATATAAAAACAATTTAATTGATGATTTTAAGTTGCAATACTGTATAAAACAATTTAGAAATATCAAAATTTATGTCTGTTTTTTATATTTTTTCCTTCTTGTCTGTATGATTCAGCAACTATACAAATGTCAAAATTCTACCATTTTAAAATGTCAGAATTTTTTAATGGGAGAAACATGTCAAGCTTTCAATAAATTTTATGTGATTAAGTTTATCAAATATATTTCATTTTTAATCAGTTCATTTGTAACCTTTATGTAATTGTTTCGATATAGATAATATCGTTTAACGATCCCAGCTCTACTTAAAAAAAAATTTAGATTTTGCTGGTGGTTGGGTTTCAGATTTACTTTGCGGTTTAAAGCATCATAATCAACAACTGATGGTTCTACGCTTGTCGGCCGATATTTAACAGTCCCCCCACGAGGAATGTATGTGGCACAAGGCCGAGTTTAACGTGGGTTTCTCCGAGCCCGTAGACTCGGCCAAAAAATAATCCCTTAGAACCCGCTTAAGCGGATTCGGGATCTGTCTACCTCCCCGGGCGAAACTTTGCCATTCGACAAAGCCTCGTCCGGGTTCCTCTCTGCCAAAGCAGAGAGTTCGACAGAAGTCGCACACAGTCAGAGACTGCGTGTCAACGCAATCGTCAGGCCTTATTTCAAGAGACGTGTCAACTCACTTAAAAATTTTAAACTAGTTTTAAACAGTACGATCAAGTATTGCTTTCTTTTTTATCCTAAATAAAATTCTGAAGAAAATATTTTATTATTATTAAACAATAATATCTTTAATATATCCTAATCGATTCTATGATGTGTTACCCAAAACTTCGTAAAATTTGATCATAAAATAAAGCATCTAACTTTTGCCATGTCTTTCAAAAAAGTCATATACACAACGAGATCTGACAAATACCACTAAACACAAGGTAGCAGAGAAGTGACAAATATCCATACTACAATATGTGTCAGATTTTATTATATCATTCAATGTTTCCAGAATAAAAACAGTATTAACCAAACATTGGCCTTTAGTTTGTTCGAATATTAATCCAATGAAAATCTGAAAGAGATATGAGAAAGGAAAACAATATCCAAATATATAAGATCTCTGATAATTAATAATAATGGCTGTAAGCAATGTTAAAGTCGAAACGTTAATAAAATAATTAATATATAATTAATATAATATAATAATTAATATAGGTAATTAATAGGTAAAAGACTGAAGAAGGTTGTAGATTGTCAATAAGACCATATTAACTTTTCATTTAGTAGAATAATAATTTATTCAGATATATGGATATTGTGTTAATCAAATAAGTTGTCTTGCTTGCAAAATAGACACTGTCCTTATTAAAAATGTTTAAGGGTTGTCACAACCCTTAAACATTTTTAATAAGGACAGTGTTATATACCGTACATATAAACACTAATGGTTATTTCCCAATCCTCATAAATACGTTGGACATTATTGTAAATGGGAATAATGTGCTGTCTAAGTAGTCCACCACTAGCAGTGGTTTACCTACTTCACGCCGCTGGCGAGTATCGTATTTTGTTGATTACCATTTTATTTCCAACCCCCGTTTTGGTTATTCCTCATTCACTAACCTTTTCTAGGTTACAACAGATAGATATTAGAAGCAGAAAGTCACATGATAAACCGCATGTAAATATATGCTGAAATTTTTACCAATGTTATTATTAATTTTACTGTGAAACATTGATTCGCATAATAAAATATGAGATCATCTTCATTCTGTTGGTGTGTGTTGTAAAAATCACCCGAAGATTTTAGTAATGTGTGGTATACTCGAATAATAGGATATGCAAAAACAAATGATTAAATCATTTTGTTGGCTTTGTGTAAATAGAAATTAATTCAAACCAACTACAATCAAAGCTGTTTATTCAAATTACATTTGCAGTCATGTCGCTGCAATGTCGTTGGAAATATTAGTTCATCACCATTATATTTAAGTTAAAGACTTCGTTATGAAGACTGAACTTCGTAGCCCGCCACCAACATATCTCATTTACATTATAATATCTGTACTAAGAAAACGTTGAAAATTTTACAAGTGTTGGAATATATTCTTGGGAAAAAAAAAGTAACAGATGATATTTCTCGACTTTACTTTTTTAGGATTTATTTTGAACGACAAGTACATTCTTCTTATTTAAAATAGCAGAAACATAATAAAGTTCCTAACAAAGGAAGAATTACACCAGGTTTGAAGTAAACCATTAGAATAGCTATCATTTTCACAAGAAAGCTGGGACCTAAATTTAACTAAGCTGTTATTATTAATCATAACAAATTCGACTTATCCTAACTAGGGCACCAACAAAGAGCAAATTGTTCTGTTAATTTTGTTGTAAGTTGGGTTCATACTAAAAGCTCCATTTTGTAAGGGTTAGTACTAGACTAATCTAACCTCGGGCAAATTCATGCAATTGGTTTCCGAGTAATTTTTAAGCAAAAATATTATTTTAAGCAAAAATATTTTTCCAAAAGGAGGGAGGTATATCCATTTCTTTTAAGCGCTAATTATATATTTTCGCTTATGATAATTAGCATTTGCGAATGATTAAAATATAAATTCTAAAAATAGGAATTAAATCCACAGCGAACAGAAACCGCCTAAAACGTCATTTAAGCAAAAGTCAATTTAAAATATAATTTGAAACAATTTTTAATACAATACAATTGTTGCTGAAAAGGAAAGATAGCAAACGGTTGTCTACGATTTATTACTGATTTTTAAAGTAATTATGGTACAAGGCCTAGCAACTGGTTGTCTTGGAAGTTTTATTCCCAATATGTGCCTACTTATGTGGTCTTTTTTGACGTTTGAATATTTTTCAATGACGGAAAGGACAATTTTTCTGTTGAGTTTGTCTCAGAAAATGATCCATTCAAGTTTCTACTCTAACTCATCTTTCTCGATTGAAATTCCTTTTTGCTCAAATTCTTAACTTCCTGGGTTGGCAGATGCCACTCACGATTATCACAAAGAATAGATGGATTATTTTGTTTAGAATGTCTACGTTCTCTCCAAGCATCATTTTTTTTTTTTTTTTTTTTTTTGTACGGGTGGCTTTAAGGGTTTGAAAAGACGACAACAAACTAGACGATGAAAGATAAACCTGAGTGGGCGAGAAAAGTAAAAAAAAAAAAAGCATCAAAAAGGATAAATAAAAAATAGGGAAGAAAATGATGAAATGAAATACCAAGAAAGGAGGGGGGAAGTAATTGATAAAAAGAGAAAAGAATGGTTGAGAAAAAAACAAATAGGAAAGCAAAGGAAAAAGTGAAGAAATAAAAGTCAAAAGTAAAGATAAATATCAGTAAGAAAGAAAGAAAGAAAGAAAGAAAGAAAGAAAGAAAGAAAGAAAGAAAGAAAGAAAGAAAGAAAAAGTGAGAATGAATGAATGAAAGCGAGAAAGAAAGAAGTCAGGTGTAAAGATAAAAATCAGTAAAAATGAAAGAAAGAAAGAAAGAAAGAATGAAAGCAGGAAAGAAAGAAAGAATTAATGAATAAAAACGAAAAAGAAAGAAAGAAAGAGTAAATGAATAAATGAAAGTGAGAAAGAAAGAAGTCAGGAGTAAAGATAAAAATCAGTAAAAACGAAAGAATGAATGAATGAATGAATGAATGAATGAAAGCAGGGAAGAAAGAAAGAATGAATGAATAAAAACGAGAAAGAAAAAAGAAAGAAAAAAGAAATCAAGAAAGAAACAATGAAAGACAGAAAGAAAGAATGACTGAATAAACGAATGAAAGCGAGACAGAAAAAAACAAAGACTGACTGAAAGCAAGAAAAGTATGGAGAGAAAAAGAAATAGAAAAGAAAAAGAAAAAATGAAGAAAACGAAAGAAAGAGAGAGAATGTTAGAAAGAATAAATGAATGAATGAAAGCGAGAAAGAAAGAAGTCAAGAGTAAAGATAAAAATCAGTAAAAAGAAATCAAAAAAGAAAGAAAGAAAGAGAGCGGAAAAGAAAGAAAGAAAGAATGAAAGCGAAAAAGAAAGAAAAAGAAATCAAGAAAGAAAGAATGAATGAATGAATGAATGAATGAATGAATGAAAGCGGAAAAGAAAGAATGAATGAATAAAAGAAAGAAAGAAAGAAAGAAAATAGAAAGAAAAAGAAATCAAGAAAGAAAGAATTTATGAATGAAAGCTAGAAAGAAAGAAAGAAATAATGAATGAATAAAAGCGAGAAAGAAAGAAAGAAAAATGAATGAATGAAAGTGAGAAAGAAAAAACAATGAATGACTGAAAGCGAGAAATAAGGAAAATGAGAAAAGAAACATGCAAAAAAGAATAAAAATGAAAGATAATAGTTTACTGTAAATAGAGAATAGATCTTCTAGATGAAAAAAAAAGATGAGAAAAAGGGAAGGAAAGGAAGGAAAAAGGCAAGAAAACAACAGGAAAATAAAAAGGGGAAAAAGAAAGATTAACATACATGAAAACAAAAAAAAAGGTTTTCCTTACGTATTTTCTTCTTTTCTTCGTTTACCTTTTATCTTTCGGTTTGACTTTCCAAACGTAACAAGATATTTTCGTTCTTGACAACAGAAATACATTTCAGTCTGATGCAACATGCATGTTTTTCGGCCTCTGCGCGTCAACCCGCCAAAAAGGCAAATAAAGAAAGTTGAACAAAAAATATTGTCGCCATCATTATTTAGAAAGAAAGATGTTGCCATCATCTTTGATTTAGAAGAAAGCATAAATATAGTGCGACTAGCATTATCGCCAAGGAAAATGTGTCACCACATCGTAGCAACAGAAAAAAAAGGTAAAAGATATCGCCAGTGTGAAAGAAAGAAAGAAAGAAAGAAAGAAAGAAAGAAAGAAAGAAAAGAAAGAAAGAAAGAAAGAAATTGTCGCCATCGTTATCGCAAAACAAAGCTGGCAAAAAGAAACAGAAAAAAAGAAATTCTAACGACAAAAAAAAAACATCCTACTCTGCAACATCGTCCACCTTGTCCACTCTCAGGTTCGTTGGAAGCAAGTATTCAACGTGCCTCTACCGTCTCAGATTAAACATTGTACGAAGGTCATTTGGGCAGGTAATGACATGGCGGGAGATTCGCTCGTTCTCTCAAGGGAACAGATATAGTTAAAATACCCTAATGCTTTCCAAACAAGCTACAAATGCTTTAGACTGTTCGAAAGAATACTCTCCTCCCCAGGGCCCATTTATAGCAGTTACCTGTCAATTAATATGTTGACGGCGGTGTTCTTTCTTAGAAAAGATGGATGCCGAATCATTAAGTGGCGTCGAAAGCCGAATCAGTAAGTGTCGTATTTTATGGACAATATGACCTCTTTTAAAATACGCCCAATCCGTAAAAATGCATCGCAGTTGTTATATTTCAATGCTTCACATTTTCGTAAAGGAGTGATCTCTCTCTCTCTCCCCTCTTCCTCTCTCTGTCTCTCTGTCTCTCTCTCTATCTATCTATATATATATTTTTCTTTCACCTCAGTTTTCATTTCATCTTATCTTCTTCAATTTACCTATCTACTTTCACTTACATGTATCTGTCTATCTATTTATCCATCTACCTATCTTTCATAAGCATTTATCATTATATTACTTTGTTGCTTGCCCTTTCTTTTCTTTGTCTCTCGTCCCCTCCCCTCTCTCTTGTTTTATATATATATATATATATATATATATTGTGTATTTAGGCAGCATATTTTCATTTAGACACGTTTCATTAAATGGATAAATATTGTGAATTTCTTTTTTCGGTTAATGATAATGTTACCAAACTTATCAGAAGATACGAAAAAATTTTACATAAAATAAATAGACAACACTTGTCTATATTATTTAATGAAACGTGTATAAATGAATATATATATATATATATGGGGGGTATTTCTAAGGAATCAACGTGTTTGTTTTTATTGTCGACATTATATGCTACTGCTCCAAACGTTATTTTGTGGATACACAAGTACTGAGTAGACGCCTAGTATTTTTTTAATTTTTTTACAAAGGCGGTGGCGCAAGTTCGTACCCTGTCGAAAGCCGCATTTTAATTTAAGTCTTTTAAATGCACAGCCCAGTATACGTAATTCGTACTGTTTAAAAAGGGAGGAGGGACATAGGTATCCATAAACACACGCATATATATATATATATATATATATATATATATATATATATATATATATATATATATATATTCACACACACACACACACACATATATATATATATATATATATATATATATCAATGTTCTGACCGTGTTTGAAAAATAAAACATCCCTATAACTCTAGATACATACATAAAATAATCCATATATTCAGTTAAAACTTTTAAAAGTAAAATAAAATTCATCCTTGATAATGTATAAAAGTATAGCCGAAAACGTTTGGATATATAAAACATTCGGACAATTTTTATTTATGTCCTGAAAAGATTTTTAAAAAATACGAACACATGAAAAATTATATAAAAACCACAGCACCTTGTCAGTCGTTTTTAACAAAACTTGTATAAAATTGGGATTGCTGCCAAAATAAACAATTAATATTCCGGCAGCCAACAAGGAAAGTAAACACTACAAGATTCAGAAAAAAATCTTGTTTTACGACAAATCACAACAACTAAAAATTAAATCCAAAATTTAAATAACGAAATCCAAAAACATATGGTACTAAAAACATTTAGACCGAACACGAATATAATGAAACACAATATTATATCAACCTAAGTATTAATAATAACGGACTTAAGCACAAACAACAAATTACAAAAATAGATTTGCAACTTATACCAAGGAAATATTGTATTTCCCAACAATAGTGATAAATATATAAAAATATCGAAACATAAGCTAACAGATGACCAGAAGGAATTCTTAAATCTAGGACAAAATTGCCATCTCCGGCCTAAATTTGACCACTTCACAAAGAAGACTGAAATTGAAATCTTAGACTAGTCATTATCCCAACTGAAAAATGACTAATTAATAAAACTCCATCCAAACCTTAAGTCAGAAGATCTAAAAGATCGTACTCCTCGCAATAGACATAACATTCCAGCAACAAAACTCAAAATTGCTGCTAAAGAATTCAAAATAATCTTAATATCGTTATCAGAAGAGCTGATAAATCCAATACTTTCGTAATTTTAGAGAAATTGGATTATTACAAAAAATTACAGCACTTCATTGATGATCGATCTAAAGTTGCAAAATTAAATGAAAACACAACTGACACTAAAAAATCGGTTAACAAACTCATAACATTTAACAATGCTGATGTAGGATCCTTGGGAAAATATTATTGGAGATTACCATCCAGGATACCTATACGGAAAAGTTAAAATACACAAACTCGGATATCCATGACGGCCCATCATTTCACAGATCCCCACACCTATATACCAATTGTCAAACTTCCTCAATGATATCATTAATCCATATCTATCTACCAATTATAGCATCAAATCAACTCATTAATTTCTCCAAATCCTTAAGAGTACACCAAAGCATTCTAGCGTCACTTGACATAAAATTTATTTACAAACGTCCCTGTCGATGAAACCATTGATATAATCCTTAACTCTGTACATACAAATAATTCAATTCCATCTCCATCTATTGAACCTAATATTTTCAAAAAATTAATGGATGCCTGCACAACTAAAGTCCTCTTTTGCGACCATAATGGCAAAATTTACATGCAAACTAATGGAGTAAGTATGAGAAATCCTCTCGGTTCGTGATTTCTTATTACACGTCCCACCTTGAAAACAAGGTATTTAAAAAAAAGTTGCTAAACCGAAAATATTTGTCCGCTATGTAGATGATATTTTTATTTTAGCTGAGAACAAAAACGAAAATGATAATATCAAAACTGCACCCGAAAAAATTCCGTCCTCAACTTAACCAAAAAAAAAAATTCCCATTCTTGGATGTTCTTTTGTGGAGTCTAGTAATAATACATTCACTACTTCGTTATATAAAAAAAAAAACACACAAGTAAAAACTCTTGTCATCTTAATTTTACTATCCAATGTCCTCTTAGATATGAAATAAGTGTTATTAAAAACTTTCTCATGAGAGCGCTTTTTTTTTTAAGAACTTAATAACGTGAATCAAACGCTTGTGAATAAGGGTTTCCTAGACTAAGTTATAGATTACCATATTAGAATTGTTCTTTCTAAGGTAACCAATAGCAACCCTGAACACACAGAAGAAAACAATAGCATTAATATTTTCTACAAAAATCAGATGCATAGTAACTATAATTAATTATTTATTATAAAAAATGTAAAACTGCTAACCTCATTTTCAAAAATAATAATTCACCTTCAAGATCCAAATTTCAGAGAACCATTATTATTTATGAATTTAAGGAGCTGTGTTCCTGACCAATCCAAATTTGTAAATAATTATATTGGATATGCTACAACATGTTTAACAAGAAGACTCACTTTGCATCTCTCTGACCATAGCTCAATTAGGTCTCATTTAAATACACATGGAGACTTACCTTACCAATCCGTAACATTGATAATACAAATATAACAGCATCATCCACATGTACAAATGGGGCTAGACATAATGGAAGCATTATTAAGACAACACTCAATAATATCAACTATGAACATGGCCACAATGTGGTGACCATGTTTAAAAAAATTAAAGATTCCTAAAACTCTATATATATATATATAAAATAATACATATATTCAGTTAAAAGTAAAATAAAATTCATCCATGATAATGGCTAAAAGTATAACTGAAAGCGCTTGGAAAACAATTGGACAATTTTTATATAATGTATGTCCCGAAAAAAAAAACAAAAAAACACGAACACATGAAAAATTATATAATTAAGTTTAACCATAACACCTTTTCGGTTGTTTTTAACGAAACTTGCATAAAAGTGGGATTGCCGCACAAATACACAATATATATATATATATATATATATATATATATATATATGCGCACAATCTGAAACAGAAGAAACTCAAATCATTACCGTGACTTCAATGTCCTCTTATATATATATATATGTAAGCAAATATATGGATATAGATCCGACAGTATGAAGAAAAATATATACGGAAAAAACAAAACAAAAATCCTTATATACGAATATGTTTGATTCCGTGAAGATTTTAAAATATTTTCATAATAAAAATCTTAGGCGGATTTATGAAGCAGGCATAATATCCATCTCACGCACGGTGAATACTAGACCTGGTTTCTTTCATATTTCCCCTTTTTTAGCGAGATTAATGCTCGACAAGCGTACATATAAATTTTAGTTCAAAATAGAATTCTTTTCATTTTTCATTCAAAATACTCAAAATTGTAGGAATACGTTTTCACAGCGTCGCCCACGTGACGACAACTTGACCATGTTTCAAACGGAGCGCTGATATTATAAAACTTTCAGTTATTGTTTGGATAAGTCTTGTTCTAATGTACATCGTCTTTGTCATGTTGTATTGATAATGTTATATTTATGAATATGTCCTGAAGATGCTTTATTAGACCGAAACGTCCGACGTTGACATATTAACATTAAAACAACATAATCATATATAAGGATTTTTGTTTTGTTTTTTCCGTATATATTTTTCTTCATATATATATATATATATATATATATAATTTAAATAAAAACAGACCACTTTAAGGTTCCATGTAATAAATTATTTCACCACAGCCCTTTTAAAAGGACTGCGGATCATCAGACTTTACTTCCAAACAAAAAATGAAAAGAAAATTATATATATATATATATATATATATTCTGTTTATACATTTATACGCACAAATGACATATGTCTTTCCCTTACCTGATTTTCTCCACAATAGCCCTTGCTAGCATGCATAAGTGTAAAACAAAAAAGCACCATCCAATGATGACCCTCATTTATCGTTCACGATAGGAGAGTCCATTATTGTTTATACGTTATTTTTGTAGATATAATTTTTTTAAGTAAATGCTCTGTTTTTAATTAAACAATATTACATACATTTACCGGACTGAATGTTCGAGAAATTTCGCAGAAAATATTTCTGCTCCAAACCTGTATTCCTACACGGAAACCGTCATTTGACCTGACGTGCTGTATCATTCATCTACAGAGAAACATCTGTTTAGTAAAGTCCGAATTACTGTTTATAAACATACAATTTTAAACGATTTTTCTCGATCGATCATATCTGCTCACGAAACGTATCTTTACGTAAACATTGACAACATATAATGAAATGGATGAAGTCTGGCAATAATTTAATAATTTTCTGTTTATACGTTATTTTTATATATGCAATTTATTTAACCAAATGCTTTATTTTTTAATTAAACATTATTAAGAAAAGCGATAAGTAAAGTTTAAAATGAATTTTTAATGAAAAAATCTTTCTTGAAGCTTTTATTTTAGTTTTAATTTCAACCTAATAGATTAAATTTAATATTTCTAATAAGTAAAATATTTCCTATATTCCAAAATGAATTTAAATTGATTGTAATGATTTTTTAAATTGCTAAAAATGACTGATTTTAGCTATATTTATAAATCTGTAAGCACAACGTAATTCGCTTTATTTAAAAAAAATCTTGCAAAAATAAAATATACTTTTCTGAAACTTTATTTAGAGGAAGATTTAGCTGATTTAAAATGTAATTAATCTGATTTGAAAGAAATATTACTTTTCTCCGAAAAGCATTTTTAACACAGAGGTGGGTGATTTTATAAGATATTTACAACTGTCTCGATCGACTTGTTTCGAACCTTTTTCTACGGGGAACATATCTGTAAAAATTACTTGACGAATATAACGTAAGCGCGTTTTTATATATATATATATATATATATATATATATATATATATATATATATATATATTTAACAACCCAGTGATCTTTAAAATTTAGAAAAATATTGTACGTAATCTAATGTTTTATTGAATTTTAAGTACTTTGGCTTTAAATTTACTATAGTTATAACACCTCTTTGGTCAAGGTCACCAAATAATATAATTCGTTTTTTTAGGTCAGTTACTGATGCCTTTATGATTATTTCCAAAAGAGTTTATCAAGATTTAGATGAGAATGGTGAAGCTAGAACTGCTGCTTTGGACATCTCGTAAGCATTTGACAGTGTTTGCCATTCCGTTCTTCTTCATCAGTTGAAAGGTTACGGTATTTCTCGACGAAATTTTAACTGATTCAATCTTTCTGGTCAAATCGCGAAATGACAGTTGTCCTGAGCGGCCACTCTTCTAGATCTTTCTGCATTAATGCAGATGCCCCCCCCCCCCGCCGCCGCATGGCTTTACTCTTGGACCTACGTTCTTCGTAATTTTCATCAATGGCCTTATTGATGGCATCAGTTCTTAAATCGGTATCTATGCTGATGATACAATTATTTGCTCCTTTTTTTTAATAGTAAGTCAATTTTTTTAATACGGTCAAATTGGAAGCTGAAGTCAAAATTGAGCTACAATCTGCTGTTAACTGTGGTAAGAAATGGCTTGTTAATTTTAACGCCTTCCATCAACATGGCTGATGTTAACCTCCAGAAGAGTGATTCGTTACCCTTTCCGCTGACATGAAGTGGAAAGAATATATTGAATCCATTGCTTCACTGTGTCGGGCTAGAAAATCTTTCTCCTCAGAATCTATCTTACATATTTAAAAATCTAGCATTCGTCCTTATTTTAAATATTGCTGCTACATTTGGTCTGGTGCTCCTGCTATACATTTCGATATTCTTGATAAGATCTAAAGAAGAAATTGCAATGTTATCGGTCCTAACCTTACATTTCCGCTTCAGTCACTTTCCCACGGCCGTAATGTAGCTTCCCTGAGCCTTTTCTATGAATATTTTTATGGTAATTGTTATGGTACGTAGACTTTATGAATTTAAGCGCAGTACTAGATTGACAGAAAGGTCTCATCATTTTACAGCTGAAATGGCTAAATGTAACCGTAAGTTCTATGCTAACAGTTTCTTCGATCGCACTTCTCTTCCGGCTTCTTGATCTTCAAAAATTAAATGCAACGTTAATCGTTTTATTCTGTATTCTTAATTGTTGTTCTTTCATTTTCTCTCTCCTTGATAGTATTTTTCTCATGTTTTCTAACACTCAGTAACCCCATTGGCTCCTAGTGGCTTTATTGCCTTGCTTGGGGTGAAATGATTAAAAAAAATATTATACATGAGATATCCACCTCTTCTCCCCCATCTATAGGTTAATTAATAAGATTTGTATCACTAAACTATTATTATCTGAAAAGAAAAATTCTTAGAATCTAAAAATATTTTCTGTCTTTCAATAACCTGCAAAGTGTTGATAAGACGTCAAAAACAAATTCCATCAATATCCATGATCTGGGCGAGAGCTCATATGCAATACAAACCTCAGGATTATTTTCTTCATCAGTTTTGTTTGAGTGGATTAAACACTCCTCATGGTGAATATTGAAATCGCCACATATATGCATACTATCTGGAGGTTGAATAGAGATGATAGAATCACTCTTATCAGCTATTCTCTCAAATATGACAATTCCATCATCCTGACGACGATAGTGAAAATGGAACACATATCATGAATTAGTTCAACATTCAACATTCTATCACTTTTGTCTTCATTTTTATTGCTATTGTATTTAAATATCACACATTGTAATAATTAGGAAAGGAAATATGGTGTCTGATTATGGGTGTAAATTTACAGTGGATGATTCTGAAATTAGTGCACTTTCAATACATTTTTGCTTTAATAAATTACTCTTTCCCTTAATTAATACTGCATTCTTTAAGTTAAAATTATGAATTAATATTGCTGCCGCATATTGTTTGGTGTTCCTGATATATATTTAGAGATCCTTGATCCAAAGAAGATTTTTCAGACGTTCATAGATTAAAATATTGCATTGCTGTATGAAATAAAGTACTGATAAATCATATATAAGGAGAGGCCAAATGTTTTGAATCAGAATTCAAACATTCAACCAAAAGAGGACGAGAAACTAACCGGAAGGTGATTGCTCCTTGTTGCCTGAAAGTAGAGGGGGTGATGTTTTATTGGACCAAAATGCACAATTATACAAGGATTAACTATCATTGATGAAGCTTTCCGGGGTATGTCAATGGTGTTTGATATATGTATAAACTCTGGAAAAGGCGAGTGACCTCCTCTGGAAAAGACCAGATGACAACTAAAGAAAATAATAAATGTTAGTAACGCCTGATGAGAATACTGGACTAAATTTTCCATAAAAAATGTTTAGTCACTTCTGGACTACGTCAAATTAAAATCGGTTGAATCGAAGGTATGTGGTTTCGGGACTTTCATCGAAAGACGATCTTTTTGAAAGGAAGTGAGAAATTCTGCTCCTCCCTTCGTAGGTCAAGAGTTTTTATAACATGCAACTGTTATCCGGTTGATTTGTGTGTGCATATCTTAAGTTCAGCTGATTTCAGTCCTTGTTTATGGTGACACACACACATAGCAACAACTTTCAAGACCCGATTTTGCACTTCGTGGCTTTGAGGTTCCTTCCGAGGCCGACCATCTAAGCGCCTAGGTTTTTTGACGTTTTAAAGTGACACCAAGTGCAACACTTACTTGAGTAACTTTTGAGGTGAACCAAGTACATATTGGTGTCATCACAGATCAACTCTTCTTAGATAAAAGGTTCCTGATGGACATTGAATTCGAGTCAGATCTCTGGTATTTCCTGGGGTAAATCACATACTACACATTTTATGCTCAAATAGATACGAGTTTGTGACGAATTTAAACCCAGGTTGAATTTACCTGGGTTAAACATAAAGTTTATGCGGCCGAATATTATTCTCATTAATCAAAATCGGGTCAAGTGAACAATATTGGAAGTTTTGAAGAGCGTGGAACCACCTCTTAATTGCTGTTGTTCCCATCTCCACCCTGACTCGGGGTGGTAGCACCTGTTAGGGTCCTAGCTATGGGCAAATAGTGAACCCCCGAACAAGAATCAACAGTACATTTATATAATAAAATGACATTTTTATAGCAAAATAACAATCGATGCAACTCTAAAAATATAAAAAATTTTATAATAAATATAAAAATGTATATTTTATAATAAATATATATATATAATAATATATTTTTAAAAAAATATATATATATTATATGAACATAGAAATATTTGGTCCTTGCGAAATATATTTATATATATATATAAATATAAACCAATTTTTTTTTTCCTTCATTTTAAGAATATATCCGAATTGTCTGTAAGTGTATATGTCACCACGAAATATCCACCCACCCACATCTCCAAAAATTCTCTGTCACTCATCCTCATCCTTTGCCCTTTTTCTTTGTTTGATTTCCGGAGTTGTTTTTTTCTGTTTTCATTTTGAATTTGTAGGTCTGATGATTTGGATCGTATTTACGATTTCCAATGGAATAAATTATGACCATGGAATATTAGTGTTTAAGCCTTTTTATTATTATATATATATATATATATAACGTACTTTTACCCTAAGAATATAAAATTGCATGCGGAATATTTGGATTTCGGCATTAATTAATGCATAGAGGTTGATATGCCGCTAAACAAATTCAAGCAACCAACTTTTGAAAGCTTGTTCAGATTTACTACGTTTGAGGCAACACACCCAATTGCAAAGCTTAACACCTAAGCGAATGTTAAACAACGAATTACTATGTGATATCTAATTTCCTATATGGCAGTGAATGCTGGACATCTTCTTCACAGGTGAAGAAAAGACTTGAAGTGACGGAGATTTTGTTCTACCGACAATGTTCTACCTACAACATACAATGATACTGGGTTGGTGGCAAAGTCAGAAATGAAAATGAAAGACAGCAATGGTCAGCAGAAAGTAATATGAATGACATGCAATATTTGTATAGGCGTATTTCACATAATAGATATAAAAAGGTTTCTTTTTTACTATTGTTCATCCAATGTAAGGCTGAAGTGCCACTTAAGGTAGAGGTCTAGTTAATGGGGATGCTGTAAGGATGTTTAGGGAGATAGCAAGGATTGTATATTTTGAGTATGTGTGAGATAAATAACGATTAATTCCCGAAGTGCTTAAGATTGTAGTGATCAAGGAAGGATCTCCACGGGAGTCCGTTCCACATTTCAAGAATTTTGGTAGAAGCTTTCTGAGTGAACATTCCTCCTTACCAATGGAATATGAATGAGAATGAATCAACTTAGTGTACGTTGCATGACGGGTTCTAGCTGAGGAAGTCTGAACTAGTGGAACCGAGGAATATAGTTCGTCTGAACATCTTCCATGAAAATAGCAGAGAGAGGCTAGCAACGTTCCGTCTGCGGAGAAAAAAGGATTGAAAGTATTCATTAAAAAAAATATTCTACCGACGAAATGTAAGATATAAATGCATTTTTAAAATTTCACTAAAAATGAGAAAGCGGCAAAATTTGAAACAAACATCAAATAATTCTACATCTGTGGTTTCTATCTTTCTAGAACGAGGTTTTATTTGTTTGTTTATGGATTTTATTTCAAAGAAAATGTCTGAGGTTATTGCTTATTGGTTGCGTTTATTTAAAAAAACGTAATTAATTGGATAACTACAAGTGGCCGTCTACGCCTAGTAAAATTGTAAGACTCTTTATAACAATTCCTTAGTACGGATGTTGAGCTAATCGGCTTAATGAAATACAACATAATTAAATTCACACTCCACACGAAAGCGAAACATGAAATATTTGACTTCTAACCGTTTATTTTACAATCTTTATTGTCAAATAAAGATTTGTTTTTGTCATTATTCACGGGCGTCCAATTACATTTCCCGTAACACAAGTCATAAACATTTAGTAACAAAAATGAGAAATAAAATAGATTTAATTTTCTTCTGGTAAGTTGCTATTGAATAAGTAGCGTGAAAAGAAGAGAATATACTTTGGGAAGAGGAACTTATTCTATATTTTTTCTTTTTCAAAGGACACAAATATCCTTTCTTGACATTAATAATAAAAGGGAAATTATTGTCTTACAACGAACGGTTACAATTTCCACAACAGAAAATAGATCGTTCATTTTCACCACAAGTAAAAGAAATTCTTATATTAAATATTTCCTCTGGTTCCAATAAACCTTAATACCAAATTTGAGGCTTTACATTAAGAATTCTTCCAATCATACATTCGCCTCCAAAAGTCTTGGAATGGTAAGGCCAAATCCTTTGATTTTTGTTGTTTACTGAAAACATTTCGCTTTAAAATCAAAAGATGAATATCATAAAAGGATTCAGAATTTCAGTGTTAAACAGCTTAGGACATACCAGTTTTTGTATCAAATCACATCACTTCTAGGGGAGCACAAGTAATGAACAGATAGTTGTAAAGTAAATAACATTTAATATTTGCTTGCATAATCCTTGCTTGCAATAACTGCATCAAGCATGCAATCCATTGACATCATCAAACTGTTGCATTCATCATTTGTAATGCATTTCAAGACTTTTAACGCAGCTTCTTTCGGTTTTTGTGTGCTTCTCTTCCTTCAGTCGCATCTTCTCTTGGGTTAAGGTTTGATGATTGACTTGACCAGTCTAAAACTGTCTACTTTTTTTCTCCTGGTGAAGACCTTGTGTTGTGTTGGCAGTATATTTTAGGTCATTGTCCTCTTGTATGATGAAATTACTCCGGAGTAGTTTGCATGCATTTCTTTGTAAATTGGAAAAAAAAATTTCTGTAGGCTTCTGAATTCATTCTGCTGCTATCATCATGACTACCACTACTACTATCATCAATGAATATGTATGTATCTAGAAACAACTAAGCCAAAAAACTGCCGCCATCATGCTTCACAGATAAGCTTGTATGCTTTGGATCATAAACAGATCCTTTCTTTCTCCACATTTTGTCCTTTTCATCTCTCTTAGTAGAGATTAATCTTGGCCTTTTCACTTCATAAAATTTTCTCCCAGACCTTTTTTCGCTCATCTCTCTACTTCCGTTCAAATTCCAATCTATCCTTTCGATTCTTACTGTTGATGAATGATTTACATCTTGTGATATGGCTTCTATATTTCTGCTCTCGAAGTCTTCTTCAAACAATGGATTGTGAAAATTTCACCCCTGCACTCTGGAGGTTATTGTTTATGTAATTGACTGTTGTTTTTTGTTTTGTTTTTTTTTGGGGGGTGGGCACAGCTCTCACAATTTTCCAGTCAATTGCTCTTACTTTCCTTGGTTGACCTGTTCTATGTCTGTTGTTCACTACACCAGTAATTTCTTTCTTTTTCAGAAAATTCCAAATTGTTGTTTTGGCTATACCCAATGTTTGTTTAATGGCTCTGATTGATTTTCCTTCTTTTGTCAGCTTCAAAATAGCTTGCTTTTCTCCCATAGACAGCTGTCTTCATGATGGTTTATACTTTTTAATAAGTAATGCCATCTTTACAGGTGAAACTCATGGGTAAAGCTAAGAGTAGTCATTCAGAGCTATTTAATGTTTAAACAACCAGTCTAAAAGCAACACCTGGGCAACAAGAAACACCTGTCAGTCATATTTTCCAATAATTTCGCACACTTGAAAAATGGGCGGGTTCAAACAAAAGGTAGTATGTCCTAAGTTGTTTAGCACATCTAAATGTAACTACCTGTAAATAAAAGTTGAAATTCTGAACTCTTGTCTCATTCCTCTTTTGACTGTAAACCCAAATGTCTTCGGTGAACAACAAAAACAATGGAATTGACGTTGCAATTTCAATATTTTTGGAGGGAGTATATATATATATATATATATATATATATATGTGTGTGTGTGTGTGTGTGTGTGTGTGTGTGTGTGTGTGTGTGTGGAGAGAGAGAAAGAAAGAGGAATGAGAGGTCACAAAACTATTGCATATAATATATATATATATATATATATATATATATATATATATAAGAAGGATTTTTTTTTTTAACCTGACATAATTTTATTTTTTGCTTAAACGTTATTTTTAGTGGATAGCCATATCTGAGATCTGAGTAGATGCTCTGCTGTTTATTTATTAAACTGCGTTTATTCATTTCATCTTCCGGCTTGAATATTCGAGAAATATTTTTAAAAATATGCGTTCTCAGACAGGATTCGAACTTACGTTTCGCTAATGAGTTTTCCCTAGAGGGACACAGGTTCGTATCCCGCCGGAGAACACATATTTTTCTAATTAGATTTCTCGAATATTCGAGCCGGAAGATGAAATAAATAAAATAAAGTGTTTAATAAATAAACAGAGCATCTACTCAAATATGTGTATCCACCAAATATAACGTTTAAACAATGTATATATATATATATCATGACTTGGCTTCGCAAAACGAACATCAAGAGAGAGTCTGTACACGTCGCTTGCAGGCACGTTTGTGACTGGTAAGTCCAATGTGGGACAGGCATAAACGGTCGCAATAGTTGCAGCTAAAAGTCCAGCCTGGGCTCGATGGCATAGATCCTCCTCTGCCTCTTGTCCCTAAGAGCGGCCCTGCAGATATTTTCAAAGATGGAGACAGCATGCTTGGTTGTGAGACGACAAACATCACGGTTCTCAGCTGAGTCATTGGCAATGGTTGATGTGACGGGCATCAAAGAATTTTTTCACACAATGTTTGAATCGTTTCTTTGGTGCCCCCTCTGCCGCGAAAGATAGTGGAGTGCTCGCTGGTAATTTTAGGTAGGCGATGATTTTGCATCCTGGAAACGTGTCCAGTCCAGCGTAGCTGGGACTTCAGCACCATGCCCTCGATGCTGGTGATCTTCGCCTTTTCTAGGCCTTCAAGATATATATATATATATATATATATATATATATATATATATATATATATATATATATACTGAAGTACATAACACCAATATATAAAAAAATATAAATAAAATAATGTAAATAATGTAAAAATATAATATATAAAATTTTCACGTTAATAAACCGATCGCCAGACGCTTAAAATAATCTCATCATATATATATATATATATATATATATATATATATATATATATATATATATATCTTTACTTGCCAGCTGTCAGTATACCACATAACACCTTCAGCGCTAAGCCTTGGAGCGGGTAAAATGGAGATCAACATGTTTTAGTGGACACAGCAGTTTTCAATCTGCTTGTCTGAATCATCTTCAAGAAGCGAGAGCAAGATCTATACGGTCAGCCAATCTAACAGTGATCTCGTCTTACAATTCTCACTCTTGCTCCATATGTGGCCTCCTTTGTAAATCACTAGCAGGACTTAAATGCCACTTAAGATTATCGCACAAAATTTCATAACTGAATCAACTAAGATGTCATATCCTCATCCGTCGTAACCGACGGGAGAGTCCATATATATATATATATATATATATATATATATATATATATATATATATATATATATATTATTTCTGGGGCACGTAATAAAGAAAGAAGCCTTGGAAAATTTTGGATCTAAGGATATTGAATGCAAGAGGGACAGAAGAAGACATGCAAAAGCTTGTAAGCTATACGCTATGTATCGAAGAACAAGGAGGGTAAAAAAAAAAAAATATTACTAAGAGCTACAAAAGACAGGAAGTTGTGAAGAGCGATGATCGGCCACCATACCCTGAAGGGATGCAGCATATATATATACATATATATATATATATATATATATATATATATATATATATATATATATCGGTCATGTCCTGAAGGAAGGCAGCATATGGATGACTGTCCAGACGGGAGTCCATAGTGAATCTACAACCGAAATTCAATACAAAATGATGAATTTGTATTTGCAAACTTAATCAACTCATGGAAGCCACCAGACAGGAACCAGGCCATTGACATTTCCAGATGTAAGAGCTTTTTGCAAAGATGTCCAACACCTTTGAATGTCTGAAGACATCTAAATGACATTCAATCCAATATCGATTATAAAGAATTTTCCTGATTGTTGTTTTGTTCTTTTTCATGCATTTGTTATTATGATAAATGTTCAAAACTGCCTTGGCTATTTATTTATTTATTTATTTTGGTCTTACTGAGTATATGCAGATTATGCCCGTACATAAATGCACACACACACCCTGTAAAGCCACACATATTCACATCTCCAATTTCAGATACACATATTCCCTACACGACAAAGGTTACAACCGTATCTACTCTACCTTTATCGCTGTGACATTTTCAATGTAATTGCGTTTTAAAACCATCATCGGCCTGAAAGCAAATACTAATCATCGACTAACAGGATCCTCCCTCCTGGCTCAGGTCATCAAGTCACTGGGTCGGGTGTGAGGAAAAATAAACAAATTAGTAGTAGTACTTTTAGTGTTTGTATTAATTGCAAACTGTTCGTTAATTTCAATGGTTTCGGTGACAAATCCCTTGAAATTTCGTAAGCGTTCATTGCACGTGAGATAATATTTGACAAAGTTCTACTATATAATAATAATAATAACAGCAATAATAATGATAATGATAATAATAATTATTATTATTACCATAATACCCGTAAAAAATGAAGGGATTATTTAAAATCTTAATATTCGCATTTCTCACTCTCTGTCCCGCGCCCTAAATTTGCTAAAACGAACACATCCACTGTTTGGCGGATTTTTCTTTCATTGTCTACTCCAGCGAGGTTTATTTTTCTGGTTCTCTTTGTTAGAGGGAAGAGCACGAAAAAGTGTCACTCTGGCTCTGATGAGAGTAATAGCACGGCACTCTATGAAAATTGTTATACCCACAACATATATAGCTTAGATATGACACAAGACCGAAATTATCAGAGCATGTAGTGAGGATCGAACTCACTATTCAGTCGTAATTCGTCTAGCGAGTCTAGCTTGCTAACCATTTACACCACGTCGAAGTGCACTAGTGATTTTTTAAGAGTAGCTTAGACGTGGCACAAGGCCGAAATCAGGGAGCACCCAGTAAGAATCGAATTTACTATTCAGTTGTAATTGATCTAGCAACCCAAGCTTGCTAACCATTACACCACGTCGGAGTGCCCCTCACCGAATATAGTGATTTATTGGCACAAGGCCGAAAGTCAGGAGCACACAGTGTGGACCAAACTTACGACAAGTAGTAGTAGCATAACACAAAAGTCATTAAGTGACTACTACTTAAGATTAACAGCAAGTTTTTTTTTTAAATCTCTTATATACTGATTAATCTGATTTCATCATTTTTATGGTCTGTACGGGCTTCATTTTTCTTTCATCTCTGACGATTTCAATATCACGAGGTTCATTTTATTATTATTATTATTATTATTATTATTATTATTATTATTATTATTTGCTACTGATCCCAGTGTTCCAACGATTATGGTCACCGTAGTTACCTTCATAATCCAATATTTTTTGTAAATCCCGCCTAAAATCTTAATATTTGTATTTCTCACTTTCTGTCCCCAGCCACAGAAATAACCCCCGAAATACCCGACCAGGGGATGCATTTTTAGGGGCCCCGTTGTGACCTCTGAAATTTTTTACCACTGTTTTATGGCCATCCGCCATTTTTTTTTTTTTTTTTGTAATTATTTTTAAACTGACGTTACATTGTCAGTCAACAATTAATAATTTACATCGTGTATCTGCATGGCCGGTGCGATGTGTACTACACAGGAACCCCTGACGAGGGTTAGAACCCCAAAAAGACTCATTTCAGCAGCGCTTTTTTTTTTTTTTTTTTTTGTAATTTTTACTTTTTTCTAGCTAAGTTATATTGTCAATCATCAACTATAATAATCGACAGCAGAGCCAGTGCTTACTACCCCGAACCTCTCAACTGCGTAGGGCCCATGCCTACTAAGGACATGAGCAGAAGTGCTAATTTTAGTAGCGCCTATGTTTTTTAAATTGGAATTTTCTTTCTGAACAGTTTTTTTTAATCAATTAAGAGGGTAATATGTCGGTAAAATCATTTTTTATTATTCCGAGATCATCCACTTAGAAGCATTTCTGATTTTTTTTTGTTACTAATAGTAATACTAACCATAAGTCCGCGGGCTAGTAATTAAAATAAAATTTCTAGTCCCTATTTTTTACATTTCTAGAAAGATAAAACCGAGAAAATCATCGCTTAATAAACAAAAATTTTTAAAGATTTCAATACATGAAAACATTTTCCCGAAAACTGAAATAATGTTTTTAAAATAAAATTTTTAAGATAATCCTTTTGTATTGCGTTGGAATCTTTGTAAAACTTCTTTTCTTTTTCTTTTTCAGCGTAGATGCGTCCGCGATTAATCTTTATGAAAATGTTGATGATTATTACAAAAAGAATAACATTTTCTCAGATTTAAAAAAGAAACCTAATCATTATAAAAGTAAATAATTAATGAATATATACTGAAATATTCATTTAAATTGGATAATTCCCTGATTTTTGGTAATTTAAAACAAACGCTGCTCTTCCTCCTAGCGAGGTCTATTTTTCTGGTTATCATAGAGTGATACATCTGAATTTTGTAATCTCAAATTAACTATTATATATTTTGTGATTAAACGATATTATTTGTACGACTCCAAGTGAATACGTTTGTATTTACACCGATTACTTGGATTCATTACTAATATGAGGGGAGCTAACAGTGCTTGATACAACAAAAATTCAACACTTCCTCCCCGAAAAAATCTGGCAGGTTTTGGGAAGTCAGCCTGGCCGAGATCTCTTCAGCAAACTTTCGTATATGTCGTTATTTTTTCACCCTCCCCATATAGACATTGTTATCTATTCTGTTGGGTTTTAATGTACTTATTTAGAACTAATTTTTCAAGTTATTTGATTTCACGTTGAAAATATCCTTTGCACAGCCATTCTTCAATTACTTCCTTTAATCTTTCAGCCTTTGTTTTCTGAATTCTTTCTTGTCTTCTTAAACTGACAATTGGTTAATTGCTATTGTTGTTGATGCTGTTTTTTTTTGTTTTGTTTTTTTTAGTTGCACTTTCTTTTTAAATGCTATGTCCTTTCAGGTCGTATGCAACCACATCTCTCCGCAGATTACTTTTCCTTATTATCTGTGGATGGCCATAACTTCTTTAAAAAGATAGTGGACTCGTTTCCTCTTATCTGCCCCACAGTTTTGAATTCAGAGTAACTTTTCTCCTACACTGAGTGCTACTTAAGGCTAAAGAGCCCAGTCTACCCTAGTATTTAACCCATAGAGACGGATTCATGCCTTTCCCAATGGTTTCAGTACGAAAGTGGTCACATGAACAGAAAAGACTAGGTCGGAACTTGAACTCGGATAACCGACTCTCTTTTTTGTGCTAATATCTGCTACGCTACAAATATTTTCAAATCAAATTCAAATAGGGTAAAAATTCTTTATTAATAAAGTGGTTACTTAATACATTTTAGAAACAAAATTAGAATAAAATTATAATTTTGCTAAACACATTAAACTTGGTTACTATAAGAGACGTGTTCGGAATATTTTATCCTGGATATCCTATGAAGAATATTGGATCTTTTTCGTTAATTCACCCTCAAATATTAATTCACCACAAAATAAGAAGAATCTATATTTACTAAAATTCACATCAAATTTTTCCAGAGTGAAGCACTTCCATTGCACTCCGGTTGGGTTGACCTTTGCGATCAATCCAAATGTGGGAGACTCGGGTGCGCTATTTCTAAGTGTGGGGGTCAGTGTTCGACCCCCTGCCTCCACCGATAAACAAACCAAAAACAGATTTGTTTTTAAATTGTAAAATATTCCTTGTAAGTACCCCGAATATCATCAACACTTACGAAATCTGAATAACTACCTGATTTTTGGTAATTTTCATTCTGAGGGTTGGAGTTGTTGCGAAGCAAGTTAAACAAATTTTGATTTAAAATTTGTAATTTCAAAAGAGTGCCAAAAATTTAGTAAAAAACAAACTTTGATTTAAAATTTATAATTTCTTGGGGTGAATCAATATTTGCGACAAGTAACTTTACATTATTTGGAGGGAATTAATAGAAAAGATCCAAAATATTTTAAAAGTGCTGCGAAACATGAATGGGAAAGAATACATTTCAAGTATGGTTGAAGACACTGGATATGGTTTGGTGTTTAGCGAACTAATTATGGGACCTATTCATAAGATTCCCCCACACACACACACATTTAGTGTTCAAATAATGTATTCTGGAGATAAATTCGTCTTATCTAAAAAAAATAAATAGGCATGAAACGTTCAAGATTTCTGATGACAGAATTAGCGAAAAGGATGCTCTTAAATGGAAGTAAATTTTTGATGAGAATCTAAGTCATTCATTATTGAATGAATCGTTAACAATGGCGATCGATTACTTAAACTTCCTTTTAAAAAAATGAAAATGTTAACGTAAAAGGTCCAAACAACTCGAGAAATAATAGTGAGACTCGTAAAAGGCCAATAATAAATAATTCCACTTCTTCTCACTTTGATCTGAAGTTAATAATAATATGTTGGCCAATATTTGGTAAATTCATTCCGGTTTTGATATTATCTCAATTAATAAATCATTACTGTTGACACTATTTTGCTACATGTCAAAAACATAACCCTGCCGAAGCGCCTAGTCAAATTTATTTTACATAGTCAATTATAAACGGAGTAAGTTGAAACAGAATTTCAAGAACTAAGAAATATGATAAATCGATTTGGATCGATCGACTTACAAATATTGATTTCATCAAGTGAAACGTCACACATTGAAGCCCAAACTGTTTCAAGATGCATCTACCTTGGTGAATGTAGTTGTCATATGCGCTTTAGTAGCGGTACTTATATTTATAAAGCAAACAGTTTTTATTGGCAGAAATATATTGAATGAAAAACGAGATAAATAATCAAATGTAGGTTAGAAGCTAGAAGATTATTCTGGAATAGTTTCTCATTTTTGATTCCTTCAGATGTGGACACATCAACTCATTTCAAAGCTAAAGAGACAAATAGATTCTTGTCTATATTGTGTTAGTAAAATCCGTTTGCCCGATAAATTCGATCTGAATAAAATCATAATTGGTTCTTGACATGAAAAAAAAAGATTTGCTGGAAACATGCGACTTCGAAAAAGTAACTCTGTTGTTATTTATTACGAAAAGATTTTTTAAGAAAACAAAAACACTTCGATCCATGGTCTGGGAATAAAACTGGAAAAGAGATAATTAATTCTTCATATTATATTAATCTTAAGTGGGATAGATTATGACTCCACTCACGTAAGAGTTCTTCGTTAGAACTTTTGCCAGGAGAGAAAGAAAAATGGAAAAGAGTATTTATGATTCATGGAAAATATGATAGTAGAAAGCCATCTTCACTCCACCCATCTACTTACGACCCTTTTCTACGCCAGTTTGCATCAACAGAATTCTAGGTAATCTAGGGATTATCCATAGTTGTTGAAATCTATCGAGTTTTTGTTTTATAGACATAGCATCTGTAACAGATGTCTAGCCATCTTTGTACAGCTACAGGTGACTGTATTTTGAATTCAGACTTGTCCTTCCTTTAGACTGGTTACCAACCACGGCTAGAGAGACCGGTTTGCCCTGCTATTTAATCCACAGCAGCGGAGAGAACATTTAAATTCAAATGGTATTTTTGCGAAATAAATGTCACGAACTCGACTGGGATTAGAACTCTGGCAGAAATTGGTCCACCGATTTCTTCCCCCCGAACCGCTAACGATTGTGCTGAGCAGCGAGAATTTGAAAACTTGAAAACATGTTTCACGCACGCACGCACACACACACACACACACACACACACACACACATATATATATATATATATATATATATATATATATATATATATATATATAATAAAAGGCTTAAACACTAATATTCCATGGTCATAATTTATTCCATTGAATCGTAAATACGATCCAACTCATCAGACCTACAAATTCAAAAAGAAAACAGAAAAACAACTCGGAAATAAAAATAGAATTTAAAGAGAGTGTAAGTATGAGAGTGTGGGACGAATGTTAGAGCTAAAGAGGGTAACAGACGAGGGAATGGGAGATTAAAAACTTAATAGAGAGAAGTTTTAGAGAGGTGAGTTGAAGACGGTTTAAGTGAGAGAAATATGAATGTTGTCGGATGTCTAATACATTAAAGATGTAACCGGAAAGGATACATTTTGTGGTGACATACACGCACAATATAGACGATCTAATCTTAAAGATCAGAAGAAGAGGGAGGGAGAGGAAAAGAAAAGAAAAAGGGATGGGGGAGAGAGATGAGGCGGGGGAAACGAAAACTGAAGGGCATTTACTGAAAGGGCTGCTGTGTAATTAAGAAAATTTGACAAAATTTATATCGACTACAGGTTACAAATCAAATATAAACATATAAAAAATAATTATAACGATTATCTAATCTAGCAAGGACCTATATTTTTATAAAATCAGCCTTTGCATCGAAGAACACAATCGCAACGGTGAAATTTGGTGGTGGCAATATCATGGTTTGGAGATGTTTTTCTGCTAATGTTACGGGTTATGTTAAAGATAATAGATGGTAGAATAAATTCAAAAATATACCAAGATGTTTTGGACTCTAATTTGTTTGGCTCAGTAGTAAAGTTTAAACTTCCAAATGAATGGCCATCAGAGTCTCCATAATTGAATTCAATAGAGAATTTGTGACGTTTATTAAAAACATCTTGGACGTAAAAAGAATATACAATGAAGAATGGAAACATTGATTAAAAGCAACAGAAAGTGACTAATTGCTGATGAATTGAGTAAAGGATGTGCTACTAAGTATTAAATAGGTATTATAATGTTGTGCAAATACTTTTTTTCACCTTCAAATTTTTTAATTTCATTAATATAACAACATTTTCTGAATTCTTTTGCATATTGCAGCATTATGCCATCGTATACAAATATTGTGTGGATTATAAAATTCTTTTATAAAATCTGTTAAATAAAAAATTCGTGATGTACGAATATTTCTTTGAAACCGCACCCTCCCCACTGTATATATATATATATATATATATATATATATAGATAGATAGATAGATAGATAGATAGATATATAGATAGATAGATAGATAGATAGATAGATAGATAGATACATACATACATACATACATACATACATACATATTCCAAACAAGGTCAGCACATTGTGGGTATGTTCATAGCTAATATTATAGAGTATTAAGTTTTTTCTTTTATTATTATTGCTTCTATTATTTTTAGTCTTTTTCTTTTTTTACATGTGGATGTGGCGATTATATTTGTATTTTCTACAAATATCTTGCGGATGGAAAATATTTGAAAAATAATAAGACATTCCCATCACTCTAGAAATGTATTTTTTAAAATCTACACACTCAGTTAAAAATAAAATATAAAAACAAACATCTTTAATAATGACTAATAGAATCGCCGAAAACGCTCGATATACTGAACAGTTGGACGTTTTTAGAGACTTTATAGCCAGAAAGAGAAAACACTTATACGAACACAGGAAAAATGAAATGAAAAGCTTAATCGCAGTACCTTTTCTGTCGTCTTTAATGAAATTTGTATAAAGAGCGAGAGCTGCCCAAAGGCACAATATCTATCTATCTATCTATCTATCTATATATATATATATATATATATATATATATATATATATATTGTACGCATAATGAGAAAAGAGGGCTTGGAGAATTTGACACTCTCAGGACATATTGAAGTAATGAGGAGCAGAGAAAATCATAAAGTAACATACTTCATGAGTTTGTGTAAATGGATGGCAGAACAGGGTAAGAGGACGAAGATTTCTTATAGCTAAAAAGAAACGAAGATCTGTGGAGGGCACTAATCGCCTACGTCCTGAAAGGACACGGCGCATAAAAGAAAATTATCTTATCTCCCCTTGGTTTTTTATTCATCTATTTTCTTTTATCAGCTTTACTTGCCATATATTATATATATATATATGTGTGTGTGTGTGTGTGTGTGTGTGTGTGTGTGTGTGTGTGTGTGTGTGTGTGAAAAGTGTGTGTATATAAATATAAATACAAATATATATATATATATATATATATATTATATGCGCGGTACTTATTAGAAAGCGCTCAAATATCAGAGATAGAGCTAACATATTTAAATATATATATATATATATATATACGAGTATATATCTATGCATGTGTAAATTAATTTTTAAGTATTTGCATATATGTATGTGTGAGTGTGTGTTTGTGTGTGTCCTTCTCTCTGTTGCCCCCCCCTCTCTCTCTCTCTCTCTCTCTCTTTTTCTCTTTCTCTCTTTCTCTCGCTAACTCCTACTCTTTGTGTGTATATATGTGTGCGTTTCTGTACATGTAAATGTTGACAGATTTATTTGTAACTTTATGTATGTTTGTGTATGCGAGAAGTGTTTTAAGAAACAAACGAGCAAATTGAATTCAGAACGAATTACTGATATTTTATTGATTTTCTTGTTTATTCACGTTTTCTTTTTATTTTACACTATCACAAAATTCCCATAAAAAATCATTAATAATTCAAAAGTGTTTTGTACGGGGAAATCGCCGTCGATCGCACGTTTCATTTATTCCCTAATACTTGTTGGTCGCATCATTTCGACCAACAATGCAGGACAATTAAGAGTCTTGTGGTTGCTGATGTTAATTGAACAGACAGTTTTATGTCAGGAAAGGACAGCAAATGAAAACAGTGGCGAAATAATGGCGGGAAATCGTAAGGTTAAAACTGACGCCTTCCTGCAGTTTTTGTTTGTTTATTCCTTTTCGCGCGTCCTTTGTGTGTGTGTGTGTGTGTGTGTGTGTGTGTGTGTGTGTGTGTGTGTGTGTGTGTGAAGACTCACTAACGTCATTGTCATCAATAAATATGGTTAAACTACGCAATTATTTTCCTTTTAATACAACTGAAAAATAACAAGCTTTCCACATAATAAAAAAATATTAAAGGCCCATAAACTATTGAAACATAACTCTTTCCGAAAAGAATCCTTTCCCTGTTAAGATACCAACATTGAAGGACAAGTTCAGGTAATAGAATCATAACTTTGCGAAGGGGAATTCGGAAAAACTTGGCGCCCTTACGACACTGCCGTTTGATCTACTGAGTTATAACTATTTATGCAAAACACAATTTATATTCAGATATATATTGGGGAGGGGGTTAATGGTTAGAATGCTTGTCTTGTTAGGACAATTACGACTGAGTAGTGAGTTCAATCCTCACTGGGTGCCCCATACTTTCGGCCTTGTGCCACATCTAAGCTACGCTATATATATATATATATCAGTAGAAGGTTTGTCACTTAGCTAAATTGATGTTACCTAATTGATGTTACCTTCAGCATCCCGACTCCAGAATTTCGTAGACAGACCCACTGGGTATCATTTATTATATATATATATATATATATATATATATATATATATATATATATATATATATATATATATAAGTTCCCCTGAAGCGTTACTCAAGCTATCGAACAGTATTCAACTCAGCGTTCTTTACTTCACAAGTAAAAAAATTTAACTTTTTCATGAACACAACAATGTTGTCTTTGAAAATGATGAACACTACAATATTTGTATCCATATACACACACACACTCAAAATATATATATATATATATATATATATATATATATATATATATATGCCAGCATTTGAGGTGTTGTTCTCCCAACTTAAACACCATGCTCCTTGTTCATCGGATCACGTTATTACATTGAAATCAAGGTTGAAAGACTTGCCTTATCGTTATTGTAATTCTTCTATTGACTCTTTTGATTTTGTTTGGTCAAAAACTCAATTCAAGGTTGTTAAATCTTTGAAATCTAATAATGATATTTATATTTGTAAACCGGACAAGGATGCAGGTGTCGTTCTACTGGACCGGGTAGATTACATCCAAAAGATGTTGATTATTTTGAATGATTCAGAAAAGTTCAAAAAAATTGATCCAGTTGAAACTTGTGACCACACGTACAGAAATGAAATTAAAATTCAGAAACGTCTATTATACTTGTTTAGAAAAGGTTACTTTTCTAAGGAGACTTATGACAGGATTAGACCTTCTGCTTCCCTTAGACCAAGGCTTTATGGTCTTCCTAAAGTTCATAAGAAGGACGTTCCATTGAGACCAATACTTTCAATGATTGGTTCATCCCAACATTCTTTGGCTCAATGGCTTCTGCAGGTCATACAACCGGTCCAAACATTTTTTGCTAAACATTGTATACCTGATTCATTCACGTTTGTTGAACGCCTACAGGCCATACAGTCTTGCCCTGATACTGATTTTATGTGTTCTTTTGATGTGTCCAGTCTGTTTACCAACGTACCATTAAAGGAAACTATTAATATCTGTGCAGACTTTTTATACGAAGGTAACATTACTCCACCTCCTTTTCCTAAGGATATATTTATAGAACTTATGATACTATGTACCAGTTCAGTGGAGTTTAGTTTTGATAATGTTATGTATAGTCAAGTGGATGGGGTCCAGATGAGCAGTCCCTTTGGCCCTGCATTGGCTGATATTTTTGTGGGCTACCAGGAGATGTTACTTTTTGGCAAAGTGTCTAAACCGTTTGTTTATGTCAGGTATGTCGATGACACTTTTGCAACTTTTTCTAACGAAAGTGAGGCTGTTGAGTTCTTTAATGAGCTCAACTCCTTACACAATCGTTTGTCCTTCACTATGGAAGGGGAGAAGGACAATTGTCTGCCTTTTTTGGACGTTTTTGTTGAGCGCAGTAGAGGTGGTTTTCTTACAAGCATCTATCGTAAACCCACCTTTACGGGTCTCTATTTGAATTGGCGTTCATTTGCTCCTGCATCAAGGAAAATCAATCTTGTTAAAACCTTGGTGTAAAGAGCGCTTAAAATTTGTTCTCCTATTAGATTGGACCGTGAATTTGAAAACATTAGGGAGATTTTCCTCAGTAACGGCTATCCGGAGGCCCTTATTGACTATATTATTATTAAGAAGACTAAGGAATTTCATTCCCCTAAAGTCCAGGGGCCTTCTACATGTCCGGTGTATTTGAAGATTCCCTGGATTGGGGATAGGGGTCAGGGCTTAATTAAGCAGGTTAGCAAGTCGGTTTCCGGTTGTTTCCCATCAGTTGCTTTACGGAGCATTTTTCGAATTAGGTCTGTGTTTCCTTCGTTTCGCAAGGGTGTATTGCCCTACATCAAATTGAGTAATTTAGTATATGAGTTTAATTGCCAGTGTGCTGCTGGTTATGTGGGGCGTACAACCTTGCATTTGGAAACTAGAATCAATCAGCATGTACCTTCCAAAATACGACTTGGTAAGATAGATAAAATATGCTATCTTCCCCCCATGAATATGGAATAGGCTATTGCTCAACACTTAGTTGAGAATATAGCCTGCGCCAAGTCGTATAAAAAAGAATGGTTTAAAATTATTCATACAGCCGATTCCAACAATCATTAGAAGATTTTGGAATCGGTTTGCATAGGATTAAGGAAACATTCTCTCTACCGACAGAAAGAATTTGTAAAGTCTCTTAATCTGTTGGGGAATATTTTATTTTAACTGTCCCTCGCTAATTTATTTATACGTTATTTCCCCTCGCCTCGTTACAAGTATATACACTTGTTTGTTATTTTTAGTGTGTCTCCCCTTTTGCTCTTCATTGTCGTTAATATTCTTTTCGTTGATTAATTATCCAACGATTGTCTCCTGATGAGATGTTGGTTGAAAGGGCCTTAGAGACTTTTAAAATTAAAATCAATACATTCCTTGTTTTTAAAACTATATATAAATTTTGTACCTCTAAGCATTTGTGTATATATATATATATATATATATATATATATATATGTATGTTCACTTTATATTGCCCTTTTTTAAATTTCTTGTATATACAAATCAAGATTATGGCTAAATTGTCAAAAGTTCATGCTTTGTTCCATTTTTATTCAAGTACTTTCGACGATCTCGATCCTTATCATGTTGTTGAAGACAACAGTTTCTTATCGCCATTGTGACAATTTTTGTGGGGAGGGGGAGAATGGGGGACGTTATATTTAAAATTTAAATAAATGCGTATCTCGTGTAAGTCGATCGCATAGATCGTTTTCACTGAGCTTGACAACACCAGAAAGGATTATTTTAAATATTTTAATTACTTACTGTTCTATATGGATTTTAAATATTTTATACTCACTTTAAATGTCGTCTCCTGTGGTGAAAGATATTTCCATTAATGCAGGTTGTTTTCCTATGAAATATTTAATATACTCGTTACCGAGTTTGTCAAGCTCTGTGAAATCGTTTTATATATCATGTCACTTATTTAAAGGTATTTAAATTTGAAAATGTAGCGTTCCAAAAACGCCACAATGTAACTAACAAACTCTTGTCTACGATACTGAAAACACTTAGATAGTCAAAATTAATCGAAAAAGGTGAACTTTGGACAGCTTATCTGCAAGTTTAAACAAGATGTGCAACAGACTATTCAAAAATGGTAAAAATCCAATAAAAATGAAACTGATATTGTTGGTTGAATTTAATACTTGTTTAAATGAATTATTGTTGCAAATATGCCTCATATGCGCGCGTGTGTATGTCTCTTTAATATTTTTTTCAAAATTTACATTTAAAAAAAAAACTGACGAAAGGCATTTCGGCCATTTCTGTGTATGCACTGTACTACTCTGATGACGGAACAGAAACAGAATTTTATTTTATTTTAAACTTGATAAATGAAATACGATGTCTAAATTATTTGTAAGTTCAAGATTATTCTTCGCTTGCTGATAAATGTAAAATAATTATATAATTACATTCTACTTATAAATTATGAAAATTTTTTAATTGTTGTTTTTAACAACACAGATAAACTAGTAACTATTTAATTACAAACTGTATATGTAAAACTATTCCAATATAATCACTTTCCCTCGCAGATTTTGTACGTGTAAAAAGGTTGAAATGATTATCAGTATTTTTGGCAATTCAACTTCATAAAATACTGTTGATCCCGTGTTGGAAATATATATATATATATATATTAATGTATATCAAAAGAATTTTCTTTTTTTTTCTTTTTTTTAAAGAACAATATTCCAAAGATTATTTCTTTTACATATCTAAAGATTTCCATGGATCACTGTATTATTATTAACTATTCATCTTTTAGCACTTTTTGGCAAAGTAGTATAGACTCTTTGTGCTGGACCGCTTTGAATAAAATGGATGTACTCTGGAAATCTAATCTACCAGACAACCTCAAACTCAAACGGAGATTCCTTCGCGCCACTGTAGAGGCTGTTTTAACGTATGGTGCTACTGCATGGACATTAACTAAAACCCTAGAGTCTAAGCTTGATTGAATCTACACTCGGATGATGAGAGCTACACTTAACATCTCTTGCAAACAACATCCAACTAAATTACATGAGCCCATTATTAATATTTTTACCATCTTACGCGCGAACGTAGAATGCTCTTCGTAGAATACTTCTGACTGGCAAAACAAGAACTTGCGAATGATCTACTGCTCTGGACACATATCCACGGCGCAAGAAGCGTGGGTGGCCAAGCAATCACCTACATTGACCAAATATGTTAGAACACAGAATACCACCCTAATGACCTTCTGATTTTAATGCAGAACCGTGATGGCCGCGTGATAAATTCATGAATGTCCATGCTCGCTCGACCGAATAAAAAAATATTACGGACTCTAATCAACTTTGAATTGGTTAAGCAGAGTCTTCTTTCATACAAGCAATATGGCGTTCGCTTCTCTGGGTCAAATGCTTATGTGTTAATATTTATTGCTGAAACAGTTTGTCAAGCTTTAGATAATGAAGTTTAGACTGTTTCTTTAGATATATCGAAAGCGTTTGACAGAGTTTAGTATGCCATCACCCTTTAACTTTTGAGGACCTTCAAAAGTTGAAGGATTATGATATTTCTGGAGATTTTTTTTATTTGATTCAATCTTTCTTATCAGATCGGTTAATGAAAGACGTCTTGAACGGCCACTCTTCTACATCGTTTTTTACATTAATGTAGATTCCCTCATGGCTCTATTCTTGCATGTACACTGTTTCTAATTTTCATCAACGACCTTCACAATGTTATTAGTTCTCGACTCGGTACCTATGCTGCTGATGTAACTATTTACATTAATGGTAAGTGTGATAGGTTTGATAAGTTCAAATTGACAGCCTATCTCAAAAATCTGTTGTTTTTTTTTGTGGGGGTGTTAAATTTTAACGCCTCAAAAACGAAACTGCTCTCTTTTAATCGTTTTAGGGATTAATTTTAATCTTTTAATCGTCTTAGGGATTTTTTTTGTCTCCCATCAACATTGCTGATGCTAACCTTCAGGAGAGCGACTCATTGCGCCTTCTCATACTAACGTTTCCTATTAACATGAAGTGAAAGGCATATATTGCTATGTCTGCTGTTAGGAAAGTTGGTTCACTGTGTCGTACTAGACAATTTTTTCCCTGCTGAACCTATCTTTACACATTTATAAGTCTACCATTCTTCCATTCATTAATCATTTGGCTTGGTGCTTTTGCCATTTATCTAGAAATTCTTCACAAAATCAAAAAATAATCTGCAATATTATTGTTCCTAAGATGGCATCTCGGCTTCAATCACTTTTCCATAGCCGTAACGTATTTTCCCTGGGTCTTTTCTATAAATATTTTCATGGTAGTTGTTCTAATGAGTTTTCCTCTTTTGTATCTCAGCTTTACGGATACTGCCGAATACTGCTAAAATACTGGCAACTAGGTCTCATCATTTTACTATTGAAATTGCTAGAATCAACCGTAAGTTCTATGCTAACAGTTTCTTCTTTCACACTTCTTGCTTGTGGAACTCTTTTCTGGATTTGTGCTTTTCAATCATCTTTGATGTTCAAGCATTTAAATGCAGTATCAATCGTCATCTTTTGTCTCCTTGAAATCTGTTCTTTTTTGGTCCTCTCTCCATAGTAATTTTTTCTCATATTCTTTCACTCTCAGTAACTCGTTGCGTCTTAATGGTTTTATCACCTTGCTTGGGGTGAAATGATTAACAAAATATGTCATTATCCATATTTTCTATCTGTAACTTTTGTTTCAGATGTTAAAATGCAGATACAAGTATTTAGATTCTAACAATTTTGAAGCAATGATTCAATCTACACCTCAAAGATGCCGAAGCTTTTCACAGAATTCGGAAAGTGGAATGAAATGAAACAATATTTGACTGTGCTGCCCAAAACTGATTTAATCATTTTAAAGACGATAACTTATCCCTTACCTGCCCACCATTAGCATAGTTGATGCTAGACTCCAGGAGAGTGTCTCTCTGCGCCTTCTTGGTCTTACGCTTTAGAATGACTTGAAGTGGAACAACTACATTGAATCAATTGCTGCATCTACTGCAAGGAAAGTTGTCTCCCTGTGTCGTGCCAGAAAGTTTTTCTCGTCAGAATCCATATTACATATCTGCTAATCTACTATTCGTCCGTACATTGAGTACTGTTGCCATATCTGGTCTGCTGCCCCAGCCGTTCATCTCGAGGTTCTCGGCAAAATCCAAAGAAGAATCTGCAATGTAATCCATCCTGACTTGGCATCTCGACTCCAGTCGTTTCTCACAGACACGATGTAGCTTCCCGAGGTCTTTTCTACAAATAATTTCATGACAACTGTTCTGTAGAATTTTCTTTCCTTATGACCGACTACATAAATTTAAGCGTGCTACTAGACTGGCATCTAGGTTGCACCCTTTTACTGTTTACATGTAACCACCACTTCTACTCCAACAGCTTCATTTCTAACAGTTCCCGCCCGTGGAACTTCCTTCCGTTTACTTGCTTCCCTGATAACTACAATCTTCAAAAATTTAAATGCAACGTCAATCGCCATCTTCTGATGTATTGAACCCCGTTCATCTTTTATCCTTTCCTCATTCCCCGCCATACACAGTTTTTTTTTTTTTTTGTTTTTGTTTTTTTGTTTGTTTTTTTCTCACCTTCACATAGAGTGAAGGTGAGAGAACCAGTAGCACTTTCGCCTTGGTTGGGGTGAAATGATTTTAAAAAAAAACCTTTACCATCGGGTCTTTGTCTCTCTTCTGTAATCCATTCACAGAAACTCCTTGCTTATCTTGACTTCAGTATATCAATTGTTATTCAGATAAAATTGCAATCTTGTATTATAACCATAAGTATATACCTTTCTGTATCACTCAATCTGATATCATTCTAACCGTATATATTGCGCTTCTTGTTACAACGTCTTTAACGAAGCCACACAATCCTTACCCTATTTGCGTTCTAATTCTGTTACACACTCTCTTCATCAGAATTAAGCTACTTGTCCACATTCATTTGCATTTAACTACTTCAACGGCGCCACGAAGATGGTTTCTACTATAGTCTTCTAGTATGTTGCCAGTGTCATATATTTCATTTATTATTTCTGTAATCTTGTCGACTCCGAAATTTATCTAAGGCTGATAGAATCTCTATTGCAATACCATCTGGTCCTACCGATTTACTAATAATCATCTGGGCCATATTATTTCCGAAATAATCACAAGTAATATTGAAAAAGTTGCCAAAGAGTTGTTTCCTTTAATCTAAAAAAACAATTAAATTGGCCTAGTCGCTAATCTATTGTTGCGGCATGAGAGCTGACTTCATGAACAGGAACTTTCACACATGTTTTGGGTGTGTGTGCGCATGCTCAAAGTTTAGGAGGATGAAAAAGGATGCTGGCAATAGAGTGATGTCCTTTCGTAATGCTGTGTGAAAGGACGGAATGTAAGAAGGATCCTAAAAGTTATTGATTGTCAACAAACCGACAAACATTTGAGAATGTGTAAAAAGAAAGAAAAAAAGCTGTTTGTTTTACCAAGAACATTTGTTGAGAGTTGGACAAAATGGCGCCCAATGTCAATTGTTATTCTCCGCATTATCATGGCTCCATCTCGATCTCAATATCATTGTCTATCCTTCCCTTTTTTTATTCCTCTCTCTCTCTCTCTCCATCTTTCTCTCTCACAGACATACACACACACATTCTCTCTCTCTCTCTCTCTCTCTCTCTCTCTCTCTCTCTCTCTCTCTGTGCATAAAATAGACTTTTCTTTCGTTATATATATATATATATGTGTGTGTGTGTGTGTGTGTGTGTGTGTGTGTGTGTGTGTGTGTGTAGCCGCTTACTCACTTTCGAAAGAGAGAGTGTGTGTGTTGAAGAGAGAAAGAGGGGAGACAAAAAAGACAGAAAAAATAAAAAAATAGAAAAGCAGAAAAGCAGAAAGGATATGCTTTTCGTAATATACTAAGACTATAATGCGTTATATATATATATATATATATATATACGAAGAAATATAGTTTTAAGGTATGCTATATTTATAGGATAAAATGCTGAATGTCAGAGATAGAGCGTATGTAAATATATAATATAAAAGTGAAAATTGAAGTCAACACTCAGGGGCGACAGACTGTTTCATGCTAAACGCAATAGTCAGGCCTAACGATTGCGTTTAGCATGAAACACTCTGTCGCCCTTGAGTGTTGACTTCAATTTCCACTTTTATATTATACTTATATATAGATAGATAGATAGATAGATAGATAGATAATTATTTATTTAAAAATTATAACATAAATATGTTATAAAATCACTACAAAAATAGCCATTTTGTTTCAACACCTCCGATATCTTATCAAGTGATGATGTTGAATGTAAAATAAATGGTTTTAAAAGTTTCAAATTAATTAACGATCCTTCGCAAGGGGAAAACGCTGTTACAAAAGTTAGAATGACCAATCAAAACACAAGTATAGGAGTATATATATATATATATATATATATATATATATATGTGCGTGTGTATGTGCATATATTTACATATATATGAAAGTACATCAATGAGTCCGCAACCTAATAACGAAAAAATTATTTTTAAACGAGCAAATATCTATTTGTATTATAAACTCCACTTTTGTCAATGCACATAATCCAGTTGTGAATATTAATCATGGGAACTGACCTCTATACAGAGTGCTCGATATCACTGAAAACAAGAAATAGAAAACATAGATTCGATAGAAAAAATCACTGTTTTCAAAATAAATTATGCAGATCTTCAAGTTAAAAAAAAACAAAAAAAACTTTTAATCAATCAAAATCTCTCGTGTTTCAAGTATAGCTTTAATGATGCTCCGGGAATCAAACCAGTAGATTTAATACTAAATTCTCATGAAAATTCCAAAGAAGAAAATTTGCTGGAAGAAATTGCATGGCGTGGCATGGTTTCCATTGATCACGGCCGTAAGGACCATCATAAATGACGTGTACATGGTGTGCGTCACTATGGACACCTCTGTGGCCCCTCCCATTGCCCTGTTCGCATTGAAGAAGTTGGCTAGCTTGGAGTTGATGTAGGTGGCGATTAGCACCGCAAATACGGTGTTTCTTTTCATTTGGGGTATCAAACTGGAAACAGCCATGTTAATGTTTTCGATGCGTCAGAAAGAAAAACGAAAATGTTCAAATTTACTGCATGTCGCGTAACATTACGTCAGGTCACCTTCCATCTGTGACCTGTGGTACGTAATGGTTATCAGGGCCGAAAGTGGGATCGGCGTACTGAGTTCAAATTCCAACAGAAGCCGCAGCGTTCGCTTTCACACAAATACCCTTGTTTGAATATATCTCTTCTCCAACATCAGCTAGGAGTTCAGACTGGTCCTCTAGCCTTGGTTGGAAACCAAACTAGGAGATAGATCATTCTGAAATTAACAGCGTTTGGGTGTGGGACGAGAAACTCCGTCCCGTAAAAGCCTGCTTATTTAAAAAAAAAAAATACAGCAGCAACGTCTAGTGTGTTAATGCCGTAGCTCCCCAGGACCTACATAAATACATAATGCAAATTGTGTTCTTAAATAGCTGTACAGTCTGTATGTGCGCGTATGTGTGGATAAGAATCGCTGTATATGTATTTATATACGTACAGATATATATATAATCATAGTGTTTAAAATTGTCTATATTTATGAGGGGGGAAGTGAGCTCAATATCGGAGTGGAACATTTGTAGATATAGACTGTGTGAACATAAGAATCAACACTGCATGGTGACACCCAGTTTCACGCATTTATCGCAGTTTTTATTTCTGTATCCACGCCGTGTGTGTGTGTGTTTGTGAGTTTGTGTACGTGTTTGTGTGTGTGTTTGCGTGTGTGTGATTTTGCGTATGTGTCTGTGGGTGTTTGTGCGTTTGTGTATGTGTGTGTGTGAGAGAGAGAGAGAGAGAGTATATGTGTGTTTGCGCGTGTGTGTGTAAGTGTTTGTGTCTCTATGTGTATTTTTGCGTGTGTGTTTGCATGTGTGTTTGTGTGTGTAGTGTGTGTGTGTGTGCGCGCACGTGCGTGTGAGCGTTTGTGTGAGCGTTTGTGTGATTGCGTGCGTGTTTGTTTGTCGTGTGTCTGCGCGTGTATGTGTGTGTGTTTATATGTGTGTGTTTGTGTCTGCGCGTGTGTTTGTTTGTCGTGTGTGTGCACGTGTATGTGTGTGTGTTTGTATGTGTGTGTCTGTGTGTGTGCGTGTGAGTGTGTGTCATTGGAAGAGGTGCGGGTGACCTAATAGTTAACGGCACTGAAAATAGAGTCAACGATCCGAGTTCAAATACCGGCTAATGCAATTTTTTACTTCATATCCTTTGGTAAGGCATCCATCTTTTCTTTGACCCCCCCCCCCCCAGTACCACCAGTTATGGGTAAAGTGGCAGGGTTGATGGGTTCTCTAGCTTCTGGTGAAAACTTGTCTAGAAAGATAACTCTAAATTCAAATCGATTCGACGTCAGTGGCTAACCCCACCTCATAAAACCCCCTTGCTACTGAAACCGGAGTAAAATCAACTTCAGTGATATGCTTTTTGTTATGGGACCTTACCCATAATAACATAATGGACTATTTCATATGTAATAAACGGGTTCAAAAGGCATATTTTTGGTGGGGGGTAACTAAATACCGTTCAGCCTGAAGTCGGGCGACCGGCTGACCGGCTGATCGGATGAACTCTCTGCCTTCGCGCGGGGAGAAACCCAAAAGAAGCTACGCCGAAGGGCGGGGGTCTCTTTATAGGAGGTAAACCGACCCTGAACCCGTTTATACGGGTTCAAAAGGCATATTTTTGGCCGAGCCCACGAGCTCGGAGATCCCACGTTAAACCGGCCTTGTGCCACATGATGCCCTCGTGGGGGTGGTCTAAATACTGTTCAGTCTTAAGTCTGGAGTGAGGTCCGTCAGAAGTCCGTCAAGAGTCTGTCAGTCAGAGCGAGTCAGTCAGTCGAGTCAGAGGCAGTCCGAAACAGAATCGTGTTCAGACAATTACTACTAAACCTGATTGTTCGTACTAACACTTTCTACTTCTCTGTATATATTCCTGTTTGTAATATATCTGTGTTATTCCATATCCGTGTTCGAGTTCTTCTTTATTGGTTCTACCTTGGACTATCACCGTGGTACAAGGAACCGGACCATAACACTTTTGTAATCCTATACTTCAAGGATTTGTCAACAGGTTTCAGTAAGCACATGTTATTACGTTCTGACGCTATTTATTCAGCAGTATAAATGGGTTAGATGCGATTTCGGTTTGCTTTTTAAAGTTTGTTGGAATATCAATGCCACTCTCGATTTCAGATACAACTTACAAACACCACATGTAATAGTAGTTATCATTTTATAGCTGCCGGCATGTTTCTTTATACCTGCCATGTTTCTTTTTTGTAATCTAACTAATGAGTGATTGCTACATATTAAATTCTACTGCCCTTTTTTTAATGCATTCTTATCACAAGAAATCATAACACGACAGCAGACATTTTTTTCGTGACGTAAATATCGAGATAATGTATACACGCATTTTCTCCGGAAATAACCTTTTGTCCCTTTACAGTTACTTCCCTTGGGAGATTCACACATTTATCACAACCTTCCTTCCAATTTTCAAATATAGCTACCTCGTTCTCCATTATTTCGGCCATGTTCTGAAATCTTTTCCCTTTCAGCGATGATTTTGTTGGGTAGTTAAGGGTGTTGGTTAGAAAAGAATCAGAAAGGTTTTTGATCAAGGTTGCGTTTTTACATTAACACTCCATTTTAAATTTGTAAAGAAAACACAAGGATGAATGACGAGAGATCAATGAAAATCAATAAGTAAACATGTATTTAAAACAAGCATATACATATAATTCTGTTAATACAACAATAAAGATTAAATCACACGAAATGGTTTCTCTTGTATTGTGTGAAGAACAATGTATGTTGTAATAATGTCTTTTGTTTAAAGTTGTTGGTAGTTTAAGAATGTTTGATGTTTGAGTTTGAAAGTTGAAATATTTGTGCAGAAGAATGATATAGTTCGAATAGTTCACTTGGCTTGTAAACAGACAGTACACTGTGTATATCTGTGTGTGTTTGTGAGTAGAACATTGAATATACATGTACGTGGTTTAGGTTGTGAAAATTTATAATCTACTGAAGTTATTTCTTTAATTTCTACTTTTTATAGATGTAAGGTGGCTCCCAGGACGAGCGCGGGAAGGATACTGAAGAAAGTGTCATTTAATGTGATTGGCCAAAAATCGACCAATCGTTGATTTTTTTTTCTATAGCTAGTTTGGTGGAGCAAAAACACGAGAAATTTTTATGTGGCTCGTGCGATGCGTAAATTGTCTGTACAAAAGGTATTGTTTATTTTCCGTCCAATTACTGTTGATTAATTTGTGGGCGTGGTGTACGTAGGCGTCCACTACAATTTTAATTTTGAAAAAAACAAAACAAAAAAAAACAGGCGTTGTAGTGAGTCAAATCTGGAGTGCAGGGGATACCAATAAACTTAGCTAATTGGATATTTTACACACACACACCCAAAGTTACAGTACGCAATATGAAGAATGGGTAGTTTCATTGTCATGATGAATGCGGTAATTACACAGATCCCTCAGTGGTGTTTCGCTGCTGACTTATTGAATTGTTTTTTATGGCTTATCAACCTTTTATTGTTATTTAAAACCGAAACATATTTTTGGGTTGTAAGTTGTTTTTTGTTTTGTTTTTTTTTTTTTTTTTTTTTTTGTTTTTTTTTTGGCTATAATAATGATTCTCTGATACAAGTCTTACTATTTAACAAATAGCTGGGAGAAGAAATGGTGGATTCAAATCTTTACTAAGGTATTTACACGTAAGTGAATATAATGAACCCGACTGGAATTTGAACTCGGCTCTCCGATTTCTCATTCCGAGCTTTTATCCATTACACCACCTACTTTTTTAAAGCTTAAAATATTCCTGAACGGTCACCCACCTAGGTACTGACAATATTCACCGTTGCTTAACTTCGGTGATTAGACGTGAACTGGTGTTTCAACGTGATGTTTCACTGCCGACAGTGTAACCATCAGAACAGTGTCGGTTTACACATGCGCAATATATTTCATTCTCGCTGGCTACTGAATTACGTTAAGACTGCGTAAACAGTTCTTGGGATATTCAATATAGAGAGATATCTGCCCACCAGACCTCGTATAGGATTCACTTACACAAATAAACAGAGGCGTGAAAAATAAGTATAAAAAAAAAGAAAAAAAATATCCTCAATTAGGAATTTAAATGAAACTACAGGAACTCTTCCATAATTAGCAAAGGAGATCAGAAAGGACTAAACATCAATTGTAAAAATGAATGTATGGTTGTCAGAAAGAGGAACACCCCAAAATGCTGATAAGGAATTGGAGATACCAAAATCAAGCAAGTAAAAAAAATTAAATATCTAGGAAATGTTCTAACAGAGAACAGAAAATGGAGCACCAAAATCCGCAAACGCATTTAGATAGCGAAAGATGCCTTCCAAAAGTTAAGCAAAGTATTACGAAACAGGAAAATTTAATTAGAAATAAAGAAAGTATTATCCAATATAATGTTATCCAATATCGGTCCTCCCATATGGTAGTAAATGCGGAACAATCTCATCACAGAATAAGTGACTTAAGGTCACAGAACTATGGTTCTACAGCAGGATATTGAGAATAGTATGGACTGAACATGTGAGCAACTACAAAATTTTAGAGAAAATGGAAACAAAAAGGACACTTATACTTAACATCAGGAAGAGACAACAGTTTCCAGGACACATGATGAGGAAAGAGGGCTTAGAAAATTTGACACTCACAGAACATATTGAAGGTAAGAGAGAGAGGGGAAAGCTGTACATAACCTACCAAACGAGCTTGTGTAAAATGGTTGGCAGAACAGGGATTAGGAGCGGTAGCAAAAAAACAAGAGCTACAAATGACAGGAAATTATGGAGAGCTATGATCGCTCACACGGCACATAGAAGAAGAAGAAGAAGAAGAAGAAGAAGAAGAAGAAGAAGATATCTTGAATTTTACTGGTAGCTTATTGATTCATACAATGATTCATAGTGGTCTATGACTGGGAAATAACGTAGTTACTGGTGAGTGGTTTGCTCAAAGGCCCACTCACCCGCTCTCTGTAAACGCTCATGATCTGGTTATAAAAAAAATGAATGTGAATTTTTACCTTTCTCAAAGGAATTAGTCGTAAATGAATCTCAAAAGCGCACTATAGAAATCGAACGTGGTTTACCAATTCCATGTTCTATGCTAATAAACATTACATTTCCTGTGCAGAGATAATGGTCGTGCTTTTATCAGTCATGTCGAAGCGGATTTATCAAAGTTGAATCATAACAGAATTTCCAGGTTAAGTAAGTTTTAACATTCATTTATCTATTGTATTTGTTCCTCAATGAGAGCCCAACTATTGTGACCAGTGTTAGACTGAGCTAAGCTTAGTAAATATTAAATCAATAGCGACATTCATTGGTTCATTCATAAATGATTGAAACGTTATTTAATTCACAAAATTCCTCTTATTTTCACTATGAATCATCCTTTCTTGGCTTTGAGCTTTGTGAATGAATATAATTTCCATTTAGAGTGACGTTGTGCTTTGTGTTCAGTATCATCTGACAGACAGACGCCTGCGCAAAGCAAAGGACATAAAACAATGAGTTCACTAGAAGATGAGCAACTTACAAATGGCGACTTCACTCGAAAATTGAACACTTTTGAATCAGGATGGACGGAAATGAATGGGTAGATATTTCAGAATTGTAACGATTGTAGTAGACTTGTTATGATCCAGAATGATGATGACATTTCATCATTCTGAAACAATCTTTCCACTAGTGATGATATAAGATAATGATATTTCATCACCCTGAAAATAAAAATAAATATTTCATCATTCTAAAAACAATCTTTTCACCAGTGATGATTGATAATAAGGATATTTCATCATCCTGGAAATAAAGATAAAATATTTAATCATTCTAAAATCTGGAATTTCATCATTATAAAAACGACCCTTCCACCACAAGCGGGCTCAGTAGAGAAGCAGTAGAATAAAAGAACAACACAGAGATATCTTCTTCATTCCGTAAAAATCAACAGTTAACAGTCTCAAACGCTACGGAGTTGAATATGACTAACGTATTTCTTGTTAGTTGAAATAGATCTATACCCCATGTGAGGTAATTTGGGATTTTGTTGTTGTAATATATATATATATATATATATATATATATATATATATATTTGTCCATTTCATAATGCGTGACGTCATTTGTTTACATTTGGATACGCATCGAGCAGATATGAATGTACGTGAGAAAATCATGGAGAATTGTAGTTTAAAAACAGTAAAATCGACCTTGCTAACCGAAACGCTACTCTGTGACTCAATCGGTAAAGGCACGTCAGGCTATATGACGGTTCCGTATAGGATACAGGTTCGATTCCTGTCGGAGGACGCATATTTTCTATGACAATTTCTCGGACATTCAGGCAGGTAAATGTTGTTAATACTGTTTATGATAAAACAGAGCATTTATTTAAATATTTGTATCTATAAAAAAGTGATGAGCCACTTGACCCCGCTCCACATTAATATCAACCCCACCCCAATGCCAATTTCTGAGGTTAGATGATCAAAGACAGATTGCATCAAATCTGGAACCTTCAACTTCTCTCTTTAATGCAAATGATTTCATTTTAAAAAAAAAACGGGAAGAATATACTTGGAGAAGAAGATGAAAATTATCGAAATGTCACAAAGAATGAGTTAACGTGGAATCGCTGCGTTGTTGTTATATCAAAGCATGTTGCTCAAGTCAACCAGAATATGCATGCTGATGTTACAAGCTTTTTGGACATGAGAAACACTGGTAGACTTTCGAAATTAGACGAAACTTATCAAAGAAAGTTACTGGCTTTATCAGATATCGAACCCAAAATAAACAGTTTGACAACTAAATGCATGAATTCAGGATTACAACTAAAATGTTAATGTAAGCGTTAAGAAGGAGACTAAGTGAAAATATGTCTATATTTCTGGTGGTTGGAATTTCGAACTGAACCCTTTATTTCACTGTGCCATGTGTCCTTGAGGACACACGGCACAGTGGATAAAGGCGTTGGTTAGATCCAGTGACAGGACTCAAAGAGTGTGAGTTCAATACCCGGTTAAGGCAGTGGAGAACTTTCAGAGGGAAATTAGCAGGAGATAACTGATAACTGACATCCATCAAACATGGCACGTGGAACTAGAACAGTCTACCCCAGTGAGCGAAATAAAGGGTCCAGTTCGAAATTCCAACCACCTGAAGAAGGCCGGAGCGTACAACGGCCGAAATGTTGTGATAAATATGGCGACAAAGATTAGGACAATAGTCCGAATAATGTAAATAATGTAAGTGAAAATATCCCTAAATGGATGCAGTGCAGCAGAAAAAAAGCCACCATTAACCCAAAATATCAAATAAGACAAAAACACTGGGCAAAAGAACATCTATTATCGGATAATGAAAAATGGGTAAAAGTGATATTTAGTGAAGAATATCAAACAGAATTTTAATGCAATAGAATATGTCCGAAAACAACTTTGTACAAGAATCAATCCAAAAATTACAAAATCATTAAAATTCGGTGGTAGAGTTTTAATAATTTGAGCTATGTCAAAAGCAATGGTACAAAAAAAGTTAATAAAAATCGACGGAAAACTGAACCGCGGAAAATATATTACGTCGCTTAAGTCCCACCCATTGCCAGACACAGCAGAAGGTGAAATATTCCTATATATGATGTATCATCTTGCCATATATCGTGTGTAACATAAACTTTTCTCATTAATAAAGAGATTTCAGTTTTACAAGATTGACCTGCCCAAAGTCTTGATAATAACGAACGTAGTGGAAAGAGTTGAAAACTCGAATGTATAAAAAGAAATCCAAGGAATTTGTAAGGGTTTAGGATTTACTGTTAAGTGGAATGGCAGAACACTCTTAATGAAACAATTGTTAAGTTGCATTCGTCCATTCCACGTTAAGTCGACGGTGTACTTCGTGCAGATTAGAACTATACCGATTACGGCTTTTAATGTCCGTAAATATAAAAATAAATTTGGGGGAAAATCATCATCATCATCATCATCATCATCATCATCATCAGTCCCACGAAGCGGGTGTAATCGTAGGGTCATTGCACTGCTAAGCATCTGACTAGTTTCTTCCAAATATCAGGGTTTTAATAAATTTGTCTGTGCAAAAGGCAATGATACACAAAAGTTAATAAAGATCAATGGAAAACTGAATCTTAACTGAACAATGGTGATAGGAATTAATGTCAAGATGAATGGAAGAACATTCTTGATGAAACAATTGTTAAGTTGTATTCCTTCATCTTCATGCAAATGAGAGCCAATTTTACTAATTAATCCATAGTTGGCGGAGAAGAGCTGGATTCATGACTTTCCCAAATGTATTTACGCGTAAGTGAATATAACTAACCCAACTGGAATTGGAACACGGCTCTCCAACTAAAAATTATACCACATTATCCATTACACCACCCGCACATCCAAGCTTACAGCATCTGGTATTCCCAAACGGTTATCCATCTAATTACCTAACATGCTCGACGTTGCTTAACTTCGGTGATCGTACGGGAAGCGGTGTTTCAACGTGATGTGGCCGTAAGTATAGAGGGTCACATGATACCAGTAGCACTAGTAGATTGACCTGACATATGTAGGGGAATGTTACTATGCGTGTATTGAAATGGAAAATGAATACATATGGAGATGATCAGACGAGTATGAAAAGAATAATTGATTAATACAAACAATTGAATTGTTTCGTAATGATCCTGGTTTTGTGTAAAAAAAGATGTCATTATCTTGGAATTTGTTTTCAAATAATAACTTGAAATAAATCTTCCCCGTGACTGATTTTTTATTATTGGTTTTCTTATTCTGTTTTGATCGTTTGTGAATATCTATTTCCGTTTTGTTTGTCTTTTGTAAAAAAAAAATAAAAATAAAAACAGTCTCCTGTTAACAATTCGATTTTCAGCAGTTTTTTCTGGTTTCATTTCTTTTATTCAGAGCGAAAACCAATTCAAAGACCTATAAACGCTCGCTAAAGAGTTCGATTACTGGCCCAGAAAAGAATAATTAACGAACTCAAATACTGGTTGCCATCTATTCACGAGGGTCAAATATTTCAGTTTAACCTTAATAAAAATAACATCACCCTTGCAGTCAGCCATTTAATCTTTAAAAATCAAAATGACATGAAAGTAAAATGTATAATGATAATCTATACCTCTCAACCATCTCTGAACTTTCCCTCGTAAAGAAAGTTATCTTTTCCATTTGATGAATAGATGAACACAAAAATATAAGCCTGCCTAAGACTCTATCATAAATAACAAAAGATAAAGCTGCAATTTGCTACTCTTACCTAGGCAAATAACAATAGATAAAGTAGATGACCTATGAATATCCGCATCTATTGCCTTCCCTACCATCAAGTGCTACAATAACCCAACAACCAAGAAAAAGGAACATCTTGAACAGGCTGCGCGTCCTTTCCAGAGAATGAAAAAAAAGACATTAGAGGCCGTAGCTTTTAATCTTTACGCAGTTTTGGTCTAAATTGTTTAATTACTACTTCTATAAACGGCGCTTTGCTCACGACAAGATGATCAATTTTCAAATATAAATTGTATGTACATTTAAAATACTACATATATTAGATAATATATTCAGGTTAAATACAAAGGAAGTCATTTAAATAAGTGCAAATGGTCACATTTCAACTTATACTCTTTTCTTTTTATACAAGGAATTCGTGCTAGACAGAAATGGAAATTAGACCTGGTGACACAGATTTCCATTTCAATTTCATTCAAATCATGCACTAAAATATTTTAATTCAATAATAGACTTAAACATATTTACCCCAAATTTTATAGATAGCTAGATAGATATAAGTGAACATTGAAGACAACACTTTTATGTTCACTTTTATAATTCTATACGCTCTATTTTTGATATTGAGCACTTTATCCCATAAATATAGCACACCTTAAAACTATATTTCATCACACACACACACACACACACACATATATATATATATATATATATATATATATATATATATATATATATATATATATATATATCAAACAAAACAGGCATAATAAAAGATAAAAAGGAAAGCAACTACAGTAGTTTAATACGAAAGAAGAGAAAGGAAAAGAAATGACCCAACCGGTTATCGCTCCTCTCTTTTTTCATCCTCGCTTTTCTCACTGGTATATGATAAACATTGATAGGCTGATATAGACAGACACAAAAAGACCAACCTATTACCAGACACAGCAGAAGATAGTGAAAATAATTACCGATAAGATACTGAACCTCTTTCAATGTAAGTAAGCGAAAGAAAAACTGATCATTTATTTTTTATTTTACTTCACATTTATACACACATGTAAAGAAAGTGACATAAGTATTTTTTTAATTTTATTTTGTTTTTTGTTGTTGTTTTTTTTCCTTTGTCTTCAACTACGATTTTATTGCTTGGCCGAGGATGTGAACTGTCCAGATTGAATGGGAGGTTGATGTATTATTTCAATGTTTTATTTCAACCTCAACCAATTAGTTGTCCGTGTGTTCTTGCACAACACGGACATGCGCATATACATTACATAAGCGCATGCAAACTCACAGCCAGACAATAAATGACAGAGAATCAGTTCATTCTTTTATAACATAGATTACCAGCTACGATAACTCACATTCTTAAACTCAAATACGAGACTAAAAACAAAGGACATTAATTTTCCTATTATTTTCTTCTCCCATTTGTCCGGGAGGAAAAAACAAAAATCAATTTGATAGCGAAATAATGAACGATTTGAAAATTTGAAATTCCAAGTGTCTTCCTTTGCATAATTCTAAAGAAATCTTCGGAAATTCCAAGTGTCATCCTTTTTCATAATTCTAAAGAAATCTTCGGAAATTCCTAGTGTCATCCTTTGCATAATTCTAAAGAAATCTTAAAATCGTATTTTTTTTAAGTTTATTCCTATCTTGTGTAATTACTCAGTTGTGATGAGTTGTTTCCAAGACGAAGTAAAAGTTCAGAAGCTAGCAAAAGGGATCTCAAATGAACTTAGAGAATTAAATATCAGTCATCGTTTAAAGATTTGTCAACACAAAAAATGTTATTTGTGAGTCATTCTCTGATGATAAAAAAAACATTACTTGCTTCTCTGAAACCTACAATCTTAAAAAATTGAAATGCCACAACCATCGCCAGCTTCTGTCTTCTTGAAACCTGTTCCTTTATTGTTCTTTTCACAATACTCCAACCGAAATTCTTTTCATTCTCTTTCAATCCATGTAAACCCCCCTGTGTCATTATCGCCTTGCTTTCGATGAAACGATTAAAAAATATTATAAAAATCGAAGAAAATCACGGCTAAATTCAGATTCCGTCAAGGTCTGCTAGGGAAAAGTTTAACGGAATCTGCTAAGGCAAAGTTTCTTCTTTGCGTTTGATGGAATTCAAAGACAATTCTTTATTACCAATTAATGGAAATTAAATGATTAATCTATGGAGATTAATGCCTAAAAACAAACTCATGACGAACAATGAGAAAGGGTTTTAAAGCAAGATAAAAGTCATTGATCAGGAACTTAAAGCAAGCGAGCCAATTCATATATCTCGATTTGATTATCAGCGAAGAAAACTCTAGAATAGAAATAATTTCAAGAGTAGCATAAACAATGAGAACAGTCGAAAAACTAAGAACCATCTTGAAAGGCAAGATCATCTGCCTGGAATCAAATAATCATCCTTTTGCGTGCATTTCTCCTTCTCGGTCTTTCTCGACACCTGCCAATATTAGACATTAACAGAAAAATTACAACGAAGAATCCAAACTTTAGAAATAAAATTCTGCAGAACCATCCTAGACATGCTTATGTGGAACACATTACAAATGACACAGTGCAAGGTACCATCAAACGGGTTCATTAGAAGACCTCATATACACCGTCAAATAAGGGAGAGATGAAATTATATAGATACGTCATAAAAGCAAACAGTCTTTCCACTTCTATCTTGCAAGATTCCACAATGCAATCAGAGGAAAGAATGGGCTGACAACGTCATTAAGCGAATTGGAATATCATTCACAGAGACTCAGACATTGGAACGCAACCGAGATATATGGGGGGAAAATGTTTAGGTGCCTATCTAAGCAGCGACTCTATAACAACACTCATTCATGGGCATGATGATGATGATGATGATGATGATGATGATGATGATGATAGAAGTTAGATAATCTCTTACTGTGCAAATCTGAATTTATATCAATAAATCATTATGAAAAATACTTGAAACTATGTAATATGTAATATATCAAATCTATAATAGACCTATTATGTCAGTTAGGCTTGCGTTAATTCATGACCACTGAATATTCCTTCTTTTTTTTCAATACGGAAGAATTTCAATGTTGAAATTTGTGCAAATTTTAGTTTTAGATTTTATAAAAATCGATATTTGATCATCAGATTTTCCCAGGAACATTTCACCTGTTATTAGCATTATTATTGATATCATTGATTACATTAAAAATAGTATAGACACACTCACATACAGATAGATAGATGATGATGAGATAGATAGATAGATAGATAGATAGATAGATAGATAGATAGATAGATAGATAGCGAAAAGGCTAGCTAGCTTGCTAGCTAGATAGATAGATAGCGAAAAGGCTAGCTAGCTAGCTAGCTCGATAGATAGATAGATAGATATGTATGTATGTATGTATGTATATATATACTAGTTTTACATAGTAATATATATAGTAAAAAAATATATATACTAGTTTTACATAGTAATATATATAGTAAAAAATATATATACTAGTTTTACATAGTAATATATATAGTAAAAATATATATACTAGTTTTACATAGTAATATATATAGTAAAATATATATACTAGTTTTACATAGTAATATATATAGTAAAATATATATACTAGTTTTACATAGTAATATATATAGTAAAATATATATACTAGTTTTACATAGTAATATATATAGTAAAATATATATACTAGTTTTACATAGTAATATATGTGTGTGCGTTTCAATGAATGTACAGGGTGCGATGGATAAATTATCGTCTAAATTAGGCTAAAATAAAAAATAACACTGCCATCTCATTTTAACAGATACATTTACCAAAATTACACAAAAATATGTTGAAATACTAAAGAGCAAATGTGTTCATAAAATCGCCACTGACTTCAATCACGGCCTCCAGATGGCTTCGGAATCTCTTTCAACTCTTCTGGATGGTCTCCTTGTTTAAGCCGGTGAATGCTGCCATAATCCTTGCCTTCATTTCATCTTTGATATTACAAGAAGTTTTGTTGGTCTTTCGCTCAATTGCACTCCATACATAATAATCAAGGGGTTGCAGTCTTGGAAGTTAGGTGGCCAGATGTAAAAGGTAATGTGGCCGCAGAAATTATCTGAAAACCATAGACTGGGTTCTACTGCTTGTGCAGTATAATGCAGAGTTCTGTTACCAGACATTGGGTTTTCCAGCAGACACCCTCTTGACCCAGAGAAGTACTACCTCCTCAAGGTACTTGATGTAAGTCTGAGGCACTAACAAATTTGAGAGTTCTTTTCTTATCAGAGGGATCAGAGTGAGTTTTCCTAGCTACCGTGCCTTCGTAATCACCATTAGACTCATCTAACTTTTTCCGAATCCTCTGTACCCAAAGACTTTGAAATATTCCTATTTGAGCTTCCGGTGCGGACATCAGGCAGTGCATTCCGTTTCTGAATTTCTGACTCTGTGAATTGCGTCATGTTTCTCTTTATCTCGAAGACAGTGCCCAACTGACTCTACTGCACTGTGTAGTCGACAAAATCAAAAACAAATAACGAAACTATTGCACTTGCAAAGTGAACTGAAAAATCTGACTGTTACCATTGTCGAGGCAAGTATTAAAAAAAATATATCGTAGCCAAAATTTTCACTTTGACGTCTTTTAACACAAGTGGAAATGAAAAACCAATAAAGGTCCGTCCAAAAAAAAATTTTCGGTTCGATACATGATATACAAAATCCGATCAACATTAATAAAAAATAAAATAAGATCGTTTTTAAGTCAATGAAATGCTTAAAAAAGAAAGCATATCTGTTTTACTTTTAAAGAGGCCGATCATTTAAAAAGGAAACCTAAGAAAATAGCAACACAGACCGAACCAGAAGTCAGCTTCCGCGCCGTTTTGTTCGACTCTTTGTGCATTCTTTAATCCGATAGCAAAGACATACTACCCGATACCACTTAACATCAAAGGTAACTGACTTGACTAAAAGCTGATAACAGAAAGAACTTTTCTAGTTCAACTTTCATTCATACACTCTGCCTTTTTCCAGTTCTTTCAACCTTTTCTCTCGACTTTCCGTGATCGTCCCCAGAATTTTATTTGGTAAAGACAAACTACGAAAAAAATAGTTCAGACAAACGTTTGAGGTAGCATTTAATTTATAAAGGCACACAACAAAGACAGACGACTCGAGCCGACTTAAAAAAAAAAAAAAACGATAAATTTATTGTTAACACACAAAAATGAAAGAATTACACAAAATAAGTGCTTCGTGTGCCAAATGATAGCCAATAACATGTATGTAAAAATAGTCAATTCAAATGAAATAAGCCTGATTTACAATAAAAATTACAATGATGCATAAGGTCCTCGGAAAAGGTAAACATAAAAATAAAATGAATAAAGGAGAAAATACTTCTCTGAATAGTTTTCAAAGAATAGGTACAATTTTCGAAAAAAAAGTCCGTAATAACGGCGAAGAATAGAACAATTACACCAGCAGAAGAATTTTCTTTGATGTGTCATCGACTTTGATGTTCCTTTCAATTCTCGTCTGGTGATTATTAAATTTCTTCTGTGTTGTTTTTTTACTTCCTGGACAGGGGCGACCTGGGTTCATACAGCAACTGTTCGTTAACTCCTCGAGTTCAATTCATGGCCTCCTATTTATTCGTTCAGGTAGGCTCCGAATTCACTTCTCGGAATTTGGAAGGAAACTCTCTGGTTGGTTCCGAACGAAAAACAAACGCAGACAATTTCCCACAAATCTAAATATTTTTGCAATCCAAAGCTTTAAGCAAGAGCCCAACGCAGCGTGTTTTCTCTCAGAATAGCAAACGATACATGCTCAAGCAGCTTAAATTTCTTATAGGTTAGGTTTAGACACTTACCCAGCATTTAACGCCCCTTTCAATTTTTTTTTTTTTTTCTGTGAATAAAATTGATTGAAAGGGGGGTTAAATGCTGGTAATCAAATAAACAATATAGAAGAAATTGAAAGGAACATCAAAGTCGATGACACATCAAATCCTAGTCGTTTGCAGTTTCCAGTGGATCACCCTTCCTACCCAGCCATGCCTTAATTGCACTCTGTTTTGGGCTGATTTGCTGTATTCCTCTCTAGCGCCGTGTAATGTGAATTTCCTATTCTCTTAAGTTTTATCAATCTTAGTCTTTTTGTAATTGATTCTTATGCTGCTGTTCTGAACTGCCATTAGTAACGAACGACTCAGTTTCTTTCTTTAGGTTTTCTCTTCGCTACCATGTCCATGACGTTTCATCTGCAATTACTTGGATTTGTTTTCTGACATCTCCGCATATTAAATATCACATAATTGGGATTTTAAACTGTCAACAAACCCCAAAGATCAAAATGAGGATGGTACGTTATCTCTAAACGGGAGTGTTACTGATTAATTAAGAATTAATAATCGATGATAAATGGAAAAACTATTCCCCAATTCCGTAGTATGGAAATAAAAAAAGATATGTTTTTCTTAAGCATATGTGAAATGTTTCATAATCAAGCTAGTGCCGTTCCTCCGAGGCAATAGAATTGCTAGAAATCTTATTTTGTACTAAGAAAAGGACCTAAAAATAAATAATTCCAATCATTTTTCACAAGAAAAAAAATAAGTTTGTATTTTTACGCTATACTACAGCATAAAAAATGTGCGTTTTTTTATTTTGTTTTTAATACTCACCATGCTGTAAGTTGAGTGACTACTACTACAAAAGACGTCTTGTTAGTCAGATTATAAGTCGCACATTAGGATAAGAGTAAGAGTTAGGGTGTAGGGATACGGAAGACGCTTATCTTCCTTTGGTGGTGATAAGTCACGTGAGATATGTGACGGCCGCTTAGTGACGTCGCCCCATAGAGAGACGAAAGCAGCAGTTAAATTCAGTTTGTTTACAGCATCCACCACGTGAGGCTGCTTTCTTATATCCCAGACTGAGGCTAAATCTGACCCCACCCCATCCAGCAGCTTACAAGCACCTGGTACCGTTTCACTTTGGGAATATATCTTTTCCAGTTATTGAATAGAATGAAACTTCAGCTCGCAGGTTTTCTATTTCCCGTTCGTGGAATCCAGTCCATTTGAATCTGGAGTCCTAAACATGGCTTCTCCAGACACAGGAATATCTCCATATTATATGTAAGACCTTTCCTGTTTGTCTCTCCTTACACTTTGCTGTGTAGATATATGTGATATATTATTCTCTGCGTCGGACACTTGTATATATGTTTATATAGTTTTGTGTATCTCTTAGTGATATAAAAATCTCTATGAGAAAAAAAAACCCGTTTGTTATTACTTATCCTTTCAGTCATTCTATTCCGGCCGTTAATTTCTTTTTTGTGAACAGAAATTTCATCGGTTTATCAATGATGCTTTTTCTTTACTCATCAACAGGCACTAAGACTTCTAGCTAAAAAGATACTCGTTGGCTTTAAAATTGTAATAGTTCCTATGATTTCTTGAACACAGTCTAAAACTAGCCACGCAAATTACAAACTGGGTAAATTCCGAATGGAAGATGAGAAAGAGTCTCAGTATCTGCAAATGCGTTAGTTTCTGACATTTGTTATCGTCCGCTTACTTCAAATGCTCTGTACTGACATCAACGCATGTAAATCTTCACGTTTGCGAGCCTTCATTAATTCACGCTTACACTTGGTTGATCGCCAGTACACACCCACTGACGTCTAGTTTTAACAGAAATCGGGAAAGCGATAATACTTTAAATTACAGATGATTTATAGTGTGCTGATAATATTGTTCCGGCTTGCAATAGTCAATAAACAATAATAACAACATGTTTTTATTTACTTATCCACCTTTTCAAAATTATATATGCGAAATAGTAATATTATTTAGTCATTAGCGCTTTAATTTCTACTTGTTAGTAATCTTTTTCCTTCACTAAACACCAACAAATTGGTTTCTGAAAATTGCAAAAAGAAAATTTCGATCGACAAGTGCTGATTTCGATACTTTTTTGCCACAACCAGATTTTTTAAAATACATCGTCACATCATAAGACCTGTAACCTTCCAGAATCATAGAGGTACCACATGTATAGTCGTAGTAGCAGCGGAATCTCTACGGTATGATAACCTGACGAAACTCATCCTTCTTCATGCTGGTTTTGAATTCAGAGTAGCAAGAGAGCTCAGTTAACCATACTATTTAACCCATAGCTAGATGGGGTGACAAGAAGAGACGGATTCAGACCTTTTCAAAGGTTATTTGTACGAAAAAATACTTTACACGCTTTAATTAATAAGTTTGAATATTACTACATAGTCACTATTACGTGCTTGTTATTGAATCCTTAAACTTACAAATTCTTACTAAGTTAGGCAAAGAGCTCAGATACTACACTGATCCTAGGCAGAGTGCTCGGGGCGACACTTTCAGCCTCAGGCAGAGCGTACCGATACTCTGTGCCTAAATAAAAAGTGTCGCTTCATACATAAGTAATCCCATCAATTTTATGAGTCCTCCTTTTATGTAGCATGTTTCCTCAGGAAGTAGGCGTTCATAGCTCTCCACAAGTTCCTATCCTGTGTAGCTCTCTGTCTGTCTTTTTTACAAATACTTTCATGGTATTTGCTCCGAGGAGCTGCATTCACTGGTTCCCAGACTTCATGAATTCAAGCGCCCTACGAGGCTGGCATCCCGCTCTCACCCTTTCACTGTTGAAACTACTAAATGTAGCCGTCTCTTCTATTCTAATAGCTTCATGTCTCGCATCTCTCGCCTGTGGAACTCCCTTCCCTATTCCAGTTTCCCTGAGAGGTATAATCTCCAACTATTCAAATGTAATGTCAATCGACATCTCCAGTTGCCTTGATCTATCCACTATCCTTCTCCTCATCCTTTCCCCTATCACTCCTATCTGATCTTGCTCCAAATCTTCTGTAACCCCTTGCGTCCTAGTGGCTTCTCGCCTTGCTTGGGGTGAAACGCTTAAAAAAAAAAAAAAAGCTCTAAGCAACGTTATTAATTTTCCGCTATTAATTTTCCCACACTCATTATGTAGTTTACTCGATTTTCCCTCTGTCGATCTTATCTATAGTATGTCTTGTGAATATTAAATTCTCTAAACCCGCTTTCCTCATTATGTGTCCCAGAAATTTCAACTGCCTCTTTCTGATCCTAAGCACAAGTGTCTTTTCCGTTCTCATTTTCCTTAAAATTCGCTCGTTGCTCGCAATTTTTTTTTTTTTACTAATGTTCACCTAATAAAGGGATCAAGAGCTACTCAAGATAGAGGGTTACTGAATGAAGTGTGTGGTATGGAAGTGGAAGTGGAGATTATAAAGATAAGAAGGACAGATAAGAATTGACCTTGGATTTGAAGGGGTCAATATTGTAATATTCAAGGAAGCATTCGCGTGGGAGTCTTCTCCATAAAGTAGCCGTTCTAGGAAAGATGCTGTCTGAGTAAAACTTCCTTCTTTCAAATGAAATATGGGGGGAATTAGGATGATTCGACCCTGTGGACGTAGCATGATAGGTCTTATCTGTAAAGGTCTGAACTTGTGAAACTAAAAAAATAGATGTTTCCTCATTTATATTCTCAGCATTCTTCTGTAGATATAAAAACAATTTGAAATATAATATAAAGATAATATGAATAATATACAAATTATCTACATAGTTAACTCTATTGTCCCATGACAGAAAAAATTTCCGCTTCTTAAATCATTAAATTAAAACTATCCGAAAATAAAAGATCACACAAAACAAATAAAAATTTATTAACAACCTGATCTCTTCTCTTCTCTAATGAGATATTCCGTTAATGATTTTTTTTCTTTAACATAAAACCTGTTCGCTTACTAGAGTCGTGCAAGTTCTCCTGCTGCTATACTATAACAACGGAATATCTCATTACCTCAAATAGAGGGGATAAGAATGCGTGACATATACTGGGTGCGGCAGAAATACCACCTCCCAGAAATACCTCCTAATATAATGGCAAGATATTAGTAGCAATAGTGTCTTCATCTAGCTAAAGTCTTACCATTATGTAGGAGATATTTCTGGAAGCGGGGGGGGGTTAGATGGGGTATTTCTGCCGCATCCAGTATAAAGCTACTGTTTATTTTGTACTACAGAATAAATCATTAATTTCACTTGATAGAAACAATGGGGAATCCAGTGGATAAACTGGAGACTATAATTGGGGTTATATTATAATTATAATGAAAATCCTTAAATCAATCCCATTGTTATCTCTCCCTAACTTCTACCTTCCATATACACACACAGACACAGACACACAGAAACTCACACATATATATACATACATATATACATACGTACATACTGTTGCCGAGCAATAAAAACTGATCACTTGATCTGATTGACTGATGAGCTGATATCACCTGGTGCGTAAAGATCAATTATTTGAGAATAGAATTCTGAAATCGCTGCCTCGCTTCATCGTTTTCGTTTGCACATTGGGACATGGCGGAAATTACAAGGAACAACCCCTGGGAACTATTTTGTTTATTACTCACTTTTGAAGTTCTCTATCTTTAAGTGAAATAAATCGGTTAGATTCATATAGCGCCCACTGTGTAAGGCTTGGGAATTGGACACTCGATTTGCGTCTAAGCAAAGAATCTCCGTTACAGAAAATCGACTACACCGAAAGAGATGCAATTTAATTCATTATACATTAATTTTATTAGCAATATTATAAATATATCTGCAATAACTGTACTTATCTCTCCATCAATCCGTGCTGCTTTCTTAAAAGCTGATAAAGCAATTTCCATCTTTTTCTATAGCTGACAATAATTGTTAAGTTAATAATTGTTTAGCCTACCCTTAAGAACGTGTAACCAGGTTTTCTTTTCATCGAGATATTTAAACTTTTTGAATGTGATTTAAAAAAATAAATAAACCAAAAGAAACGATTTACGAACAAGAGAATAATGAAAGCTTAGTAAAGGAGATTTTAGGCGCGATTTCCGTTCTGAATTTAAATTAACTCTCTTTTATAATATATCTTTGAAATTTATGGTTGTTAAACTTTCTTTCTACTATTTTCTGTCTTTTCTTGTTTTGTTCTATTTAACTGTCTCTTAAAATGGATAGCACATATAACACGTAAAAAAATAATGACATTATCAAGACGTTAACGTTCCCCACTACTTCGAAGGAAAGGTTAGGAAAGGAAATCCCCATCCATACCAGAAAGAGCGATGACAGTGAACTCGAGAAAGCTAGTTTCTTGAAAAATTGGTTTAATAGTGAGATTTCATAAAATTTCAACCGACAGTAGTACTGGCTATTCGGTCAATGAATGCTGAATATTTCCTTACAAGGAAACAGTCAATATTTCCATCACACGGACAGGTCGTTAACACATGCTTCAACGAAAATTTCGTCTCCTTTTACTTTTCAGGTCATAATAGTAACATTTATCTTTTAGCACTCAACAAAGATTCGAGGTAAGAAAATCCCAGACACTTAATGTATTTTGTAAGAAAATTATTTGGACACACATTACGCACATCTATATAAAAAAAAAAAGGAAGAGAAAGACTATACCCTTTGCTTATCTGCATCTTATCCTTCTGTCAGATTCCGATCCATATTTGATCGACATTTTTACCCCAAACAATTGTTCTCAGTATTACTAACTCTCATGTCATAACAACCAGATAATAAATAACGCGTTTTGTTGTTTCCACGTCTTGCTGTTTCTCATTTTTACAATTAATTTTGTATATATATATATATATATGTGTGTGTGTGTGTGTGTGTGTGTGTGTGTGTGTATGTGTTAGGGGTTTATAATTATTTACTCAGAGTTATAACTCCTTTACAGGTGTAACAAATTTAGTACTGTACTTGGAAGAAAAAGCACGCAAGCATTTTAGCCACAAGTTAAAATAAAATTGTTCAATTTTGGTTATAGTTTAAAATATTGGCTTTTATTTTTCTTTTATATGTCGCTTGATATTCCTTACTAGTCCGAACAAAATTTTAGGAAGGAAGCTCTTATCAATTATTGAGAAGAGCAATAGTAACTGATTAACTCGAGGAACCTATTTTACTCAAAAAGAATATCCGTAAAAAGCTTTAGGAATCTATTTAAGAATTTTAATATCAGAGCTACCTTGACTAATCATTCTTTTTAAAAGGCTATTAATAACAGGAAGAAAATTTGCATAAAGCAGTGTCAATCGGGAAATTCGAAAAAAAAATAGACACGTCTGACCCATAGAACACGTTCGACGGGATGTTGCCAGTTAGACCAGGCAAAGAAATATATCTCGTTTATTGAAAATCTTGTTAATAAAAACACCATCTGAGGTATTAATTTCTAGATGAAGGAATAAAACATGTGTAGTTTGGTGTTCATATTTCAGCTCTAAATCTGGTGAATAGATGTCTTGAAATGATCTACCAAATTCGCCTCCACCAGGTACAGGCCTAACCAAGGGAAAAATTAGAATAATAAAATACAGTAATCAATGCAAACTATTAAATCAAAGGAAAGCGCTAGTGTTAAAATATAGACATAGAAGTAGGTTCAAGCTTATATAAGAATATAGATCTTACCTTATTACTTACTAACTCCCTAAAAACAACAGTCTCTCAACTGATACAAACCCCCTTTGATTAAATTTTTACTTTAATATCTTCCTCTTAAAGAATTTCGGTACAGCTTGGTATTCCTAATAATTTAACCGATCTTTAATGGTGTAAATGGATGATATATATATATATATATATATATATATATATATATATATATATATATATGTATGAAATATATGTATGAAATGGACAAAAGTCCGACAATTATTTTAAGACATTTTTATGCTTATACATTCTTTTTATAGATACAAATATTTAAGTAAATACTCTGTTTTATAATAAAATATAAATAAATATGTATGTGTGTGTGTGTGTGTGTGTGTGTGTATGTACATAAATGTATGCGTATGTATGTATGTATGTATGTATGTGTTATAGTGGAACACACCTATTCTATAGTTAATAGACTCTCCCACCTATAATAAGTAGGAGTATTAGGAGTCTCTCAGGGGTCGGTCAGTCAGTCGACTGGCTGATCGGTTGAACTCTCTGCCTTTGGGCGGGGAGGAACCCGAAGGAGGCTACGCCGAAGGGCGGATTCTCTTTCGGGGAGGTAAACTGACCCTGAACCCGTTTATACGGGTTCAATGGGCATATTTTTGGCCGTGCACACGAGCTCGGAGATCCCACGTTAAAAAGGCCTTGTGCCACATGACGCCCTCGTGGGGAGGGTGACTGAATATCGTCAGTCAGTCAGTCGATGTCGGATGACAGTCGAATAATAAAGTATCAGCGACCACAACTAGATTTCTCTGCCTCATTACCTATTATATCAAGTTCCTAACGTTTTGTACGTCGAACCTATTTTAGGACCGACTTAGTACAAATACAAGCCTCCACTGTGAAACCACTCTACAAAAGTATGTATGTATGTATGTATGTATGTATGTATATATATATGTTGTACAGCATGATTTATTCCATTGGGTGTTTCGGTATTACTTATAGATTTTGGGAATCTATTATTTCTATAATTTATTCTAACTTTAAATCGTTTTGTCTTTAAATCCCCCCACTTAATAATATAAAACCCTTATTGTCTAAATACAATATATTGGCAATCCTATAAAAACATATTTTGTTGGTATAGTTTGGTATCCTCTAGCAGGGACCTAAATTCATTTGCATACAAAGAGGCATCCCTTTGAGTAGGTAGGCCTGTACCTTCTTCCCGACTGCTATCTAAATTAAATTCAAAACTCCTGATTCCGAGACAGTCAGTCTAGGACTGAAGAAGAATGGCATAAGGTTGTGCCGGTTTGAGGTCATTTTGGATTTTTGCTGTATAATTTATTTGCTCTGTTATAATAAATACATTGAGCTCTTTCTGTGGATCAGTTTTAGGATCTGATATTACTAGGATCCACCTGGATTATATAGTGATTTTCCAAGCATAGCTTAGATGTGGCACAAGGCCGAAAGTATGGGGCACCCAGTGAGGATCGAACTCACTACACAGTCGTAATTGTCCTAGCGAGACATGCTTGCTAACCATTACACAACCTCGAGGTTCCCCACCTGGATTATATACAAAACGAATATATTATATATATATATATATATATATATATATATATATATATATATATATATATATATATATATGTGTGTGTGTGTGTGTGTGTGTGTGTGTGTGTGTGTGTGTGTGTGTGTGTGTGTTCGCGCGTGCGCTTGGTCGAGTAGTTAAAACGTTCACTTTCCGACCATAAGACCCGGGTTTGTGTCATCCATTTCTCGATCCAGAGTAACTATTATTTTAATTGCCTGTTAAGAATATTTATTAACTGTTCCACAAATTCTAACGCACTTTCCTTATACAATGGTTTGTCTCTTATTCCGATCTGAAAAAAATAAAAATAAAATAAAAATCGCCTGCTCAGTTGAAACCCGTTGTCTGAAGAATAGCTCTTTGTCTCATTATCTCCACTTTTGTTCCAATGTTATTTTACACCTTGCTTGACACCCACATGTATTTTTATGCATTCAGCTTTTATATATATTTACAATTATAACTTGCTGCACACACGAAAAGCGTGCCTATACTTTTTTTTAATTCAGCCATTTCATCTGTCCACTTAAGAACTTCGGTTTTCTGTAAGGTCAGCCAGATGTGGTTAATAATTGACCTTTATCCTGTCACGATGACCTATGATATGTTGACAAGGAGTTTGAATTCAAAGTTGTGCGTGCGCGTGTGTATTTGTCACTGGTTTACATTCCGAGACTAAACAGTCCAATCTATCCTATTACTATATCCATAAAGTGCGGACGGAAGAAAAGACAAGTGAATTAGTGTGAAATGAACACAATAGATTTGACCAGAATTTGAACTCAACCTGCTGATTATATTTTATGAATCATTACGCTTGCTTGCTTGCTTTCTTTCTTTCTTTTTTTCTTTCTTTCTTTCTCAGTGTATCTATCACAGTCTATATATATATGTAAGCAAATATATGGATATAGATCCGACAGTATGAAGAAAAATATACAGAAAAAACAAACAAAAATCTTAATATGCAATTATGCTGTATTAATCATTAATACAGCATAATTGCATATTAAGATTAATAATATTAATAATTAATGTTAAAGTCAACGTCGGACGTTTCGGTCTATTTTAGACCATCTTAGAACATTAAAAATTTAAACATAATTTTCATGTTGAATTTTATAAAATGTTCTAATGTTAATTTCGTTTAAATGAAAATGTTTTGAAGATGGTCTTAAATAGACCGAAACGTCCGACGTTGACTTCATATTAACATTAATACAGCATAATTGCATATTAAGATTTTTGTTTGTTTTTTTTCTGTATATTTTTCTTCATATATATATATATATATATATATATATATATATATATATATATATAAGTGTAGGAGAACGAACAGTAGGATTACAGCGTTCAAAACATTAATTTAAAATAGTGCTCAATGCACAAAGTAGAGCCGTAAATATTTATTTATCTTATGCAGTGTTACATTAGAACATGCACATATCCACTACATAATTGTATATATATATATTTGTTTCAACGTCAAAAAAAGGGAAAACCTTTTTTAGACGTCTCATCAGGTGGGGAATTATGATGTTACTAAAAGATTTTATTCAGAAATACAGTTATCGAAGCAAATATCCCCCACTTCCGTTGTTTGGAAATTTTCATAAAATGTCTTCTAGAATTTACATGTAGAGATGGAAGAGAGTCTAATGCATTAAGTAGTCTTGGGCGACACACGCACGCAGACATATATATGTGTGTGTGTGTGTGTGTGTGTGTGTGTGTGTGTGTGTGTGTGTGTGTGTGTGTGTGTGTGTGTGTTTGCGTGTATGAGTGTAATTTTTGCATATATATATATATATAATACATAAAAGGTTGAAATCTGAGTAAGAATTAGACCAGGAAACAGTAGTATTTAAAAAGTGCCAACTACACGTGTAAAAAAATAAAATAAAAGTAAAAATAACATGTAGATCTTTTAACTTTAAAAATCAGGAGGTCAGTTGAATTCGCTACCTTGGTTTTAACCTTACGGTATCATCAGGCGATTTTTATCAAATGACCTTCCATTGCTTTATTTTTATGTAGGCCGGTTAATAAAATTTGAGAAATAAAAGGCCAACAAAATGGTAACAATATTGGCAATAAAATTGATATTTATTATATATTAATCTTTTGACTAAATTGAAGCACGAAGAGAAAGATTTTAAATAAGAAGCACATGGACCATCTTTCGTCTTAATCACACACACACACACATATATATATATATATATATATATATATATATATATATATATTGTGACGGTAGTAAAAATACAGGGACATGCATTCTTGCACATTATAGTTTAATCTTTTTCTTTCCAGTCCTTTGAGACTAGCGATAATGTTTGCAGATAGACAACTGTCATCGATTAAATGTCCATCTTGGCATAGAAGGACACCCTTTGAAAGAAACGTGCGAAAGTAGCATCTGGTTGTCAATATTGCATTCCTCTCTTTCTATAAAATATCCACCGACTTTTCTTCTTCTTCGTGTTATTCCTCTTCTTTTTCTTCTTCCTCCTTTTGTTCATTTTCATATCCTTCTTTTTTTATCCGATTCTTTTTGCCTTTTATTCCATTTTTCTTTCTTTCTTCCTTTCTTTCTTTCTCATTTCCATTTTCTTTTCTTTGTCAACGTTTTTTTTCCCATTCTTTCTTTCGTTCGTTTTTCAAGAATTCGTCTTGACACCCTTCCTCATATCATTTTCGTATTTTTTCTTCTCTTTCAATTTCTTTTTCTCACACTCAATCTTTTGCATTTCATCTCTTACTTTTTTGTTTCCTTCTTCCTTGACGGCCTTTCACAATCCAGAATCTGAAAAATGTTAGTCTTTGACATAAGCTATACAACTCAATCAAAGCTTGCGTTTTATATATATATATATATATATATATATATATATATATATATATATATATATATAATTTTAGTAAGATTTTTTGATTAAGTGCCTTTATTGTAATGTGACGTTTTATATTCTTGGCAAGAATATTCGAGATGTTTTTCTAATTCCTTTTGCTTTTCTACAGTTATTTATTTATCGACAAAGACTATAAAATACATAGTTTCTCAATATTCTTCGTATCAGGAGGCATGGCAGTTTAGAATGTTAAATTGATTTGTTTACTGAAGTACCTCTGTCGGCATGGTGGGGTACTGCTCGTTGAAAAGACAGCCGTATTTACATTATTGCCGTATTTTAGTTTAAACCAGTAATGTGCAACCCTTTTCCGAGCAGTAGGTCGCATGATATATTGCTCATCATAAGGTGGGCCGCCCGAATAAAAAAAAAATTCAGGGTAACTTTTCGTTGAAGGTACCTCAGCGATTTTCACTACGGAAGATCATACCTGTAAGCATCTCTCTAAGAAATGGGGAAAAGTTGATTTTTTTTTCCTTTGGGGAAAAGATTTTTCTCTATAATTAAAAAATTGAAATCTTGGTCTAATATTATCACTGTTGTGACAATGTGATTAATATAAAACACCGTTGCGTGTATTTTGTTTCTAAATTATTCAGTGGAAAATACATTTTCTTTTACATAAAAAGTTACTTCTTATCCAGAGAAATAATTATTTTGAATGTTTCCTGTTTCTAAAGCAAACAGATCCTTACACGTATGATCTTCCTTAGTGAAAACCACCAGTGATAAGAGCGTTATCGTCAACGAAAGGTAACACAAATCAATATTGTGCTTAATCTTTGTTATGTATGTGGTTATGGTTAAGTGCGAGATAGTGTGAGTGAACAAGTGAGAATGAAAGAAAACAAACAAAATTTTAATAAACGTCATTTTCCTCATGAAATTAGAAATGCCATTCAGAAAGCCAAATGTGTCACATGCAGCCCGCGGGCAATAGTTTGCCTATGACTGCTCTAAACAAAGAAATTTCATTTAGAACTTAAGCAAACTGCATTTCTGTACTTTTGGGAAACGGCCTAACGAATATGTATTAGGATTATGCAAATATTTTCAGTTCTATATTTTGTTTGTTTGCCTGTTGCTGTTTTTCTTTGTTTTGTTTTCTTTTTCTTCTTTTTTTTTTCTTTTTTTTTTTTTTTGACGGAGAAATTTTACTTTTATACAAGGTAGTTAGTTGTAAATTTTTGAAAAAATGGATTTATTTATATTTATTTAGATCAGACCCAAAATAAAGTATTGCTGCTCTACCTGGACTGGAGCTGCCCAATCCTCTCTTACCAGCCTGCACAGAGTCCCAAAGCGTTTTTACACGGCCTTGTAGGTGATTAATTATTCACAACCGTACAGCCTCTTTTCGAAAGGCGCAACATTACAAGCCTATCGGTATTTTATTATGGTTTCCATGGTAAATGTACTGTCTTGCTACATTCCCTAATTCCACCTGTTCAGAACTTTACAGTTCGGACAAACGATGCCATCCTTGTTGCCATTGGAAAAAAAGAAGTTCCATTAAGACCGCTTCTACTAAAGTGCTACTGCTTTGTTCTCCCGAGAGGATGCTTCCCAGACCACTACAATCTTAACCTCTTCTAGTCAAGGCTCAATCGATATCTATCCAACATAGCCTCATTATCTACTAATCTTACGGCCATAAAACAGAACTATTAAGTAACACTCTATATTGACTGGCTCTCCTTCTAATGAGTGAACGATAGCATAAAAAATCCAGGAATCGAAAACAGAGAAGTCGTAGCTAGATCCTGGATTAACTTTAGAATCTAATAGATTACAAAATTCTCTGTTTTTGGCAAGATTCAGAGGGAATTCTTTATTACGAATTACTGAAATCTGTAGAATCTGTTAACGTGCAACGATTCAATCTCTAATTGGCTCGTTTGAATGACATTCTGGCCAAGTAATACATCAGAGTAAATGATCATGAAGCTAAAATGAGAAGTTCTTTCAAATATGGCGTATATTCCAGACCCGTGGCTCTCAGACAATCATTTCTTTTAGTCTATGTAACACGCCTTGGCTGGTCAGCAGTCCCAACAGGTTCAAGACCTCAAAATCTTCGAAGAATTTGAATTAAAACCGGAGTCGTTCTTTTATGATGAAATGCACAGTTTACCTATAGGATGATTTAAGGTCTTGGGAAACCAGGAAAAATAATTTGATGACTGAATAATGATACAATGAATATGTGGACTAATGTTTATCAGTAGGAAAATGGATTCGGCAAACTGGTTTCAAACACCATTTGAGACAATATGGTGTTCACTTCTCCCTAGTGCGCTTGGTAAAAATAAAACCATTTTTTCCTCCACCAAAATTATAGGTAAATAGTACAGCAAACTAAAATCTTTAGCTTTGGTTGCCAACCAGTCTAAGAGATGGACGGAACCTTTATTAAAACGTCCTGGGTATGACGATAAACTACATCCGCGTCCTAGGTAAGACGATAAACTACGTCCAACAGCAAGGCCTCTTATCAGGAGGTTTTGAGGATCATCGAATCGTCTCTCAATTGCTGGTGTTCCCAGGTCCACCCTGACCCGGAGTGGTAGAACCTGTTAGGGTCCCAGCTATAGGCAAATAGTTAACCCCCCACAAACTGGGTTCAAAACATCATGAAAGTGTAAAAATAGGTTTTAATTTAAAAAAATTATTACCAGCAATACATTTTTGAAAAAAAAATTACCAACGATACATTTTTGAAGAAAAATATTACCAAAATAAATTTTTAAAGGGAAAAAATATTACCAGCAATAAATTTTTGGAATAAAAAAACATTACCAGCAATAAAAATTGTCGGCATTAAATAATTCATTGAGGTTGATATGCCGTAAAACAAACCAAACCAAACCAAACCTTTATTAAAATGTTAAGGGCCAAAAAAGCAGGGTAAGATTTGTTACTCCACGCGCCTTACAAACTTTGGACAAAATCTATGTCAAAAACAAATTTTAAAAGTTGATTTTTTTTTTTTTTTTAGTTTATTAATAAAATGCTTGGAATTTCCATCCACCGCCAACAAAACCTTCGCAGAACACATCGAACGTCATTTTTGGAGCCAATTCAACCGGGACATTAATTTTTAAAGGCCTAATATTTTGAAAGTTTAAATTTCGAAAATCTTTAAAGAGTGAAGAATCTGACTTATCCGATTAAGGCAGTGGAGAACTTGGAGAGGTGAATTAACAGGAGATAACTGATAACTAACATCCATTAGACATGGCACGCGGAACTAGAACAGTCTACCCAAGCGAGCGAAATAAAAGGGTTCAGTTCGACATTCCAACGTTTTACAACGTTTCGGCCGTTGTACACCGGGGCGTACAACGGCCGAAACGTTGTGATAAATATGGCGACAAAGATAAGGAAAATAGTCTGAATAGTGTAAATAGTGTACATCTTTTATCAGTCTGTTCTATACAGGAGTGTGTGTTCTTCCCAACCCGTTTCTTCTGAGAGTGACACTTTTATACTTCTAGGTAGGGCGCTCGCTTATATGGACTTCAACCAAAAACCCGGTGCACGTTTAGATGCAGCCTGGGGTTTTCGGTGAATTCCCGATTTTCAACAAGGGTCCCTTTGTTGTCTGACCAGGAAAATTAATTACTTCCCATTTTTGAAAAATTAATTACTTCCTATTTCTGGGGGAATCCCTTCGCACGCGAGGAGAGGTTGCAGGATAGCTATCCTCCTAAACTCCCTCCTCCTCACATTGGTACCTCACATTAATTCCTTTCAGTGGGCGTTAGTAACTTCTCCGTCTCTCTTACTATTTCACCTCCGCCTATCACTACCTACTGCTACCACACGACCAATGGCGTATCGGTCGTGCTGGTGTGGCTAAGCTTGCTTCATTAACTCTTTGACACCATTGCTTATTCCGGATTTTTTCTATCCTGTTCCAAGATCATAAGCAGTTTAGAATTATCAACTGGAAATTTGTTTATGCAAATCCTTTTGTGCCCTGCCAAAATTCCTGCAGTTAACACGTGGCCCTCTCGTCTGACCATTTTCTCGGTCACATTACCTGTGTACACAATATCTATGCGCTCTCGAACGATATTTTCGTCGATTCTGGCTTTTTTGTGTTTTCTTAACCAGCACTTTTAACGACCATCATTAATCAGTTGTCAGAGATCGCCACATTGCCTTTTCGTGAAATTATCGTTGACGCAATTCTTTGGTTTCTTGAGAAAAGACTTTCTGAAAAAAAAATTTCTTATATAGATCGGTATATCCTTCGGGATATGTCTTAACTCTTCTTTTCTGTTTTCAGCATTTTCCCGTTCAATTTTTATGGTTAATTAGTTAATTAATTACCGTAGCTAAATAGTGTCACACTATGAAAGTATGAATCTATCTGCCCTCCCAACCCCAGCTAGGAGTTAAAAAGCAGGACAAAGTGGGATCTTTAGCTTTAGTCAGATAAAAGTCTGAGAGAGGGAAAATTCTGAATTTTGAACCGGTTGGATCCCATCCCGTAAAAGCTTATTTGTTACTGAAACTCCAGTAACAGCACCTAAAATCGTGTCCCTATACGCCGCCCATGGAGACTACATTGTTAACAACATTTAATAAATGCGAATGTCATGATTTTTGCTGGTCTCTCGCTCAACTGCGCCCCACACATAATAATCAAGGGGGTTGCAGTCTGGGGAGTTAGGTGGCCAGATGTAAGGGATGATGTGGTCGCAGATATTGTCTGACAGCAATAATTGTGTTCTGCTACTTGTGTGGCATGATGCAGACCCCCGTTACCAGACAAAGGTTTTTCCAGCAGCCACCCTCTTGGGCCAGTGCAGCACTACCTCCTCAAGGCACTTGATATAGACATTCGTGTTGAGTGAGGCCCTGCGTGAAGATGAATGGAGGCATAACGTCGCCATCACTAGTGAACACTGCAAGCATCTTCATAATCACCATTAGACTCATCCAACTATTTCCAAACCCACTGCACTGTCCTCAGATTGACACCGAAAACACTCAGAAATGTTCGTACTGGAGCTCCAAGCGCGAATGCCAAGCAGTACAACATGCCGTTACTAAATTTCTGGTGGAGTGAATTGCGTCTTGGTGCTCCTTTTCTCACAGACGGTGCCCAACTGACCCTTTCTATACTGTGAAGTCGACAAAATGAAAAACAACGCCCATGCGCGAAATTAAAAATATAAGATGGCGACAATTTATCCATCGCAACTTGTGTGTGTGTGTGTGTGTGTCTGTATTTTGTATATGCATATATTCTTATCACTTTAAACGCTATTTTTAGTGGATACTCGTATTTGAGTAGACGCTCCAATTATTTATTAAATAGTATATTTATTTATTTATTTTCGTCTATCGGCCTGAATGTCTCCTCAGATACGAGTATTCGCTAAAAATAACGTTTAAAGGTATAAAAATCTGTCGGATTAATAAAAAATCCATTCTAATATATACACATATATATATATATATATATATATATATATATATATATATATATATATATATATATACACACACACACACATATAATTATTTTTTTAAAAATATGATTCCTTCGCTACATAAGAGTTCTCATGTTTCAAAAACGAGAGCCGAAAACCTCAATATAATTATTAAAATTAAATTGAGTTAAAGTATCAAGCCCTGTTTCATCCTCAAGCGAAAATTTAGGAATAACCAATCTTGAAATTTACGCATCTTTATAAGTATGTTCATTCACAAAATTAATTACTATAGAAACGGCTGGGGTGACCATTTTGGTAAGGGGCCTAATTTTTATTCACATATCAGTCACCTTCGGAAAGAGGTCAAGCCGAGATAGGGTGGAGGCATCAATTTCAAAGCCAATGATGGCATTCATGTGCACACATCGTTTGGTCAGTCATAGTGAAAGATAGCTTTTGGCACCATAATATGTAGTTAAGTGTCTAGAGAATTTTGTTTTATTTTATTTATTTATTTATTTATCCTTTTTTTTCCCAAAGAGCTGTTTCGTACTTAAACGTGTCGCACTGAACTACAATTTGTTTTTTTGACGACTTCATAAAGGGTTTTTCTATCTTATGATTGGGTTAAGCTTTTAAACCTTTTATTAGTCTATAAAATTTATTTATTTTTTATGCTAATTATTTAATGCGGAAATTTGTTGATGTCGGCAGAAAACCGTTAACTCATATTTATGGTTTAATAAATTTTCATTATTTAGAAACTTAATGTGTAGTTTTTCATGTAGGCATAAAGGTCATGGGTCATCCCAGGTTTTACAAGTTCTTGTTCTATTTATTATTTTCCATTTTACTTTTGGTGTTTTATTCATTTCTTTTAAATGCCAAAAATATTTGGATAGAGATGTCTGATTTCTATTTCTAATATTATTGAAGGAGCTTTTGTGTTGTCTCCATCTAATTTTAAATTCATTCTTCGCTGAACCAATGTATATCCTATCAATGTTAGGACTCTCAATGGATGAGATTTTGCATTGGCATACCACAGATTTTGTGCGGCATTTATTTTCCAACGGGTAGTCTTCAGGGTTTCTACAATCATATAATTTTTCATTATTTTTGTCTAATTTTAGTTTAGAATTTTTATTAATAATATTTTGGCATGCCTGTTTTTTCAGGATTTTATTATTATTTTTTTTTTATGATTCTTTCTAGATTTTCAGTGCAACTGTAACTTAATTTTAAGGTGTTTTTATTAAAGATCTTGCTAAGACTGCTATCAGTAGGAAAGTGTTTTTCAATTAAAACTAGGAACTTATGTCCTAGCTTAATACTAACCATTTAGTTGAACGGAGGGGGTATACCAAATTATTTTTTTTCCTGTTTTTCTTCTGGTTAGTACTATTGTTTCTATAATTTATGTTAGCGTTTTTGTATCCGCTATTTTTTAGGGCTGTGTTATAAAAATTACTGTGTTGTTGGAATATTTCCTTATTAGCGGAGTTCATGCTGATTTTTTTTCTATTGATGTGGGTATATGCTTAATTATAGATGGAGGGTGGTTTGACTTAGGGTGTACATACAAGAGATTAGTGTTAGGTTTTCTGTAAGGTAGGTATATGAGTTACATCAGGGAAGTTTACCCTTTTTAATTTAGTATTGACTGTAGTTTTTTAAGTTTAGTTTTCTGAATTCATTATATATTATCTTTCTAATTTTATCTATTTTAAAATTTGTGGAGCTCCTCACTACCATGAGCCCGTCTTCTCTGATATATATATATATATATATATATATATATATATATATGGTTAATACAAATAAAATTGTCGCTTATCTGATTGATGTTATATCAACTCCAGAGTTCCGTAGACGAAACTCTTTGCAATATTTCAGTCCACTCATCAGGAGGTTTCGTCAATTGACTGCGGTTTTTCTCATTTTTTGTTAGCTTTATACTAAGTTTGATATAATTAATTTATGCACTAGTGTGTGTTTGTGTGTATCTGTGTATGTGCGTATGCGCCAAATGTCATGGTTCACGTGTGTGTGAATGTGTGCGTGTATGTGTGTCTATGTTTTCATTCTAAATATTTTCATTTTTTGCCATTTTTTTTTTAAGTTCGATAGTCTATTACCTAAAATTGCAAATATAAAATCAACTTAAATATTATCATCTGATATGCAGTGCCTGCTACAAAAACGTGAGAAACAACTTTGGTTGAATTCTAAAATTAATCGGTCGTATTTCAAGTCCTCTTCCGACATTCTCTATGTCGGAAGTCATATATATATATATTTTTTTATGAGGAAATGTGCCTGGAAAATTTAACACTCACGGGGAATATTGAAACCAAGTGAGACAAGGGAAAACAGCGACTAAATTACTTAATGAGCTTGAATACTCAAAACAAGAAACAAAGATAGTAAAGCGTTAAAAGTTGCTTAGCGAAATAAAAAGAGAGGAAGTTGTGAAGAGCCATGATTGCACACATCTTGAAAAGATAATGTACATAAAAGAAGAAAACGACCATTCAAACTCCTTCCAAGGCTCAAAAGTTAAAACCATCAATTTAAATTAAGAATTTTCTTTATATCACAATAAAACGGCAGTAATTACAGTTAATTGCTACGAATCTTTGAAATGAAAAAAATTATTTTTTTTTAAATTGTTAGTTGTCCCGTTTTTATTACTACATTTGTTAGGCGTTTAGTGTTCTTCATTTATCTCTTCATTGTTATTATTATTATTATTATTATTATTATTATTATTATAATTTGAATTGTTCTGACAACGAACCGAAATTATCAGCCGATTAAAATGTTAATTTTTAATCAAGTGATAATGAGACACATTGTATTTGTTTTCAATTTATCATTTGTCTTTAATATCAGGATTCATCTCTTTTCCATTTTTTTTTTTTTTTTTTTTTTTTTTTTTTTGTTATTTCAGCAGAAATTAAAATTCAATGTTGAATTAATTTTTCCAAGGCTTCTTTCCTCATTATTCTCCATGATTCAGGATTTGTATTTACTAATCAAAACGAGCACAAAACGTAAATTGCGCGGATTTCGTCAGGATCGAACTTACTGTTGGAACCATTTTAACCTTTTTTTTTTTTTTTTATATATATATATTTATATATATATATATATATATATATATATATATATATAGAGAGAGAGAGAGAGAGAGAGAGATAGATAGATAGATAGATAGATAGATAGATAGATAGTGATTTGTACCCACAGAAATAAAACAGAGATTTAAACAATATGGACATCATGTTATACCTTAGGTACCTTTCAACCAACACTTTTTCAAAGGTATACATTGGCAAATTGGAACACAAACAAAGACACACTCAATATAATAAATGAGGAGGGAAAGTTGGAACGTAATTAAAAAGAGATAAATTTTAATTACAAACAATTAAAATTAAAAGTGGGGTGAAAATAGCAAATTCCACAAGAGTATATGTATGGGTCTAATAAAAAATATACATTTATGCTATGCACATATTCTTGCATGTAGGTATATTTATCGCTGTATAATTAAACTAATTTTAGCATTCTCTCTCTCTCTCTCTCTCTCTTCCTTATTCTCATTAAATTCTCTGTTGGCATCAGTGAAGTCATTTCTCCATGCAAATAGCCAAACAGTAGATAATTTACAGATTGTAAACTTGGTATTTCGTACTTTTCTTTTTCTATGGAATTTTTTGCAATCATTTAAATTTATAAAAATTTTATTCCTTACCAAATCCAAGTTCTTATTCCAGACACAAAAACATAGTGTAGTAGGCATAGCAAGACAATAATAAATTACAAGACAAGACAACAACTGCGCAAAACTTTAAAAGGAAAAACACATTTATTTTACAATATTACAAAAAAAAAACGACACAATACAAGGCTTCACAAAAATTTAATTTTGTCTGCCTATTACGACAGAATAACAAAAAAAAATGGATTACCATCAGATACAATAAAAAAAGGTGTTACAAGTTTTAGAAAAAGACACGGATTTAAAGACAAAAAAAGATTAAAGCCTTTAAAAATGGAGGAAAAAAAGGGAAAAAATTTGAGGAAGTAAAAAAACTGCACAAGGCAAGTGCATCTATCCCAGTTCTTAACTAAATAATTAAACGGGACGTCTCTCAGCTCGATGGGGTTTTCGTGTTTTCACAGATTATTTTCTCGGGGGATTTTCGTAGTACTTGCAGGAAAGTTAACTTGAATGTTCATTCGGTTTAAATTCTTCACAGGAAGGCACAGAAAGGAATGTTCTGTTCTGGGGGTAATTTACTGATATTAGCAAAAAAAAAAGGGATCACCATCAAATACAAAGAAAAAATATTTACAATTTTAAGAAAAAGACACTGATTCAAGGACAAAAAAATATTACACCCTTTAAAAATGGACAAAAAAAGGGGAAAAACTTTGAGGAATTAAAAAAAAATGAAAAAGGCAGAAAATAGAAAATTCACTCACATCAGTGCTTAACAATACTGAAAACGGGCGTCCCAGAAACGAAGGGGTTTGTTACTTCGGGAGATTTTTGCAACTAGGAAAGTTTACTTTTTTTACTGGAAAGTTTACTTGAATGCTATTTCGGTTTAAATTCTTCCCAGGAAGGCACAGAAAGGAATGTTCTGCTCTGGAGGTTGAATCTGTCGGCTCTTTCTTTCCCCATGTTAATTTATGACCCCTGCGGCTGAACTAGTCTTCCGTTTTTGAAGCGTGGGCGCTAATGCTTCCTCTTCGACCGTTAATTGCTCGCTTTCTTCAAAGATTCATTGTTCCTCTTGCCGATCCACTAAATAGCAGTCCTTTTATTAAAAAAAAAAAAAAAAAAAAAAACGGGAGCGTCATACCGGATCCGCCCAGAATTTCACAAGGGCTTGGAAAGCTCCTCTCTCATTAGCCGCTAAATAGAAACCTTTCTCCATGAATTCAAAAAATAAAGCCACGACACTTCAATAAATAATTATGGCTGTATCAACTGTTTAATCCAAAAGGACCATAAAAAATGTAACAATTTTGACACGAACCGTTTGACCTTCGTAAACATACACTTTTCTCAAAAAATGTGTATTAAAAGAAAACAACCTCGACGATTATACATTTAAATGATTATAATATTTTTAAAATAAAATATTTTTTTATAAATTAAGTACTGCCACAAATTTGCGATATATAAGGTTTAAAATGAATTTTTAAAAATGAAAAATCTTTCTTGAAGCTTTTATTTTAGTTTTGATTTCAAGCTAATAGATTAGATTTAATATTTACAATTACTTTACTGTATTGAAAAACTAATTTAAATAGCCTGGAAGGAGTTTGCGTTTTAAAATTGCTAATTTTAGCGCCATTTTTAGCTATGTCATCACAATCTAATTATCTTTATTAAAAAAAATCTTTCAAAAATTAAATACGTGTATGGACGTCAGTATTTACAAAAATCGAGACGTTTATACATACAAAAAAATTTCAAAATTCTTTTTAAAATATTGTCGGTCGATGAATCGTACTAAGCTTTTCCATTTATGATTAGTAAATATAGTTTTTACTTAACATATCACCTAACCAGGACAAAGTGATACAGAAATTTAAAAGAATTAAAACATTATAAATTATTTTAATTGAAATTTTCAAAAGTGAAAATAATTCTTGTAAAAATTTATTATTTATCGAAAATATTTTTAGGATAATATGCACACTATTGTCTTAAGAAAAATATTTTCGATAAATAATGAATTTTTACAAGAATTGTTTTCACTTTTGAAAATTTTAATTAAAATAATAAAAGCAATTAAAAGCTTTTCTAATTAAATAAATTTTTAGTTTTATTGCATTTTTTAGTTAACGATTCAGAGCAGATATTCGGTAACGTTTTGTTTTACGAAAAGAAATTGATTATTTAAATTTCCCTGGGAGTTCTGCTTTTAACTAATAAAAACATTAAACTCAACAAAATTTAATTCCTCGAAATTTCATAAAATTAAATAAGTGGCTGGTAACAGATAAAAAAAAAAAGACATTTTTACCAAGATTTTCTAAAAAAAAAAAAATTTTTCTAAAATAATTTCCACCTCTTGGTCTGAAAATTCTTACAAAAATCAAATAATTGTCGGGTTTTAAAACTTTCAGA
>CAHIKZ030000554.1:455000-682500 GCA_903632075.3 Acanthosepion pharaonis
AAAAACTAATGATTAGAACGATAGCAAATACGCAACTATCAAATTCACTAAGCAATCGGAGATTCTTTATTATCTGAGAAATTTTGCTTTCTTTGAGTGTAATAACTATATTTGGTTTCCTGGCCTAAATAGTTTGATCCGTTCAAATCTGTAGAGATTACTCACAACTAGTCTGCCAAGACACCCGCTAGGTGGTGCTGTTTTAGGACTATAAAACACCGGATTTATGTAACACGAGTTTTGTCATTGATGGGAAAATGTCTTTCTCTCGGGCAGCCACCTAATAGATTTTAACTCGCATTTCAAAATTCTTTAACCTCTCTGCAGCTGGCTGGTAACCTTGTGCCTTCTTAATGTTCATTTCTTGACGTCAAAACTCCTCTGCTCCTTGATGTTGATTTGCTGTCAAAACGAGTCCCCCCCCCCATCTACTGACCTCAGCTTTATTTATTTGGAAAATTAGGCTCGTTGTTACTAGAGCTTGAGACCACGTCTCTCATTGGTCAGTATATACGAAAAAAGAATTTTCCATAAAATGGATCCTTCACAATTTGGCGGGTTTTAACCGCTGAGCCGAAAAAGATATACAAGTGTGACAATTTTTGACACAAACCGGCTGGCCTTCATAAAAATACACTTGTAATAAAAAATCAACTTAGACGACAAACATTTATTCAAGGTTAACATTTTGAAAGTAGCAGAAATAAAAAAAAAATTCAATTTTTTCGACAGTTCTCAACATCTTTCCATGCAAACATGAAGGCACTCTTCATTTACAAATCTCATGACACTAGAAAACCTGTTTTTTCACCAAACCTCAAAATAAGTAAATAGTTGTGATGTCAACGAACACTCGTTGTCACTTTCGTAATGCTCCTTGTAGTAGAGATTTTGTAATCTCAGATACAACTATAGTAACGCCGTTGAGCAATACTAGTGTCAGACGCCTTCGAATATCACTCGCATTAATAGTAGTTGCTCGAATAGTAACCACCGTATAGTGAAATAGTATAAAGAGAAACACGATCCGAATAGTAATAGAGGATAAACTAGGAATAACGATCGTTAGTCATCAGATATGCGTTTCCTCTATGGTCATGTGGTTTACTTAATTCAATAATGGGATCGACTTTGAACATAGATCGCCAGTGAGCAAACAAATTTAAATGTCGGCAGCGACACTTTATTCCTATATAACAAGTTTGTAGTCAGAAGATGGTTCAGATCATTCATCCTAAGTTGTTTACACGATTTTCATGGAATCATTATCTTTATATAATCGCTTTTCTTTTTTGATTGTTGCATTTTTTTTTTTTTTTTTTTTTTTTTGCATACCGTGTGTGAACTAGTTGATGAAAATTCAACTATATAGTTGAGAGAAGACAAGCGAAATACGTGTATTCTAATTGAATAACTTTTGACACTGTCATATGGTAGTTAGTTAACAGCAGCAGCTGTCTAACGTTATAGATCTGTGGGGAGAGAATTATATCTATAGCGGACATTTTTTTTTATTTCCTCAGCAGATTATTTTAAGACTTCATGTGCCTAGTTATTTACTAAGAACAGATTTGTGCACCCAGTGAGGATCGAACTCCCTATTTAGTCGTAATCGATCTAGCGAGCCAAGCTTGCTATCTTTACGCCACATCAAAGTACCCAAGAATTTATATGCATATAATAAGGTGGGACACCCTGAGTATTCCACATGAGCTTTCTCCGATTACTTTTTCTTCAGTGCGTTTAAAAAAAAATTATAGGAATGGGCCAATATTAAATATTTCTTCTATTTCCTTAATACTTGTAGTTTTTTCATGTCGATAATATGGGAGTATATATCTTACTTATCATAAAACGCAGATAGTGTGTGTGTGTGTCTGTACGTTTATATATTGGATCGGATTTCCTACATTTTTCAACCGATTTCAACAAAACTTCACAGGACTACGTAAAATTACCTTGCGGTGATTCTGACAGCACCAAAAATTGGAAAAACAATTGTTTTTGTACGAAATCAATTTGAAAACACGATTAAGAGGCATTAATGAAAGGGGGACAACTCATACTTATTAATATCGAGTTATACTTATTATAAAACCCAGGTTGGTTGGTTGTGTGTGTGTGTGTGTGTGTGTGTGTGTGTGTGTGTGTGTGTGTTCGTTCGTTTATATATGGGATCGGATTTCCTACATTTTTTCAAACCGATTTCAAACAAAACTTCACTTTTTTTTGGCAGGTAGTGTTTTTATTGCACACTTTTTTCTTTATTTTTACATTCAGAATGCTTTAAAAAATTCCATTTACAAGACAATTGTTTATAATAAAATTCTATTCAATCAGTAGACTCATAACGATTGAAAACAATGTTTTTGTTTGAGTTTGACCAATTCGTAAAAGAAAAAAAAAGAAAATAAAAAAAAAAAAAAAAATTAAGACATGCGTGTCCGTCAACCTTAAACAATAATCTTTGTCAATTTTATTTTTCAGTCTTTATGATGGTCGATACTTAATCTATCTCTTACTGTTACATCACCGGGCAACGCCGGGCTCTACTGCTAGTAATACATAAATTCTGTATATCAGTCTGTATTACTGTATATCAGTAAATGAATGACAAAATGTAAAAAAAAAATTTTTTTTTTTTCTTTTTTACAATATATATATAATATATATTAAATGCACTTACGGTCTGTATTACTCATCTTTTTCTCTACATAAACGACCTTTGTTACTTTCTTGAATCTTAGAATTTAAAGTCTAGGTGTATATTTTAGGTGGATACATATTCAAGTCGCGTTATAATAGCCGAGCAAAAAAAATCAGCTTTGCGCCAAGCTGGAACGGCCAAAGAAAATGTTGATTTACTTCATAGATGAAGGTTTTTGACGACACTTGGAAAGGAGAGTTCAGCCGTCAGTGGATCAAAGAAACGAACGTAAACCAGCGGTGATGTCCTTTAGCCACGTTATGCTACAGCTTGGAGCAAGAGTTAAAAAAGGAAGAGAATGAAACCTGTTTTTTTATACTTAAACAACGAAGACATCTAACAGGCGAAGCCAAGTGGGGTAAAAAAATTTCCGGTTCCTTTAAGAAAATATATTTCTTTTTTTTTTATTCGTTATTATTTTATTGATTGATTGATTGATTTTATTTCATTTTCCACAAATTCTCGTCTTGCTGCAATTCTATGTTGTTGTTTAGTTACTTGATTAACTTACTGGCTTTTAAATCGTGAAATAAACTTGTAAAAACCAATTCTACTTGTGGACAATCTCTGAGCTAATTATAATTGCTTTTTTTTTAAATTGTTATCAAAATTTCAATGATCCTGAAATTAAATAAATCCTTTTTTTAAAAAACGGTATCAATTGTTGAGAAAATAATCTTTAACTTCTGTTAATAAAACAGTAATCTAAAATATAAAAAAAAAAAATTACAAGGGAAGTAATTATTAAGATGCAGTTAATACCAATTCTGGCTTATTTCCCTTGAACTGGAAAAGCGTTTTTCAATGACACGAAAATTAAGTGCCTAATGATGTTTTGTTTAGTTTTTCTCTAGTTAAAAAAAAAAAAAAAAAAAAAAGTGTGGGAGTTTCCGCACTAAAAACTAACGGTGATAAGTAAAATATTGAAGCCTAAAAACAAAATGTTACGTTTTCTTTATTCCGCCGAAAACGACTCAACTTTTTGCACCTTTCCCATTTAATACTCACAAACGAAAACACTATACTTTGGCCTTAAATCTAACCCCAAGCCCTTTCTGGTGAGAAAAGAAACTCAATATATATAAGTTCCCACTAACTATGAAAATTTTTATTTTACTCGATTTAAAAAAAAAGAGAGCCCTCAAAACACTATGTCCTCTGGTCTGATATAGTGCTTTTTTTTTTCTTTTTTGCACCCCCTCTATTTTTCGACACCATTAACAAAACAGGTAAAGCTTCAAAAATCTGATCGAAAAACAAAAAATGCTATAATACAAGAGACATGGCGCTCATGATCTCAACCCACAGAAAATAGGATATAAAATATGGGTAAAAACAGATCAAGAAAAAGAGTAGGAAAAAATACTGATACAAAAACCATTGTTTGTACAAAACACTGCAATCATCAGAGTTGTTTGATTTGAAAGCACATTGCAAATCAGTGTCATTTATGATCTTCAGCAATACTGTTCATCTTCCGAGCATACCAATGTCCATTTGTATTTCTTCAGCATCCTTAGAGCCGACCTGTGGTTCACAATGCTTAGTAACAATCCAAGGGCCACATACGCAGTTTTGGAGTTGTCCTTCTCCTATACCTGTTGTCAACTACGGCTAGAGTTATGTCTGCTCTGCTATTTATATCCCATAACTGGGTGCGAGAGAAGAGATGCCTTCATACTTTCCTAAAGGCGATTTCTGTGAAAGTGAATAATGGTCTTGACTGGAATTCGAACTCGGCCTGTTGATTTCTCCTTCCAAGGTTCTAATAATTACACCACCTACACCGACAATGCACTACTCATCCTTTACTTATGGAAAGAAACGCGCCTGTATTCTCCCACATCTCCATTCAAATATTGAAACAATGTGGATATACTGAAGTTTGCAGCTATAACTTGTATTCAGGTCGTTTACTATTACCAATTTTCAACAAATGCACATTAGCTCTCTTACAGTGAGAAAACAGTGACAGGTCTTAATTTATTTTTTTCACCCTCCAGACAAGGCAATTAATTCTCTTAAGGTAAATAAAACAAGTCTTTCTTTTTCCGTTGCATTTCAACAAGCTAGATCTTATATTCATTATACTTGAATTGCTGGATACAAAATTTGATAAATACACTATGACCCATTTATATCTACTTATATACAAATAGTCTTCAAATGTATTGTTCAGACATACTATAACTATTTCTGCAGGATTTCTTCATTGTTTACCAAAGAAAAAAAAAAAAGACTAGTAAGATGTGACTGAAAATTCTTTTAATTAATCAATTATATTTAGTTTTCTATAACGGAAACATTGTATTTTTCTTTTATGTTTTTTTGCAGATGGTTGGGGAGAAAAATAAAAATTTGGTCTGTAAATATCAGGATTTTCATCGAAATGTTTTTCTCCTTACACCATAAATGATGCTGTAAGTTAATATTTACAAAAACAAAATGCAACAATGAAATTAAGTGAATTTATTTATGAATAAGAATACTTAAAAAAAAAGATATTTTGAACATCCCCAACCCACACCCATTTTTAATTTTTGGATTTTTCCAACCACCCCACCAGGAACTTATTTGGATTCCTCGTTTATTACTGGACTGAAAATATTTTCCACTTTAAAGCATTTTACTTAACGATACTGATGGAGATTTATTTTTATGACTTCAGAATCTTGTTACAGTTTGAAAGATTTGTTTTAAGTCATTTCACCAAGCACTCCATTTATTAGATTTTCTTTTTCTAAACACCATTTCTTACAACTCTTCCAATCTCTAAAAATTAATTTGCTAATAGAGGATATAAGCAAGTAACAGTTTCAATGTGAGTTCTCTCAAATGGCTAATTTAATCTGAAAATTGTTAAATGCAGATGTCATTGAGACAGGCATTAAGTCGTCAGCACTGAAAAGGGACGTGCAAAAATCTTGAGGACATGAGAGCAGCAGGCCAAGCTGATTTTTCAACACTTTTGGTTTTAACTTGGTGATCGAACTTTGTCAGAATTGATACAAGCCTCATTGAGATTTCAATATACATGATCAAACAAAATCTCACAGGAAAAATTTTTTCTTTATGACAAAATATACTTATACCATAAGTTCTGTCCAAATTTTAACTTTTTGTTAAAATGAATGAAATTTAAAGAGTATTTTATAATGTCTAATGGAGCTGAACATTATTTTTATGTTTAGACGCATTTAAACTGATCAAATTTTATTTCAGAGAAAAATAAAATTAAATCATGTTTGATTAAAACCCTGCTAACATGGAAATACCCAAGAATCATTTGAGGCACATAATGCTTTATGAGCTCAAGAAAGGAAACTCAGCAGCCGAAGCAGCTAGAAACATTCACTCAATTTATGGAAAGGAATGTGTGAATGAAAGAACTTGCAGAAGATGGTTTGCAAAATTCAGAGGTGATGATTTCACCCTTGAAGATGAAGATCGAACCGGACGTCCAGTTGAGTTTGATGAAAAGCTTCTTGAAGCAGCCCTTGAAGAAAATCCTGCTTTATCAGTTGAGGAATTGGCAGTGGTTCTCAGTTAAAACCATACAGCCGTTCATACGTCATCTTCAACAACTTGGAAAAGTTCCTAAACTTGGAAAATGGGTGCCTCATGAATTGTCTGAAGACAACCTCAAATCCCAAATTGACATCTGCTCTTCTCTCCATTCTTGCCAACTTGTTTCACCTTTTTTGGATAGACTTGTGACTAGCGACGAAAAATGGATCTTTTATCGAAATGTTAAGCATCGTAGACAGTGGCTTGGTAAAGGGGAAGGACCCCAGCCACAGCCGAGAAGGGAAAGGTTCTTCTTTCAATCTGGTGGGATCGCCAAGGAATAATCCACTTTGAATTCTTACCACCTAATGCAACAATTAATGCTCAAATATACTGTCAGCAATTAGAGCGTTTGAACAAAGCTTCGAGGAAAAAAAGACCTGTTCTAGTGAATCGAAAAGGGGTGATGCTTCATCAGGACAATGCGCGACCCCACATAGCAAGAATCACGTCACAAAAGATCGAAGAATTTGGTTGGGAGAAAATTCCTCATCCACCTTATTCTCCCGATCTTCAGACTACCATTTGTTTCGTAGCTTACAGAATCATTTGGAAGAAACAGCTTTTGTAACACAGGAAGAGGTGAAAAATGACATTTGTGAGTTCTTCGAATCAAAGCCAAAAGAATTTTACAGTAATGGAATTAGTAAGCTTGTTAATAGATGGAAGGAAGTCATAGATAATCAGGGAAAATACATTTAATTACAGATTCAATCAACAATGTAACATTTGGTCACTTGTTTTCTTTATTCAAAATTTGGACAGAACTTATGGGATGACCTGATATTTACATGTGGTCTATCGTCATCTTTGTTATCACAATAATGTAAATACTGTAAATAATGAGATCTCTTTATCCCAAACATTCAGACAAGCAATTTCTTCCGGGACCAATGCTCTAAATTTGAAGAATGTAGTGATATAACCATTGATATTTATCTGGTATCACATTAATTTTGAATTTGCAATATATCTCATACCAAGAAAAAAAAAAGTCTTCATAAAAACATTTATTAATGAATAAAATCCATATAAATGTCTTTAAGGGAAAACTTTATGGGAATTAGATGCAATAATTTTTTTTTGAATTTACATGTCTGATCTTCAAATAGAACATTTAACAATGTTATCTTGCACCTGCAGATTATTGATCACAATCATACTTTCCAACCTTCCATTTCAAATTTAAATGTTAACTCGATCAAAGTCAAATCCAGCAAAAAGCATGATTTGTTCTTTTTAAATCACATGATTCCAGTTAACTGTCAAAATGAAATATCTCTAAGTTTATGCTTTCAAAAGTTCTCAATTTGTTTGCAGAATGTGTGTGCAGGTGTTCACTTGATTTTTCCCTGCATTCCCATAGTAGTCAACGGCATTATAGATTTTAGCATTTTAACTACATTAACTAAAAAAAAAAATAAAATTAAGATATTCACTATAGTGATAGTTGCCATATTTTAACTGTCAAATTTCACTTTTTATTCTAACAATGAAAATGAATGAAAATAATTTTTTTATTATTATTATTTCAAGAAAGATAAAAATGTGATTTGAACACACACAAAGCGAAACTAATAATGATCAAGCAGGACTAAAGTTTAATGCTGAAGAGTTTACAACTAACGAGGCTCCACTGCCTAGTCAACTAGTTGATGTTAATTGCATTATTTCAGCATAATCAATGTTATATACACTTTAAAAAAAAAAAAAAAAAAAAATAATAATAATATCCAACTATAGAGTTTAAACACCAGTTACAACAACTTGGTTATCTTCTACAACACTGATTACTCAAAAGTTTTGGGGGCTACACTTCATTTAAACAATTGTTTTGTTTTTGTTTTAAATGTGATGAAAAGTGGTTATAGTAAAATAATGTTGAATTCAAAGTTGTAAAATAAGTAAATGAAGTACTACATATAGCAAAAGGTAAGTACTTATCTGAAGACTGGGTTGCTGGATATGTGGGAAGATTGGAAGGTAGTCCTTTATGCGCTCCTTCTTGGGAATCAAATGATTGATTTGAAGAAATACTTCTCCCAATCAGGCCAATTTAAGGCAGCAATTGACAAAAACCATGTCAAAGAAGGCCAGGGGATAATATTCCATCAGGATAATTTTAGAGCACACATTGCTTTGGTAACTAAGCAAAACTGTTACAGCTTAGCTGGCATGTTTTACATTCACTCAGATTATTCATCAGATATTGCACTTTCGGTCTCCTCTTTAATTGTTCTTTTATTCAAAATAATGCACTTAATGGAAGAAAATAATCCCATTCCTTGTAAGATTCAAAAATGAAACCTTGAGCAAAGAAGATCACGTTCTTTAAATTATGAAGATCTTTTCCTAAAAGATGGGAGAAAATGTTATTTTTCTCAATAAAGTTCATGTACACTACCTTTTTTTTTTTTTTTTTTTTTACATTACCCACACTGTATATATTTTGCAAGCTAGTTCCATTGCATTAAGCATTATAAGTACAACTTATAACTAAGTTTCATTATGATAACACAAGGCAGGCTGTGTAGCACTCAAGGTTATCATGTCTTTTTTTCTTACCTAGTATAGAAGCCAAGCCTACTAATAATTATTCAACAGGCAAGCCTATTATCAGAGAAACGTTTCATTCTTCATTGTTAAAATCACTTCAACCCAATCTATGCTATACTCAGTCTGATATTTAGTTGATATGTATGTAATTTACAAACGGTCAAAATTGTCTTTTGTAACAAATATTAACTCATTTTTGGAATAACTTAAAAAGGAAAAGAAACTCCGGATAATTAGCACTCGACTCATCTATAGCATAGATATTTATCAAGGGAGTTAACTTAAATACTCAGAGTTGTGTCCCTTATTTGTAAAAGTTTGAGAAAAAAAATTTGTTACTCACAATTTTCCCTTTTATTAAATAAAAAAAAAAAAAAAAGATTTAACCAATCACAGAATTGTCTGGTTTCTTTTATCAGCAAAAAGTAAATACTTTATTTTATGGCGGTTTTATTTGTTAGTTTTAGTCATGGTGATGTTTACAAAATACTAAGACCAAGTGTAACTATCACTCGGAACTGGAGGCTTATCTCAAATCTACTAGGAGTTAATATTTTTTTTTTTAGTTTGCTGTTGTAGTTGGCTTAAGAAATATTTGCTTTATACAGTTGAAATAAGTTAAATCAGCTCAAGTTAATTTCATTCATAAAAGGCAAATACAGTAATGAATAAATATTTGTGTGCAATCTATATGTTTCTAAAAATAAAAAAATTAGAAAGCATTTTTTTATGCTTCTTATACCAAAATATAACATTTTTAATTTTTTCGCCAACATTTTTTTTCCATTGTTTCCACAGTGAAAAGATTCTTAAAATACTTTTTACATAGTTAATTTAATATTTTTGATAGTTATATTTTTGTATGAGTAATGTTTTTTCTTTAAAATATTGAATTTTAATTTAGTTTACTGATAAAACATTTTAGACAAAAAAATCATTTAAGAATGTTATGTAAAATTAATGTCATTTAACTTAAAGAAATGTAATCTATTTTTAGATATTGCAAATGGGGTCCATAAATTGTTAACCCTAACCCTGCATTTTAATGTTAATTTTTTTCTACTTTTCTAATAATTATAAAAAAGTATGACTAAGTTAGCATAACAAGTTACTTTACGTATAAACAAACTAAACAGAACTTTCACATTTTTTTTTTGTTTGTTCCCAGTTATACTTTAGTTCCACAATTCAGTTCCCAAGCATTAAAATGATTTTAGCATGGATAATTAAGGATTAAAATGCATAGAACATTTTGTACATCCTTGTTAAGTGTGGAAGTGATCGATTTCAAGTTCAACCAGGAGATATATTAATTGTAATAAGGCCTTAGCAAAGAAAGAATAAACCAGGATTAACTTTTTTGAGCCAAGTTAATTAGGCTCTTAATCCCTACTTTTTGTTTTTGAATTTCTTAAGACAATTACAGCAGCAGCAAACTACTCCAAATCCAAACCAAAATTGAATATCTTTTCTCCCTGATATTTGAGGTTTGCAGTTTTGGTCATTGCACTATAACTGGGCCTTTAATAAAGGCCATAATTTTAAGTGTTGAGAGCTATGTGATTAAAAATCAAAATGTCATCTATTTAGTGATAAAACTAAGATTTCTCATTTTAAAGCATGCATTGATAAGAGAACAATCAAGGTTTCTTGCTATTGGAAGAATTTTAATGAATTTATCTTTCACATCTCCCTACACGCCAAAATTTTTTTTAACCTTTATCACTCTGTATATGACTTTTGCTGTACAAAAAAGTTTATCCTGCTACTGAAGGAGACTGATCTTTGAATTTGAATTTCATATGATGTCCTGCTATGGTAACAGAAAACAACCTTGAGTGAAATTAACAGTAAGGATACTGCAATTAAGAGGCCTTGGAAAAGAATGCAGAGGAAAGGGAAGTAATATTAATAATGCAGAGTGCTAACGATTAAGTGCAAAACAAAACAATTGGTTGTTAGAAAACTAAAATAACCAAAATTTATCAAAATAAGTCTCGCATACTTTTTCAATAGCAAGTTCTTATTAAAACATTGACATTACTTGCCCAATCATAATAGCAAAAATCTTCAGGACATCAGCCTATCAAGCAATTAAGTCCCCACTATTCTAAACAGACCTATGACAGCAATTACCACAGATACTAAAAGGTAATCTTGTTTTGGTACAAGATGGTACAATCTGAGTTAAACCTTGCTTGCCAAAAATGAGTAGAAACAATCCACTTCAAAACTGTTACAAATGACATAGCTCAAGGATTTTTTTTTTTAACACAAAACTCATGCAAAGAATTTTAAGAGGATGTCAGTGTTATATCAGAGAAAAGGCTTTTAAATCATCTTTTGGCAAGTTCAATCATAGATTGATCATTAGAAATAATTAATGCATCTATTTTTCATTTGGTGTTCTGCAACAGAATGCAATAATATTACTACCCACACAATGACCAGATTTAAGTATTTACTTATAGTGCATAATATAAGAGATTAAAAAAAATGAAAAGAAGACATTTTAAAGTGAATTTAAATTTAATTTAAAATGCATGCATATACATCAAGAGAGACAATTTTTTTTTTAAGGAATTTTTATTAGCAGAAGACCAGTATTGAACATAAGTCAGTAGTCTCATCATCAATATTGTCATCAACCTAATGATACACAGTATAGTAGTAATAGTAATCAAGAGTTGTTGTAGTAGGAGTAGCAATAGGAGTTAAGGTGACAAACTGAGAACAGCCAGTAGCCACAAGTTAAATGTTTTACAAAGGCAATTGCAGTGACACGAGCAGCAGGTGTGTGTGTGAGAGAGAGAGAGAGAGAGAGAGAAGGGGGAAGTAATAGGAGTGAGAGAAATGATGCCCACCCCACCCCAGCCAGCCCCTCAACATGGCACCCACCACAAAACACTAGGTTTCCTTCTTGCACACAATCTACTCGAGTCCGCTACTAATAGTTTACAGAGTCCGTTTTAAGATTTTTAAATCTTTAATTTAGGGCAAAGAAGATTCATGGAGGGGGGCTGTGATGTGTGTTTATACTGTGTGGATGGGATACATAATGGATACCAACAGAAATCAGTTTAATTAGAAATGATGACATGAATAGTTGGTATATTATAGGGGGAGGGGGATTTCATGGTTGTGTAAAGACCAATTAAAAACAGATGGTCAAGAATTTTTTTTTTTTTATTTGAATACTTATTTGCTTTTACGTATTCTTTTTGTAGACTTTCAATATATTTTTAAAATTATTTTTATTGTTACTTCAGATGTTGTACAATAACCATCAACTTCTGAATTCAGTAAAAAAAAAAAAAAAAAAAAAAATTTAAGAGGCAGGTTTTATTCTGTTATGTGAATTACGTTTGCATGGCTTTACACACGCGCACACACACACACACATACAAAATAAAATTAAAAGGGAGAGAAGAAAAAAAAAATAAAATTAAAACAAGATCAACCTGCCAGACCTTTAAGAAACTGCAAACATCAGCCCGGAAGCAAATGAGATTGCCTTAGGAATTTTATTGTATCACAGACTCAAAAAAAAGAAAGAAAAAAAAAAATTGCACAGCCACTAACACTATGACCAATTCAGTCATTAGTATCAGAACAATCTGGCTGGATATCTGTTCCCTGTTAATTCAGTATCAGTGTAAACACATGTTCAACACCAATAAACAAAAGAAAAAAAAAGAAGGGTAAATAAATCCCCACTTCTTTAAATTCCATTTTTTTAAACTTTAGATTTTTTGGTTTTATATATAAAAAATATTCTTCATTCAATTTGTTAATCCATAACCACAATTTTACCGTCTTCTCAAATTCTAAGCACGGCTTAGGATCATGAATTTTATGAGTATGTATAAAAACATCAATCCAATTCTGCAAATTGATGGGATCGACTGCTTCCTGCTTAAACCAATGCAAGTTTCTTGTTTTTATTTTGTCACATTTCTTTAGGACCTTTTAGCAATGTTAGCAAATACAGCCAGAAGGGGACAAGTGGAAAGTGCTACAGGACACATCCAACTGTTAAGATTTGGTTCAGTAATGAGAACATTTAATTGCTACTTAAAAAGAAAAAAAAAAATTTTTTTAACACAAAATAGAGAAAAAAAAAAAAATCATGCTTCAAATAAAAAGCTTGGCACCAGTTTGGCTAGCTAGCAAATATTCATGTGCATTTACAAAACCTCATAAGAGGTTTTATCACACAATTGTTAGAAATATTAATTTGGGGGCACTTTGCTCTTTCCCCCCAAGTCCCCCTCCCTCAAAACTTTAAATGGTTCTGCTGAACAAGACAGGAACAGAAACATTTGAGCTGATATCAACTATTTGCTTCATACTGTAGTGTTCACTAATTTCTTTTTAAGATGTAGAAGGCATGTATGAAGCTTATATAAGAATATAAAGAAAATGAACAAAGATGGGTGGAGGAAAAGAGGGTTGAAAATGGATGAATCAAGAAACAAAATACTGCAATATAAAAGGGGCCAATGTGTGTGTGTACATTTTTTTTTCTTTTTCAGTTAGAGATAACAGTTCAAGTGACAATGAAACACCCAGTGACAAAATTTTAAAAAGGTAGACTGAACTACATCCATATATATTATATCTGTTAGGATGATTTCAGTGATGTTTGATGTATGAAAAATATTCTAGAATCTTCAAATAAAAAAAAAAAAAAAAAAGAAAAATCAGCATTTCAATAACCCCTATTTTAATGCTCAACCAGTTCAGCATTTTCAATGAATTTTTTTTTTTTTTTTAGATAAACAGAAATAGAAATATTGCTCAACAAGGTCATTTTTTTTTCTTTTTCTCTTAAAATGTAAGTATATTAATCAAGTCATTAAGAGTGAAAAGCTTTTGCATTTGTCCTTACCAATGCAGGTATTTGTGGAAGAAAGTAAGTGCTCAGACTTCTCTTCTGGTATTAAGTCACAAGCTTCTTCAGGACAAAAGAAAATTCTGTGTCAACCAATGAATGCTATCAAAATGTAATTATTTCAACACAAATTTACAAAAGCTTCCTCCCCTCTTACCCAGCTTTAACAGACAATTGCTAAAAATTGTGAAACTCCTTTTTATAATGAATACTTTCAATTTATAGGGAAGTGTAAATTCATTTATATTTTATATATAAATCATTAATAAATTTTTATCCAATATTTTACATATTCTAAGTGTTGTAAGTAAACAAAAAAAAATTAAGAAAAAAAGTTAAACAGCAAAAAGAAAACTTTCACAAAAATGTCCGATTCTGTACACACATTACTCAACTTCATGCACAAGTGGTCCTGACACTTGTTAAACAATTGCTTCATTTTCATTTGTAAAGTTCCTTAGTTTTCAGAGTTCGTTTCAGAATTAAAAAAAAAAAAAAATAAAAAATAAAAAAAATAAATATGTATCTTTTCTTTAGTAATTTAACATTTAATGAGCATCTCCTCAAATAACCTCAGAATATTTTGCTCTGTATGAATCAGTCCTCAGAGATAAGTAGAAACTATTAATAACTTTAGCAGTAGGGATTTTTATTTCCCTCACTTGGTACATTCAGACTGCTTTTCTAATTCTTAACCATCAGTTTGTAAAGTTTTGCATCAGATTAAACTACTTTACTCAATGAAGAGAATATTGTAAAATTTACTAAGTACAATGTAAATCATCTTAATGGTTACTTTATAAAATATGGTTGTTATCTTCATTAGCTATTGTAATAAAGAAAGTATATGATCCATAAAATAGAAACTTTAAGAGTAATGAAGGTATATATTTCTTGTTTAAAAAAAAAAAAAAAAAAAAAAAGGGGCAAGATTTTTTTCTAAACGGTTTTAGCAGAAATACAAAGGGAATTCTGAAGAGCTCTTTGCCCGACTCACTCACAAAAAATGAAATGGTCAGGCAGAAAAATTTTCAGCACCCACTCAGAGAAACAAAGCAACTTTTAATATCTAAATTATCTTAATATATTAATCTGTAAACTTTCAAAGTGGCCCGTTTTATACTCTCTTTGTAAGTAGCTGTAACCATAAGCTTGTACATTGATGGAATTTGATAGTCTAAGTCAGTCAAAAAATCTTTTGAGGGAATGAGAGAATTTACAAGATGCAGCAGCTAATAAAACTTCAGGATTTCAATATCCTACCATATAAAAAATATTTAGATTTGTCAATCATTAGCAAGTATCAAATTTTTCTAATTCTAGGATGGAGAGTTAAAAAGAAAAAAAAATTGCAATTATGTCAAAAGCATCATTAAAACAGTTAAGAGTATATATGATATGAAATTTGTGGTAGCAAATGCTCATAACACTAAAAGAATTTTGTTAAGTTTGTGTAAAATTATCAAATAAATTATTCCTCTTTTGAACATTTTATGGTCTTGAAGTGTACAGAAAAAATTCAAAATGAATCTGCATTCCATCTCTACAGTGGAAAGGTAAAGAGAGAACCTAACAAACTTTTCAATTTTGTTCTAGGTGAGCAACTACAGTGTTAACCAGATTAAATACTACACTTTATTTTCATAAAAAAACAAACTTGCCAATCAAATATAATGGGCACAGTAAAACTAAATTAGGGAAAATATATTGAACATACTTTTTAGGCATCTAACAATTCTTCACAATTAACAGGCATGCAAGGGTTAATTCTCAAGTTTATCTTGTATAAGACTGATCTTATTACTCTAATTTTATAAAGATAAGAAAAACCAACTTCAAAACTTGACCAAGACAAGTTTTAAAGTGAGCAAAATCTGCAATAAGAGTAGAAATATTCGAAGCTGGCAAATATATTCAAAACGATACTGAATTCCTAATGATATATTTTGATAAGATTCAGGGTTTTGATTTTAATTTATTGACTCTTGAAAAATGACAGCCAGTTTAAAATTTGTAAAATGTAAGATAAACCAAGATGTACTACAGTACAATGGTTCTCCAAATATGATTATGCATAATGTTAAATTTAGGTGTTAAAATGCCCAAAATATTCACTAAATAAGCTAAAAGAAACTAAATAATTTTAATAGAAAAAAAAAAAAAAAAATTCTAATTCCTAAAATAATGTTAAAAATTAGGAAATTAGTTTGCTCAGGTGCTATACATATTTTAGTTGCTAATTTTCTACTCCATTGCAATAGACACTGGTTTTAAAAGATAGGAGTGGGGCACATATAACACTTGAATTTACTACCAATTCATCTCCAGTGTCACTCCTTTGAAAGCTAAATGCTAATAAATGTGACTGAAGTCATGACACAGAAATCTCTGTAGATACGAAATAAGATTTCTGTTGTTACCCATTGAAAGAAAATGAACCTACTTCATTAAAAGCATAAATTTCTTTTAAGAGGATCTCTTCAATAGTCACGTCCCTATTAACCTGAAACTGCAAAGTCAAATTGCTATGACATTCACGTGCAAAGCTAAACACTATATTTAGCTAATGATCAATGTCAGGTGGACTTAAGTCCAAATAACAACACAAAGAAAATTTACTTGATGAATGCAGTTTTGTTGCTCATTGTGCCATCTGCATCTATGCAATAGATTTAATTTCAATAAACAGATACTTTGTAACAAGTGATTGGTTGATGCATGAAAACTTAATTGTACATTTTTTGCATTGTTCAAGTAAGTTTTTAAGAATTTTCGGGGGTTACTTAGATTCCTTGTACATGATAAAGCTTAAATTGCGGCCCATAAATAAAAATTATACAAGATGAGCATGAAAGTTTTTATTATATACAGAACTAATGCAAAATATTTTCAGTGAAGAAAAAAAACAAGCATCTTGTTAGATGCTGCTTATGTCAAATGTTTTTGAATTGTAAAAATGAAATGGTTACTTTGTGAATTTACAATGGTAACTTCTAAATTTCATTTGAATTCACTTCTGCTCCAGAATATTTAAATATTTTCAGTGTTTCAATTAGAATGTTCAGATATCAAAAGACAAGATATATATGCAGGTTATTCAAAAGCTGCCTCATTCTTAGAGTTGGAAATTCTTAAATTGGAGCAAGAAACCAATATAGTGTAATAAATCAGTAAAAGCTTTAATCATCTTTCCTGATTTTTTTTTTTTTTTTTCATTTTTTAACTTCCTCTTTCATTCACCTTTGTTATATATGCCACCAATGTGTGGAAAAAAAAAATCTGACCCAACTATAGGAAAGACATTCCTGATAGCAATATGTCTACACAAGAGCATTATGGAAAAGGGGAAAATTATTACCAATAATAAATAAGAGGAAGGAAAACAAAAAAAAAAAAAAAAAAAAAAAAGGAAGAAACAAGTTTCATGTGAAAGGCACATTTGAAAACACTGTACAGAAACCTGTTACATTATGACTAGTTTTCTTTTTTTTTTTTTAACTTATACTTTTAAAAATTTCTGGCAAGAAGAAAAAAATTATTTCCAGTCAAAATCATTCTTGAAAAATGAAGTAAAACAAGTACTTTCAAAGTGGAGAACTTATGCGCTTTTTTTAAAACCAGAACATTGAAGACATGTTTACTCTGAAGACAGCTAAGAAAATAAATAGATATATATATATAGATATATATGTATAACCAGAAATTAAATTACATTTCAAAACACATTGCTGCCCAAACTGCGCAAGAAACCAGGTTTCAGATAGAAAATAGCTATAGATTTGAATCAACTAACAAAAAATAATTACCACTGAACTTCAAAATCAAGAATCATCAATGTACTTTTACAGAAAGTTTGAGCTCAAAGTTTATTTTACATAATTTAAATTCAGTGGCCATACTCATTTCAACAACTTAATCTCATTTATATTACTGTACTACAAAGAGCCACTTGTGGAAATGAGCCAAAATATATAATGTTTCAACTTTGGCCATTAGATTGGAGGCTGCAAGGTTGGTTTCATTATCAGTGCTGTCTAAATAAAGTTAATTCCAGACAACGGCAAGTAAAGGCTCTCCTTTTAAGTTTGGATACCATTCAGGCGACATTTTCAACTCATCACAGGGACATATCCAAAATACAGTACATGTACTATAAAGAACTAGAGATAAGAATGATACCATCAAATTTTAAGGCTCCAGACATACATGATGAATTATTGAAGTCAGAAGTAAGACAAGGAGTCAATCTCATTTGTCTTTCCAGATGAACAAAATTTAAAGCTTCCTTGTTATTTCTTTGCATTAATTATTTTCATTACTGTTACAATATTTGTTACTGAATAAAATGTCTCCGATATAATCTTTATTTGTTCTGTATTTTACATCAAGGACGGAAATATCATCAACACTGTTGAGCACACAATCAATCCTTTTGGAAAAATTATTAAGTTATCTAATAAACAATATTTACCTCTGAAAAATTCCTGGTTTAAAAATACACAAAAACTGACCAGAATAACAATCTCAAATGAAAGACCATACCCAGAATCCCAGTAACGCTACCAATGATGAAACTGGAGCCAACTATTTGACAAATATGGTTAGTGAAAGACCCAACATCTTAAAAGAAATGCATTACCTATTTCACATCAAATTGTTAGGTGTCAGGTTATAGTTTTGTTTTTTATATTTCAGTAAGTCTTAAGGATATTCTATATATAAAAGGTTACTAGTAAAATTAATTTGGTAAATATTTAGAAAAGTTGCAGAGATGAAAGTTTTTCAATACTTCTTATTCAAAATAAGTTTACATACTGAAATAAGTTAGAAACCTTTCAAGTCAATGTTTAAGATTACTGAACTCCACAAATCTCAAATTGCTTTCATCCAGTTAACATATCATTTGAAAACAATGACGCTTGGTCTCTATAGATAACACTTGCCAAAAAGGTAACAATAGTTGGGACAGAAAACAACTGTAATATACCAACAGCATGAGTGGAAAATGTACAAGACCAAGGTCACAAAGGTCTTCAAAATTTTTTTTTTTTCAAAAATCACATCACTAATTACATAAATCTTAACCAATTAAGAGTTGGAAATAATATTTTTCAATGTTATTAATATATAACCTCTGGGAAGCATGGCTTAGTTCTGCAACATAAGCACCACAAACAAGTACCAACAAAAGCAGCTAGAAGCTTTGGTAACAAGAAAAATTAGAGCAACTGTATAAAAATATTAACAAAAATAGTTATATAATATTGACTGAGAATTTAGTTTTTAAAATGCTAATGAATGCAGAAAAACAAAGCATATTTCAAAGGCAAAACAATAACTTCAAAATAGCTTTTCATTCAGAAATTAGTGCATACCTATTTTATATTCAACCCACCTCACACAATTAAGACATTTTTCCTAATTATCAGTTAGCTTCATATAAAATCTATTTTCAGTGAATATTTCCAAAACATTTAACAAATCTAAGTTAGATTAAATAACCATTTTTGTTTAAACAATTAGTATGTCATATTTAATACCAAAATTAAGTTTGTATAAAATACAAATCCAATCCTTTTACAAAACTCAGAAGCCAATAGAACCTCAAAACTAGTTTCAGTAATAAGTAATTTTGCAAGCATACAACACATACACAATGTAAGAGGAATTGCTTTTCACACATACACAAATTTGATGTTTATGGGGAGTTCTTAAGAAATGAATCCCATAATTTCCATTTAAGCATCACAAAAATAAAAGATCTGCTACTCTAATGTTAATGCATATTTGCAGAAACTTAAGTTGAATGCATTAAGTTTGAAACTAACAGAAAAAAAAAAAAAAAAAAAAAATAGAAAAAAAATGAACTTCTCCATTTAAGGGAGGCAAGGTGAGAAAAACTTTAGATTCTATAACTTATTTCCTTTAGATCATTTTGGGGAATTTATCAATCAGAAATTCATAAAGAATTTCTAATTTTCAAAGATTGCTTTTCAAAACAAAAAAATATAAAGACAACTATAATGGTAAGTATTTTTCCAAAAGAACAAGCTGATTGAAGAAAAATTTAAAGTATAATTTTTAGATATGAAAAGCAGAAAAAATACTGTCAAGGTTAATAGAAATATTTAGCTTACTTGAGGATTAATATTGTACAAAAAAAAAATGTCATTAGTGATTGTCTCTGGGTCTTTCTGAGTCTCTCACTGGCAAAGCCTATGCAAGAAAAAATCCATTTGTTATTTTTGTTACTACCACAGGTTATAACATAGAACCAAGCCATAAAGAGATCTCTTCAATGAGAATGGGGATCAGTTTGAAATGTATAGTACTCTAATAGTCACACCAAATAAACTTAAATTGTTTAAAAAAAAAAAAAAAGACGAATATAGTTTAGTGGGTTTTAAAAGCTGAGAACAACCAAGGAGAAGAGCTAGAATATTTATCCATTGAAAATGAGATGAGAGCAATAATTTAGCATTGAACAAAAATAAATAGAAAATGGGTCAAAGATTAAATGTAACATGCACACAAAGGAAGCATTGCAGTCAATATATATATATATATATATATATATATATATATATATATATATATATATATATAAGAAACGTTTACAGGCTATATCTCCTAGAGGGGTAACAATGAGTGAATGGGTTTTATTTTATTATTGTTAATAATTGGTTACTCTAATTGTTGAAACAGGAACAAATATTAAGTAGATTGATTAACAAGCCAGAAAGATTTTTTACTATCCCCCACCAAAAACATTTTTTATTGTTAAAAATAGAAAAGTGAAGGATGATGAGCATTGAGAAGGTCTAGGATTAATTGATAAGAAAAATTAGAAAGCAAAATAAATGGAAAGAAAAGCTTAGAAACCAGAAGATGGTTTTCTTTTTTAAAAGAAAAAAAAAAAAAAACATTTGGCAAATGTAAAACTTTAAGCAGTCAAGACAATTTTCCACACAACAGAAAAAAGGGAGGGGATGACAAACAGCAACATCATGCATTCTTCAGTGACTCTACAGAGAAAAATCAAATAAAATCAATTCCATTTTCTTTTGATTATTTAGGCTATTGATTCTCTAAACTACTACCAATAATTTCCAAAACTATTTTAAATAAGGTTATTCAAACTATACACTTAAATAGTCCTTTTACACTGGCACAAAAATAAAGACACACCTAGCAGCTGGAAATTATATTAAGCATTTATGTTGGTGTCTTTACTAGATGGTGGCCAAAATGTCAGGAACATCAACTTCAAAGTCTGTGTATAATTCAAATACTTGAAGATCCACAATTTGCTTTCCATTTGAAATAAAATCTTTCCTACAAAGCTGATGATGTTCATAACTGCATGTGATTTTTTTTTTTTTTCCCAAATTCAACCGAACTTCAAAGAACTACTTTCCAAACCACACAATAAAAATATAGTAATTTATCTTACAAAACTTGTTTTACCTTTACATCAACAAAACTGAGTTACTGAATTTAATACAAGTTAATAACTTAATATGCATTAATTTAGCGCATATATCTATCCACACAGTGAAGGAAAATTTTAAAATATTTAAGTAAAAAAAAAAAAAAAAAAAAAAAAAAGAAAGAAAGAAAAAGTATCAACTCATGAGCAATTCCCTTGATATCATTTAACAGCATAATGCATCTTAAAATTAAGCTTCAATTTGTTGTCTGTGCAAGAGTTGACTAAACTATGCTGAACAGAGTCACAAAAGAGCATCCAATCATTTCAATGATTTGTCATTTGTCTTAAAAAGGAAATAAACTGAAAATAAAAATGAACCATTATTTAAAAGAAAAAAGGGCTTCTAAGTGCAAAATTGTACAATGAATGTCTGTCATTTTATTGTTTTTCCTTTGCCAGAAAGCAAAAAATTTCATAAGCAAACTCTTCATTGTTAAAGAAAAAAAATAGGAAGGGTTCATACCACTGTTCTTGTCTTTCTTTTTTTGTATTTGTACAAGTGAGTATGTGTGCAAGTACATTATTATTTTTTTTTTTTTTTTTTTTTAGGTCCTGGAAAAGAAAGCGGCAGCAGCAGCTAATCCAATCAGGTAGCTTACAGCTTGTAGCAAAAGATTCTAATTTTGCAAAAGGGTGCTTTAATTTTTGGGGAATGGGGAGTATTTTTTTTTTTTTTTGCCATCTGGCATCAGCATTGCTGTCAGATACGTACGTGCATATCCACTGGTAATGACAGAATTCAGCTACTAAAAAAATAGCTGCTTTTTGCCACACCAGTCACATTTGATTCATATTCATGGACCCATCTGCCCAAAGTTGAATGACGATGGCACATTGATATTTGCAAAAACATATCCTCCACTTTGTTCAATTCTTTTTGACTCTATAAGGGGAGAAAAGAAAAAAAAAATCAAATACATTAAATAAATTTTGTAGTTTTGTTATTGTATACCGTTTTATTTGTACAAAGTGAAATGTTAAAAGAATTAATGTAGGTATGTGCATGAGATCGATAAAAAAATAGCATACCATGAATAAAAAAGGCCTTAAATTTGATTAAAATAATTTTTTATCGTATAAATGTTAATGTTATTATCAAGAGGAATGATCAAAGTATTTTTTGAATATTTTTTAAAATTTTTTAATAATTTCTAGCACATCCAAAATTTTCGTTAAAAATCTTCAATTTTTTTGAATCAGAAAAATCGTTGTTTTTGACGTTTCTTTACAAAAGTGAATGTTGCCGTTTAAAATTTATTTAAAAAAATCAATTATCATTTTTTTTTAACTAATTTAAAAAAGATTAGAAATTAGAAAGTTTATTTAGTATATTTTGAAACAAAGATTGCTTATTTTCTGTGATGAAAACATGTTTTTTTTCAAATGGGAGAAAGCAGATCTGAACTGCGGTGTTGATTGACAAATGACAAGTGCGTGTTTTTCATCACGCACTGACATATTACGTGCGGAAATTTATAGTACGGAAGGTCGTAAGTGACAATTTATTTTTACGTTAACAACTTATTTACCTCGTTATTTTTAAGTAGTCATACCATGAAAAAACAGCCTTAAACTTGATTTAAATCAGAATTTTATTACCAAAATGTTTATGTTACTATTAAGTGGGGAGAACAAAGTAATTTTTCATTATTTTTAAAAATTTTCTGTCTTTATTAGAACGTTTTAACTTTTGATTGAAAAATCTCGTTTCTCGTCATCACGGAACTTTAGTAAATAACATGGCAAATTTTTTGTTCATTTTTTTCTTATGACACATTAATTTTGAAAATCTTGCAAAAATAGAAATAATTGTCAGATTTTAAAGAAACTTTCAGGCATGCTAGAAATTATTATAAATTTTTTAAAGTAATTTTATATAAATATAAAGGCCGTTAACAGTGCCGTACAAATCAAGTCATGTGATGTTTTTATTGGATCATGTTTCTTCCGGGCCTCCGTACATTTGATTTAAGATTTTTTTTTTCTACACATAGGTTAAAGGACAGTAAGATTATTCTCATTGCTGTTTCATTGATTGTAAAAACCTTGTACTATTTATAATCTGTACAGATATAGGTACCTAAAAATAGCATTATATACAGGATTCGTCAGTACCGCTAATTTTAGAATATTTAACAACTTTTACTAACTTTATGTAAAAATAATAAAATAATTTATTAAATAACAATTAATTCATTTAAAAATTCATTTTTCATTGAAAAGTTTTTTTGCCTTCAGACAATATTATGCATATTGATAAAAAACAAATAAAAGCAACTAAAAGCATTTAAAATTAAATAGTATTTTTGTTTTATTGGGTTTTGTATGTTACAATTCAGAGCTGATTTTCGGGTTTATGAGTTCGGATTTTAAAAAAGAACCTGATTTACTTTCCTCAAAGCCTTGTGTTTTTATTAATATAATGACTTCCCTGCTTCGTCCATAAACTTTTACAGTTTTCTTTAATTCATTTATGGGGGTGGTAATATATGTATAAAAAATATATTTTTATAATGACTTTTAAAAAAAATAACATATTTATAATAATTTCCATCATTTCTGAATAGTTTCTGAAAGTTTCATTAAAATCTGACAATTATTTCTATTTTTTCAAGATTTTCAAAATTAATGTGTGTCATAAGAAAAAAATGCACAAAAAATTCGCCATGTTATTTACTAGAGTTCCGGTGATGACGAGAAACAAGGTTTTTCAATCGAAAGTTAGAATGTTGTAATAAAGAGAGAAAATTTTAAAAAATAATTAAAAATTACTTTGTTCTTTACTCTTACTTCAGTAAATAGACATTTTGGCGATAAAATTTTGTTTTCGTCAAGTTTGACGTCTTTTTCATCAGACTATACGCTTTTTTTAGCGATCTCGTGCATATACCTAAATTAATGTGTTTGCTGAATTCCTTCAATCAATAGTCCAAATACATCAATAGCATATAGGATAGTAAGCTCAGGACAGAATTTACGATTCCAAGAACTTTTGGCTAATTTTTTTTTTTTTTTTTTTAAATATGATCTTAAAGTTCAGTGAATGGTCAAGACTAGCTTTAATTTATGAAAAGAAATAACAGATGTGATACATCTAAGAAAAATGCAGTTTTTTTATTAAATTTTTTTCTTTTTCATAAGTTTACAAAACTTCAATGCTTGCATTTGGACAATCTAATGTCAAAAAAAATAAAAATAAAAAAAAAAATTAAAAAAAATAAAATAAATAAATTAAGCAAATAAACAGTAAATTATGGCAAGTGGTTCCTGCTAATTTAAAAGGTTTAAAATGAACCTTATGTAACTGACTTCTTTACAATCAAGCATGAATTATTAAAGTATTAACTAATACGCATTAAATGATTCACTTCAGGTGTAGTCTACAAAATAGTTTCAAACTTGTTAGTACCACTGAAGTATATGTTAAATGTAGAATGAAACCAAAGTGAACCTATTAAAAAGCTGAGAGTGCTTGATAAGGGCATAATATATAATCTGCAATAATAAAGCAGAAAAGCAATTTAATTTGAACAAATGGAAAAAAATATCTGTTGCATGATATAAAAAAAAAAAAAAAAAAAAAAAAAAAAAAAAAAAAAAAAAACACACTTACCAGCTGCTGCTCTTCTCTGTTCTGACAATCGAAATACTTCTTCCAATTCTTTAGTTTGATCTGCATTCAGACCTGCAGTCAAGGCACTATACCAATTAGGATCACTGCTTTGAAGATCTATAAATAAAACAGAAAATTTAACAGATAAGTCTAATGCAAGTAACAAAAAAAAAAAAAAAAAAAAAAAAAAAAAAACTTTCGTATTTTCATGTCAACCAAAAACTAAATGAAAATGTCCTTTTGAAAATTTACAAATCATTGAAATTTCTCACTCCAAAAGCCAATTTAATCTTTAAGAAAAAAAATATAATCAGTGAAGATAAAAATGATTGCATAAGGAAATGACTTACTTGATAGAACTTCCTTGAATACCATATATTCATCAATTGGACAATTTTCATCATCCAATGGAGTCAAGTAACTTTCTAATGCAGTTTCATCAGCACCATCCTCTGTGTAGTCATCATCTGTGTCATCATCTGAATGACGGCACTGCAATGGAAACAAAAATTCATCCAGCATCCATGATGATCATTAAAAAAATAAAAATCTTGCAAATTTTATATAGTGAGATACAAAAAAAGTTCTTTATAGATATAACAACTTTCTAGAATAAAAGGATTTTAAAATATCAAGTCACTTTTCCTAAATTTCATTAAGTTTTATTTCTATATCAAAAATTGTAATAATAAAGTTGAAAATGTCTACAAAAAACTCAGTTAATGTTGTATAATCACAAATAGTCAAATTTGATTTGAACTTCAAAAATAAGAGAGTATGCACACAATAGTAATCAATGACAAAAGTTGAAGAAAAAGCATCTTTAAAACAAAGTACGAGATTAAAATAACTGGATACTGCATGACAGCTAATAGTAATAGTGTCAAAAATGCTGAAAATATTTTTAAAACAAAATATAAGCTAGGAAAAATTCTAGTTAATCAAATGCTAAGCTGCTTTTTTTTTTTTTTTAACACGCCTGCACCTTTCAATATGATTAGGTTTTATAAATACATTCTGAAAAATTCAGCTAATAAACAAATACTAAATGAAAACATTTCAAGTTAAAAATTATAAATCAGGCTTGTTTCTTTACAGATTTAACTAAATTAGTTTTTTAATAGTATATAAAGCAAATCAAAATAAATTACTTTTTACAAATTGATTTATTTTCTAAACAAGGATTAGTATTTTGTGGGAGACAATTTTTTGGATCATTTTTCCAGGGGGGGGTGTAACTTTATGAATAGCAGAAATAAGAATATTCAATAAATTGATACCATTTTCCCCCTATCAACTTAATTACAAGTTGAATCAATTAGCAAGCAAAACACCTCCAAACATTAAGGTAATTGTTATCAGTATTTAATCACTTCATTTTTGACTACCAAAAATATTTCTATCTTCCAAATTTTAAAGGAAATATCCTAAGATGAAGTCATCAGAACACCAAGGCTTCAATGATTGCTTTATACTAACTTTTTCCAGTTTCTCAATGTATTCTTGACTTTCTTCATTTATTTCATCTTCATCGCTTTCCAAAATATCTAAAATGAAAAACAAATTTGGTCAAAGCTGACAGAATAGCAAAAAAAAAAAAAAAAAAAAAAAAAAAAGAAAAAGAAGCAACATCCTGAAATAAAAAAAAAAAAATTGAAAATTCACATTACATTTTTATTTTAACTAAAGTTTGATTAAGCTAATTTTATGCATGACATTCAACCAGGTGATTATCAACATTATCTGAATCAAATAATTGTCATGATAAAAATGTTAGATGGGAGAATTAATTGCAACAATTTAGCAATAAAGAACAGTACCTTGTTCTCCATCTTCAAGTTCATCCTCTTCCTCATCATCAGAATCTAATTCCTGTGCCTTACCTGAGAATAAATTTTTTTTAAATAAAAATTAAAGGAAAAATAAATAAAAAGGCGACATAATTAACATAAAATGAAGCTGAAAAATTCACACCACCAATTAAGGGATTAAAAAAAATAAAAATTCTGATGCTTAATCAGGCTGCAAATCAGCATCCTCTCATAATTGTAAAAAGGACAGGAATTAGGAAACATACTTACTAGCATAAGCTCTCTTCAGACCTTTGAATAACAGCAACAAAGCAGGTAAGATATGCCCACCAATTTCAGTAATTTCATTAGGTCTATTGCCTGGAGTGTTGATCAATGAGCATAAGCCTAACACACTAACTTTACGGTCATGCAAACTGAAAGGAAAAAAAAAAAACTTTTCTTTAAATCAATATTAAATGGAGTAGGAGTTCTATAGATGGTAATATTTTCACAAAACCCTATACAAATTCATAAAGAAAATATGAATAAGATTGATTGCATAACTACTCCACTTAACTTTGCTTGCACAAATATAAGTGTTATTTTGATTTTTCTGACACTAATATTTTATATCCTTTCCATTACTTCAACATGAATATTTTTAAAAGGTGTGTGTGTGTGTGTGTGTGTGTGTGTGTGTGTAAAAAAAAATGCGTGTGTATGTTTAACAGTTTTCAAGTAATAGAGCAAATCAATTTCAAGTTTCAAATTTCTTGTTCACTAGAATATAAAAAAAAAAAAAAAAAAAAAAAAAACTCACTTAAACTGTAATTAAATATAAAAAGAAAAAACTAAATTGATTCCTAGCTTATTTTGACAATTTTTCAGGCACCTGAAGTTTTAACTTGTACACCAGATTAAAAAATATATCAATTTATTAAAAACAAAATATTAATTTCATTTTTGTAAATTATTTTGGATTGAATTATGAAATAATTCAACAATTAAATATGTTAAAAGGAGCAAAAAACATTTTTAACTCACCCCAGGAAGCAGTCAATGTCATTCAACCAGTAGTTAAGGAACTGAGAAGTTATAGAGCCTGAAACACGAGGTATTTGCAGGTTCTGTAGAGTCTCAAACAATAGAGGTGGATTGTAGTACAGTGCAGCAATAACAACTTGCAAACACATTGTTCTCAGCTCAGATGTTTTAACTTCTCGTGTCAACCTTTCCAGTACCAGTTCAACAAAAATTGGGACAACCTAAAAAAGATAAGGGGGGGGGGATGCATTACTATTGGAGGAAGGAAAGTTTTACACAAACATTGAGATTTATCAAAATTAAAGTTTAAAATATGAAAAATTCCCTAATAAATTTTCAAAGCTAAATACAGTAACATTCAACCGTAGTTAGCCAAATTGACCTCCTTCAAAAAGAATAAAAAATTTTGAATTTCACTACTACTTGCAACATTTTAGGCTACTTTCAAAATAGGCTAACATGGGTTACAAAACTGATTTTTACCAGGCTTTCAAGTGCTGCTCAAGTCACTATTTGTAGCCAAATCTGGCAATTCTACATCATCTGCTAAAAAACAATTGCTTATACTGCAAACTATTGCAAACAATTATATTGCAACACGATTGCTTATACTGTAGCAATCATGACAATATCAGTTGTGAAAAATAGGGTGGGATAAAAATCAAACTGTACCAACTGTCTTTTCAAGTAAATAATTTCAATGAGTACCAATTTTATGAGCAAAAATGTAATATTCTTCACTTAATACATCTATCTATACTAATTCCTAATCATCTTTTATTGAAGAAAAATACTTTAATTAAAAGATAAGCAAACTTACATATTTCCATGAACTATTTAATTGCAAATCTTTCTCAAAACTCAATATAAATTTTGATGGAATAACTGTAGCAAGAATATCCCCCCAACCAAACACACACGAGAAAAAGCTGAATATATGTTTTATCCTTATAGGATAACTCCTAGGGGTCTCAAGTAAAAGTAGCATCATATTTTCAGTTTTCTTTTATAGTTATCTATTCCTTATGGTTCAAAATTCTAATAATTACTTATATTAAAACACTAAAATGATTACTAACTTACCTGATCTACTTGACCTTTACATTGCAAAAGAATAACTTCTAGTAGTTTAGCAGCATGGCACTCTGCATCTTCACCAACGTCAGCAGACAGCACCTGCAATAAGCAAGAGAAAAAATTTACTCCTTCAAATATCAAACTATTACAGGCATAAAACTGCTTAATATTCAAACTATTATAAAATATTAAAGTTTTAATTAATATTAGTCCAATTTATATTTTAATCTTTAACACAATCTTATTCTCTAAGGAGAGAGAAAAAAAAAAAAACTAAAGACTAATTACATCCCTTAAACATGACATTGGATTAAGTCAATGAAGCCTTCAGGAAAATAAAAGTGTTAAAATTTCCAAGTAACCAGTTAAAATTAATTATCCATAATCAAAAGGAAATAATTTATGGCCCAAGTTCATTGAAACAAGCCATTTCAATTAACTGCATAACCATCAAATAGTCATTAAATGCTAACTAGCAATTCCTTGATAAGTCAGCATTTGTGTCAAGTACAGATGAGCAATAGTTAATGAACACACTAACATATAGCACAAAAAGCAAAGATTAACATTTTATTATAACAAAGCAATTTTCTTTGCTAATAAAAAAAAGAAACAAAAAATACAAAAAATTTAAAAAGATTAAATGCTAAAGAAATTTCCTTCCACCATTAAAGTTCTTTTAGAGAATCATAACCAGGAAAAGAATTTAAAACAGGTCTAAGAGAGCAACTTTTAGATACTCACAGTTTTACACATATTATAGATGGCTTCAAGATGTTCACGTTGAGATAAGAAACTAGTGGTGTCAACAGTTATATAATTATGAAGAGCAGGCATCATATCTGCAAGTTAGAAAAAAAAAATTTATATAAATGTTCTTTGCTTATACCTAGGTTGAAAATACACAGCCATACAATGGAAGTACTAGCTATTTTTCAAGAACTTACAAGTCATGAATAAAAAATAAAAACTTTTCCTGTACTACAAAATGATCTTATTTCAATTGTAAATTCTAAAATTTAAAAATTAGTTCTCATCACAAAGCAATAAAATAATGAAATACTTACCAGTAAAGTAGTCAATCCCATCAGCTTGGAACATTTGGTAAAGCATACCAAATACTTGCCACATGTGAGGAGAAATTTGAGTACTTGTCAGACTACATATAAGTGAAAGGACTTCTTCATAAAAATCTGAAGAGAGAAGTGCAGTATATAAAAGTAAAAATGATGTACTGAATATTTAGGAATGTTAAAAAAAAATTAAAAAAGTAAAATTGCAATTCATTTAAATCAAATTTTGTGTAAAAATTCAAACTCAATAGTTTCAAGTAAAAGCCTATTTGGGTTCAGAATTTAACATTCGATAACATGAACTTATCTATGGTTTTTAAAATTTAGTCATCAAATAAATGTTCTGTGTATCTTAAATTACTCCAAGAAATATTAGAGAAAATCTAAATATCAATCATATTGAATTTTGACAAAGAAAATTTTATAATCAATCCACAACAGCTTCCCCATCCCCAACTACAAGAAAATTCTATCTAAATTCAATTACAAATGCATTAAACTTCTATTTCTTGCAACATGGTATTTGTAGATGCTCAAAGAAATTTGTTAATGTGTTTTTGAAGCTTCAAATATTGTTAGAAAACTTTCCATTCCAATATGTGCACAGTATATTAAGAATGAAGATATTAAGACACACTGAATTAAATAGATTTTTTTTTTTTTTTTTTAAATCTAAAGTAATTTGGTTACTTGAAATTTACTACAAAAAAAAAAAAAAAAAAGTTACAAGGTTTTATAAAGATGGTAAAAGTTGTTATCCTTAGAGATTTAAATTTGGTCTTAAGATAATGTTTGCCAAATCTTGAAAATTAAGTTAAATTTCATCTGAAGAAGAGTCGAAGTCTAAATTTATTTCATGAGATACTTACATTAAAAGAGGGGGTGGTATATAATTTTAAACCAATCGTTTCTATTTAGATAAAAATATTTATACTTACCAATGATGTTCTGTTGCAGAATAATAGCAACAACATTTAATACAATGCCTTCTAACTGCGACATCATCTGAAACAAAGAGAAAAGCAAACAAACAAAAAACAATTCTGACAAAAATAAAAACAGCAATAAGTTGATTTTACACAAGCTGACATTTGATACAATTTGGTAGATATGAAATAAAAACTTATTAAAGATTTTTGTAATATAAAAAAACATTGTTTAAGGGATATTAAAAATATATAATGCAGAAATGTACATTTTTTTATCCCCCCCACCAAAATTTTTAGCAAATCACTTATTTTATCATATATTCTCTAATAGGCATGTTTGTCTTGGCATGCCTGTTGAAATTGTATACCATTTCTTTCCTTGCTATTTACACCAAAATGGGCAGGGATAATGTAACTGATTATCTTTGTGCTCAATATTTTTAGGCACACAAGCAACTGAAATTTCTGAATATTTTTGTAAATTAAAAAAATTCATGTCAGCTTTCAACTTTTCCAATTTGAAAGTAAAAATTAAGAGAAAATTCAACTGAACTTCAAAATGTAAAAATTAAATTTGCAGTATAATTTACATTTTAAATTGGTTCAATCCTTATCAATAATCTTTGAAAGTTTAATTTGAAGATTTTAAGTATCTCAAAAAAAATTTAAAAATTCATAAATACAAATATACTCAACCTAAATATGACCATCCAATAAATTAGAATTATTTAAATTATTTTTAAAATTCAAAAATATCAGAAAGTTATTTGAACTATTTCAAATATTTTAAATAGATTTAATGCACACTAAAATATTACCATGTATAAACATTTTCCATTTGATACGGTTTTGTCTGTTCTTTTCAAAATCTAAATTGGAAACAGAATAACATAGAATAAGCAGTAACTCTACAATATATGCTGAAAATTGCATAGAATCAGTCTTTTTGCTATTTTTTGATTTGATAAAAATGTACAATAACTCTGCAACCATAAAATTGAAGGCAGTCTGGAGCCCCTTCTGTTTGCCTCGGGGTTCTTGATAGGCTCCAGAGGTGGATATGCAATATAATTGGCCCTGTTCTGGCATCTCGTATACAGTCGCTCTCTCCCAGACGCATCGTCGCCTTTGTCTTTTTTACAAATACTTTCATCGTAATTGCTCCGAGGAGCTGCATTCACTGGTTCCCAGACTTCATGAATTCAAGTGCCCTACGAGGGTGGCATCCCGCTCTCACCCTTTCACTGTCAAAACTACTAAATGTAGCCGTCTCTTCTACTCCAATAGCTTCATGTCTCGCACCTCTCTCCTGTGGAACTCCCTTCCCTATTCCAGTTTCCCTGAGAGCTATAATCTCCAACTATTCAAATGTAATATCAATCGACATCTCGTTGCCTTGATCTATCCACTATTCTTTCCTCTATCACTCCTATCTGATCTTGCCCCAAATTTTCTGTAACCCCTTACGTCCTAGTGGCTTCCCGCCTTGCTTGGGGTGAAAAGCTGGAGAGAGAGAGAGAGAAAAAAAAAAAAAAAAAAAAAAACATAATTAACATCCTAAGAGTTACAAAAGAAAATTACTTACTTCTTTCCTTCCCTCCATAACATCAAGTATAGTTGCCATTGTGTTAAGGACACCCAAAGCAGTAATAACCTTATCTTCAGAAGATTCAATGTCAGCATTCAGTAATTGGTTGAAAGTTTGAGCCTAGAGTAGATAAATAGAAGCAATTTAAAAAGGAAGGAAGGAATGCATATATAATGAGCTAATTTTATAAAGAAAAACTGAATTTCCATCAATAACAAAAAATTTCATCATACATATTGAATTATATAAAATGTGTTTGAAGGAAATTCCTGTTATTTGTAATGGATGAAAATCAAAAGAAAAAAAAAAATACTGGAAAACAAAAATCTTACCAAATGTGTCATCATCTCAACAGCAATTGGTAGAACATCTTCAACATAATTGCATACCAAGCGTTGAAGGACACTAGTTAGCTCATCATTCTCAGTTTCCCGAATGATTCTTAACACTTCTGCAAATTGTGGAAAAGTAAATTATTTTTAAATTGCATCATTAAAAGCAGAAGGAACATCGATACATTCACATGAAATTCAACCTTATGTAATTTTTGTCGTACTAAAAATTATAACCAAATTATCACACATCTTTGCACAAAAATGCTATCATTATTTATTAAGTTCAAAAGACGGTTTCTTCTCCCTAATACTTTAATCTAATTTTTTTTTAAAAGTTCTACATGAAACTTAATAGTCAACTTGTGTAATTACAAGTGACTATTATACAATACTCCAGAATTGTATTGCAAGTTTTAAGCATGGTAAACCAACTTGAAATTTCAGTTTAGGTTGCTTATGTTCAACTTGGCACCAATACCTTTTGGGATAAGTACAAATCCACACCTTATGCTATGTTCCATTTCCAGATATCTCAAAGTTGAACAATACTTAAAAAAAAAAAAAAAAAAAGTAACCATAAATAGTTACTGCACCTATTGTCAACCATGATAGGATAATCCCGTCTAAGATTTTTATTATGAATATATTTTAAAATCTTCATAGAATCAAAAAATATACTCATAATAAAAATCTTAGACGGATTTATGAGGCAGGCATAATATCTATCTCATGCACGGTGAATACTAGACCCGGTTTCTTTAATATTTCCCCTTTTCTAGCAAGATTAATGCTGGACAAATGTACTTATAAATTTTAGATTAAAATAAAATTCTTTTTCATTTAAAATATAGTATATTTTAGGAATACGTCTTCACAACATCGCCCACGTGACACCGACGTGATCATATTGCAAAACAGAACACTGATCTTAAAAATTTCAGTTATTCTGTTTTGATTAGTCTTATGTCTATCATCTTTTCATGTTGACTTGAATATCGTCTAATTTTAATTATGTTTTAATAACTATGTCCTGAAGAAGGTCTACTAGACCGAAACGTCTGACATCGACATTGAAACAACATTAAAACAGCATACTTGCATAATCAGATTTTTGTTTTTCCATATTTTTCTTCAAGTGCAGATATATTTTTAAAAGACAATATATTAGAAAATAAAACATTATCTACTATTAAGGTGAACTAGATTACTTTAATATTTTCACTATGAAAAGAAAAATAGTGAGTATTTGACTTGCCTAGGATGACAGGTTTCACATGAGGGCGAATAAACTGCTTAGCTGTAAAGAGATAAAAATAATGAAAAGTTTAATGTGAAACATAGAAATGTTCATAATTTTAATTGAAATGGAACACAAAAATCTAAGTAAAGGTTTCTTTAATGAGAAATCTAAAATCTCACGAGTAATAAAGAATTAGTGACGTTAGTGAATGAGCAAAACTTCAAAATGTTAAAGAATAATTTTACTAGTAATGGTAGAAATTTAAAAAAAAAAAAAAAAAAAAAAAAAAATTTTTATAAGTAATATTCTACACAACTATTTTTTTTTAAAGACTTAATTCATATCAAAATAAATATTTCATATAATTTTATTACTAACAAAGCCAAACATCTAAATCAGATGTTTGGCTTAAAGACTAATTATTACCAATGACTCCTTTTACCCAACAGCCATGGTGATACAATTTCATGAATGGATTTAAAAAAAAAAAAAAATCTTTCATAATTTATAAACTATGAAAAAGAAATACAAATTTTCATATTAGCATATCTGTTAGCTGATGGTTGGGCTAAAATTTAATTTTAGAATGAATGGCAAAAAAAAAAAAGTACTGACCCTTTTCGTGCTGGGTAACAAGCATTTGAAGTGCTATGGCAGCTTCTACTCTGACCGGTAGTTCATTGTCATTACACAAGCAATCCTTACTAAGTTCCAAAGCCTGCATCAAATTATTATCTTGTTTGTACCTCAACTCACTGAAATAGTGTAGCATCCAACAGGCCTGAAAAATAAAAAATGCAAACAAACCTGAAAAGTTCACAGAATAATAGCTATAATGTTAACTTATTTGACTCCAGGAAAGAGGATCTACAATGCTAGGAAACTGGAGCCAGTTGAAAGAGAAAATTTTAATGAAAAATACATTTGTCAGTTATTAACTAATGGAAGCAACAGTAATACACCCTTTGAAATTGGTTTTATAAAAGTTCTTATATTTCAAACTATGTTGAAGTCAGTTACCGATATTAGTAAAATAATGAGTTACTTGTATATCTTCCAATTATTTACAAGACTAAAATACTAAATTTTACTAATCATTCATTTCTAGTTTTTAAAATTTAATTTTTAATAAAACTACTTAAAAATTAAAGTGATTTTTTATGATTGTTTAAAGGTTAATTTAAAGTTAGAGCCATTAATATTGAAACATTAACAGTATTGGGGGGGATTATATGAGAGCTGTAGATACATCATAAATCAACTTACTCTTGCTCTCAGATAACCATGGTGACTTCTAAATTCTGGAAACACATGACTGGTAAGCATCATCTCTGCTTGATCTTTATAGATTTTTCTCTGTTTAAAAGAGAAATTAAAAATAATTAGCAATAAATATTCAACAGTAACATCAAAACAATAAATTTTAACATTTTTAGTAACAATGTTCTAATTTGCTAATACAAGGAATAGTCTTTGCCACTGAATATATCTGCCCCAATACAACCAGTATCTATGTCCCCCCCACCACCACTCACATTTAAAAAGAAACAAAAAAAAAAAATATAGGTGGTTCATTTTATTTCCTAAAATACCAAATACAATAGATCAATTCGGGGGAGGGGGTGGTGAGATTTTATTAGGATAGCTAAAAAAAAAAAAAAATTCTTACCTCCTTAGAAATATATTATCACAACTTCTGTTGTATTTAAACATATTACATTAATTTTATTCTAATTACTTAATATCATTCAACATTTTGCTTTAAGTTACTTTTTTAAATCAAAAATTTTACCCTAAGTCTCCATATAGTTGACATACATGATAAATGTTTAGCGAAAATAATGATATTCATTTGTTTATGCTGTTTTGATTCCAACTCCCAAATGGACTGATCTCATTTTTGAAAATTCCTGTTACAATAAAAACAGGAAAAATTAGGATTTATTGAAAAAAAAAAAAAAAAAAAAAAATTTACTAGTTCCCTATTTATTGCATTTCCTACAGTACAAAACTTAACCACCACAACTATATATCGTAAGTGTAATATTTATTTTAGAGCAGACAGATTAAAACAAGATTTGTTATAATGCACATGTAATAAAACATGTAAAATTATTCCAAAATGTATAGTTTAACAGCTTTACTCCTATCAACAAACTATATATTCTATATGCTCTGCCTTCCCTAAATTACAGTCTTCAATTAATACAATAAAGATTAAACTTCTTACTTTTAGCAGAATATCAGCAACTGCACCAATCATGTGCAATGCACCGTCTTTCTGTCTAGGATCAACTTCAGGCTGAGTCAAGATAGACATACAGAAGCCCATAGCTTTTTGTAATACTTCTTTCCTCTTACCAACAGCTGAATGGAATAATGTTTGGGCAGCAACAACAGGTGACAAGAAATCCTCAAACATGTCTGGGGAAAAAAAAAATAATAAAAGCCAGAATAAATGTTAATGAAAACATTCAATAATAGGAAAGTATAAATTTTAGACTAATTAAAAAAAAAATCACTCCAGGATTTAGATAAGCCTTTATTACAAAAATATAAATAATAAAACTTCATAGCAAAATTAGAAGTGAATGAAAAAAAGTTACTAAAATATTTCTAGCATAAAGCAGTCCCAACAAGTTATATTTAGAATTTGAGAAGGTAAAGATTATGTTAATGCAAAGAGAATCATTTTTTTCTCTATTCACTGCATCTTAAAATTAAATTTCTGTGTAATGATATTGAACAAGACAAAAATACTGTAAGAGACCTAAGTTATAAATTGCTGCTAGAATTTGAAAACAACTGATATGTTGTAATTGCTTTCATCCAGTTTAAAATACTTCTTTATATTGACGCATTAAAAAAAAAAAAAAAAAAAAAAAAAAAATTTTTTTTTTATTGATATGAATACAAAGATAAAATTCAAAACTACCAACCAAATTTCATACGGATATATTCGTGAGGGTCAGAGTTCCACAAATCATCATCTTCATCACTATGACACATTAGTGGAAATACAACATCTTGGATTATAACCTTAAAAATGAAAATTAAGTTCATTGATATTTCAAAGCTTTTGGTAAAGGATTTAGATTTTATTAAAGCTCTATATAAAGAGTATAGTGTCTTTATGAGCAATTTTTACACAAAAAAAAAAAAAAAAAATTGGGAGTTTCACTATACACATAATTTTTTTTTTTTTTTTGAAGAGGTTAAAAATCATGCATTTTCTTTAATCATTATTGCTCTATATGCAGGTAATTTTTTTTCTGGAGGGGGGCTAAAATTTAAATAAATTAAGGAGTTAGACTACATATTTCATCTTTATAGATTTACTTCATTGAAATGATACAAGAATAGTATGAAGTTTTAATTGTACTAATCAAATCATATATTCTAAATTCCACTACAAAATGTTTAGCAGAAAATGTAATAAAGAATAAAAGCTGAATCAACATACAACTATATGTGGCTTGATACACTTCCAAGAGAAAGCATGGCTAATCCTGAAAACAAGAAAATTGCATGAATGAATTTATGGAAACCCTAATTAAAATAATTATTTTTATATATAGAATAATTTCATGGACAAAAAGTATCATAAGTCAGGACTCATAAATAGACATATTCATAACAATACTTGAAGAAGAGGAAAAACATTTATTTGAGAGACTGATGATAATTGAAATGTTTTCATGTTTTTCAGACATTTTCTATCTACAATTCTGACAAGAACTGTGACATCTCCCCCAGGTGATAAGGTAAATATAAACTACTGTTTGTGCATTCAAGTTGTACAATTGTCTCAGTAGAGAAGTTTTATTTTGCCAGTAAATAGGACAACACTGACATTTATCATCCTTTACAAATATTATAGAAGCCCCTTGAGAATCTCCATTGGGGGAATTAGCAAAAAGAAACATCTGAATAACATTCAAATATGCACCTTAGGGAAGACCAATTCTTATGACTAGCAATACAAGTTACCAGCTTAATTTTTAATAAATCACTGACAGTTGCTTTGTGGTAAAATACACTCGAATTGACATGTATGAATAGCAATATCAGATCTAATGTGAGCAGTTATGCTGACCAATCAATGTTTTCAGATTCACACAGTTCACTGGTTTTTCTGTGTCCTACTGATAACAGGAAATAAGACAGAATGTATATTGAAATTGGTTAGTTAAAAGCAATATACTTAATGCCGAATTTCCAATCAAATTATCAATCTTACATCAGTACCAGCAAAATAAAGTCATTAACATACATGCAAGTAATTCTTTCAAATCATTGTAAAATAACAAATTATCCAAATATAATTTCATGGAATATAGTCTCATGAGAAGTCAACATTTAACACACACATATCAAACCCTAAATGAGGTTTTTATTAGATTTTTTATTACATTGCAATGTAAAAAAAAAAAAAAAAAAGTTATTCTTTCACTTACCCATGATTAAGATAGTTCAAAGTTTGTTGAATAACTCTTGGTGCAACATACATTTTCTTTCGATATTGGTCCAACAAATTTAGGAGGACAGGAATTATGCCACCTTAAAAAAATAAAATAAATTAAAATATTGTAAGGTTTTAAAAAGTTAAAAACTGATTAATTTCAGACCTGTACTTGTAAACTTTGATTATCTTTTGATAATTAACTGATATTACATATCAGTTTCCTAATATATCAGTCATTCCCTTCTATAACATAATTTATCAACATACTTCTTACATTAGAATGAAATATAAATTAATATATCAAAGAAAAATAAATCCAACATTAAATTATAAATTAATCCAGATTAAATTTTGAAAAAAAAAAAAAAAAAAAAGTCAACTTACAAGTGAAGCTTTTTAAGTACCATTCAGCAAATTCTGTATAATCTTTAGTGACATTACCGGGACTTCCATAACTGAAATTAGATTTAAAAATAAACATCTTTAAACATTTAAAGCATCATATGTAGGTACCAAAAGATTCACTATAAAAAAAAAAAAAAAAAAAAGAGTTCCACACTACAAAAAGCTTTGAGTTAAGCCAGGTTTTAAAAACCAAATTTAAATAAAGAACAATTGAAAACAGAATACTGAAAACCTCCTCACCGTTCAAAAGTTCGAGCCAAGATATGCAGTGCCCACTTCTTGACCTTCCACCAAGGTAATCCAGGACGTTCATCTTCCTCAACTTGGTTGGCAGCCTTGTTTTAAAAAAAAAAAAAAAAAAAAAAAAAAACACACATTAGCATCAGTAGTAAAGGTACTTGAATAAAACAAGTGTAAGCAATTATTGTTTGATTTTTTTTTATTTTTTTTTTGTTTTTTATATCCCTGCCACGCCTCCATCTTTGAATAAGCCATTGAATGAAAAGCACACAAATTTCTCCAAGAAATTAATTGTTGTTCTTTTATTCCTTCCCACAAAAAGGATTTTATATCACTCTATTAAACCTAAAAGGATAGACAGACAGCAAATTAAAGTTGTCCTTACCTCTGGAACTGGACGATCAACAATTTGCCTGATGATTTCCATCCATCGTGTAAAGGTTTCTCGGTCAATTAGATTTAGTGGGAGAAAATTCTATTAAAGAGAAAGTTATTTATATAAGAATACCAAGCCATTCTTAACATTCAAAATACATTTGGCAACATACTTAAGAGCTGACCAGGGCTTGAAATTAACATTGTCTCAGAGACAATACAACATTAGGTTGGGATGACTGGTTAGGATTTGGGGGCCAATACTTGGATGATTCAAAACTTTGAAGTTTCTTTATATTAAAAGAAAAAAAAAAAAAAAGAAAAAAAATTTAAAAAATTCTATAGTCACAGGGCTTTTAATAAATATGCACATATGTAAAAAATAATAAATAAAATTCAACCTTTTTAAACTGTTGAAAGAAACCCAAATGAAAACTGTAAAAAGCATAAAATCTAATTGTAAGAACTAATTTTGCCTCAATAAACAAAGAAAATTATACTTTTCTTGCTCATATGGAAAATTCAGTCATTAAGCAAATAATTGTAAATTGAAATTTCTTTTTATATAAACTTTAAAGACATGCATAGCATACAATTACTACTGAGAATGAAAATTACTAAAATCATTTGTGTAAGATTATTCTAGGTGATTTAACCAAAATGTTTTGGAATTACAGTTTGTGGTTAGTTTGTGATTTTTATAAAAATTACAGTAAAATTTAAAGAATTTTTTTTACATTTATTCATTTTAAAACTTTAATATTTTAGCTTCAATCTTTGGTGTTTTTATTATACTACTTATTACTAATAATGGTAAAAGAAACATTTTCAATTAAGGTCAATTTAAGACAATGGTAAAAAAAAAAGTTTAAAGTTGCGGATCTAGCATATTTATTTGTATAAAATGTCATCTTACATATTACAATGACTTTAGTTTACTGCAAAACAGGTAAGATGCCAGGAAATATAATTAAAAATTTTCCCTGTCCTTTTAAGTCAAAGCCTGGGCTTTGATACATTTCTTAAAAACTTTAAAGCTTATACATATAAATAAACAGATAACAAAACAAATGTTAAATTACAAGTTCTAAAAGAATCTTCAAAAAATTTTTTATCAACAAGACAATTTGGCTACATCAGTGCATACAGTAATTTAAAGCAAAACAAACTAATTTTAATGCAACATAAGCATTTATAACAGACACATACATAAACACAAAAAAAATAATAGGAAAATAATTGATAAAAGTTATTTTTGTCAATTAATAAAATAGCCAAGATATTTATGGTTTTCATCACTTACCGAATAATGTTGAAGGCAATATATACAATATATTGGAAAATAATCTTAACCTTTGTTTACAATTTTACAATTTTTTTTTTTTTAATATTTACCATGGTCCAGTAGTTAGCATGTTGCTCATTCAAGTTATCTATAGTGAATTTGCACCTTACCAAATGCATTATGAGTGTGTACTAGTAGTAAAGTTGGCTTGTTCAAAATCTGTTACATTAAAAATAAATAAAAAATATCTTAATTGTTGGGTTTACTGTCCAATTATGATGAAGACATCAAACATCATCAGTAATGACCATTTAGGAATATTGGTAATGCATACAAATTTATGAATGTGTGCCAGGTTATGTGAACCTTAATAAATAGACTAAATATCTTAAGTTTATGCTAATTAATCGCAAAATAAGGTAGAATGTCAATTCTAACCAGAAATATCACCTTGGTTAAATGAAGCAAATTTAAGATGCAATACATTAACCAATGAAAACCAGAGATTTGCAGATTTTGAAGCACTCATTATCTACATACCATCATAAACATCCCAATGTCTGCTTACATTTAAAACAGACAAAGCTAACAAATTAAAACAATTATTACAAGTTGATCAGATTTATAAAATTACAGTCTTACCTGTATTAATGCATAAAATATTTTTAAAATTTGCTTTTGTAATAGATTTGATGCTGGTGATGGATCTGGCATAATTTGGATCATCATTTTGTAGATGAGTGGCAAATGAATAACCATGGCTTGGTTGAGCACTTCTCTGTCATTTGCTCTTTTGTATCTAGAAAAGACAATTTATTAACAGAAAAGCAACTTAAGACTTTCTGAGTAAGTTTCTAATAATCTAGATCAATTTGGACAATTTAGTTTTTTGTTTTTTCTTTAAATCATACTATGAAAGAGCCTTTAATTTCTCCAAGTTTTCATTTACAACAACAGTTAATTTTAAATGGTAACATAAAGAAAGTATCTTTTAGTTTTGTTTTTTTACAAGTTTAATAACTTATTTTGGTAATTTTTCTATAAAAAGATTGAAAATTTGTTTCCAATACAGTGTTAAAAGGGAGGAAAAAGATAAATCAAAAATAGAACTTACTCATAGACCTTGACAAGTTGATAGAGACACATTAAAGCTCCCATCCATGTTGTGTGATTTTCAGACTGTATGTACATAGATATCTTTTCTGTGAGGTCAGGCCATCTTCCAGGATAGTCATATTTAATTATGGTACTCAAACAAACGCACAACTGAGTACTGTAAATAAACAAACATTTTACAAGAGGATATAAAAATATTGTTGAATAAAGACAATAAAACATTCAGAAATATCTTGTATGTGCAGTTTCTTTGTAATGAAAAGAATTCTTTGCTACAAGATATAGTAAATATTCTTCCATATTTTGTTGGATAAAATTAAATGGATTCCCTGCTGTAATCTTACAATTTATTATTCTAAGGAAAAATGAAAGGATTTGATTATAGATTTGCAATTATAAGTATTTTTTTTCTTATAATATTGATTTGAGCTTTTTATTAAAATAAAGTTGTTTTCTTTTGTCTTTTTTTTTTTCATCACATGGACCAGTTGAAAGCAAAAAAATCCAAGTGTTGAGTGCTAACACAACTGAATGCAGACCTGGCTATGTTACATTGTGTAGCATTCTAGTTTGTAGTTCTACTACACTTGAAAAATTTGAACTACACACTTGAATTCTTAAAAGCTACACATTTCAGCTATCAAGAGTACTCATAGCCTGTATACGAGAATACCAGCAATCTGAACAACTTTCCAGTTTTTAATAATTCTTTGTTGCTAGACAAAGAGTAGAACAAAGTGTAGAGATGGTTTTCATGCTTGCTGAAATTGTTGAAAGCAATATTTCCTCAAAATCTTTGTATTAACTGAGGATGTCATTACACAATCAGACTTGCTGACTTGTTTTCTGTCCATCACGTGTAGAAGACACCTTTTTAGATTGTCTTCTGTGGCAATTTTTTTTTTTACAAATGGATCTAGGGTTCAGCTATGCAAATGACTTTAGTATCTAAGAGTATCTAAGGGGAGAATTTGCCAGAGATTTCTCAATGATGGTGATGAACATTGTCTGTTGCAATTCTGCATGCAAACAGATCTTTTGTTGACATTTCCTTTTTTGGATAAATTGTGCACCTACCAGAAATCCACACTCAATATTTGCAGCATCTTTATGCATGTTTGGGTTTTTACAAAGTTCTTAAATTCATTCAGTTTGGAAAATGTAATTATCTTTTTAGTGTGCTCTTCCTTTACACATCTTAAATTTCATGATCATGCTACAAAAAAAAAAAAAATCATCTACAAGAAAAGGAAGCTACATTTTATTGCTGATTATTTTATCAGAAATAGTTCAATGTCTTTCAAAACACAAAAAAAAATCTGCAGTTTCACTTGAAATAAAACGTCATGTTTGACAACACCACAGGAGGAGGACTTGGTCAGAGGGACATTTTCCTGTTTTTTTGTTTTTTTTAAATTAAGTTCACAAATTTGATGACATCTGGCCAAATGTCTTTATGTTTTTAGATTTTCTAGCCATCTATGGCAGAAATAAAAAATAAAAAAATAAATAAATGGACAGGGTTGCCAGATTGAACTTTTAATAGAAAGTCATGAAATAAAAGCCAAAATGTTAATATATTTTATCTTTTCACATTTACAAAAGCTAGAAATACAGGTTATCATTAGCCAGCAAACTTTAAAAATAACATTCTTATTTTTTTAAAGACATTTTCTATTCTATCATCCTCCCCATCTACATTTTCTTGAGTCAAATTTGATTCGCAAACATTACTTTTGGCAACAATTTGGACCAACAGTTTATACATAAATATACACTGACATGGAACTTGTAAAGTATCTATTTTTCAGCATGAACTCACCACTGACTAGAGATCAAAAGGGACTTTTTATTTGTAAAATTGACATGTGAATAAAATTTCTTCAGTTGTTCAAATTTTAAAAAACACTGATAAAGTTTGAGATTTTAAAATTTATTACTTTAAAATAATTTATTATTTTCCTTTCAACTACAAATTCAATGAGTGTAAATGAATTTATCTTTGAGCAAGATGTTTGTCCCCGACACCTTTTATCTTTGCTTTTCCTCTTTTCTTTTTGAGCTTCTGCCTGTACTTACATAGCAAATTAAAAGTCATTTCACTGATGTACCCCGTGGAAAAAAATTTAGCTTAAACATACTATGAAACATTAAGTGTGACTGAACTGTAGAATTGAAATTTATGGCCCAATTGCACTCAAGATGTACTTTGTTTCAGTCTTGTACCAGTGTTTTTGTAGTTGCTGTTATGCAGAAAAAAATTGCAGATTTCTTCAAATCAGAACACTGCTTTCAAATATGAGCTGTTACTGAACTTTACATTTGTTCACTAAAAACTGTTATGGCTTTAGAAAATCTATTTTACATTTATCACCTATTATAAAAAGTAATTAAATTTTAAAATGTAATTACTACATAAAATGAAAGACTTTTTTATAAGATGTACATGGTTTGGGATGGTAACATTTTTGACAATTTCAATGTTGTCAAGTTTGGTCATATCAAATTTATATAAGGTGTATTTAGGCAGCAAGAATTCAAACAATGCCTGTTTATTTAACATTATTATTTCTTTCTAATTTCTTAATGAGGTGTTGCATATCAACATTATAAAGTTAATAAATTCTTACTTTTAACTATGGTCATTAAATGGGGGGGGCATGGTAAGCAAGATGTATTTGACTAAATTCCAGTGTTTTTAGATTGCTGGAATTAGGATTCAAGCCAGTTAAAAGTTAATACTTTTTTCTTTTGGTTTATAGTTAAGTGATAAAAATCATCACTATTAGTATCTACCACAAAGTCAAAAAAATTATATTTCAGTTAATTTTTTCGATTTTCCCTTAACCAACATTACACAACCTTTGTACACTTTATTTAACCATTTTTTTTCCCCTTTTTCAATTAATTCACTAATATGAAACTTCAAATTATAACCAGAAAAAGAAAAATTTTCTTCCCTTGCAAGCTTTTGTATTTTTTTTTACCATAGAAGACAAACCAGATGCTGTCCACCAGCTTATTTCTTCCCAGATTCTGAAAAATTACCAATGAATACTTCTTTGGAATTGAGAAGAAGTGGGAGGAATTCCAACTAGAATATTAATTGTCTGCTTTTCATATAAATGCTTTAAAAAGACTACAACTTTTTATCTATTCTACTACCATGTAAAACTAGAAGTTAATAGTTTAGCGATTCATAAATCAGAACATTTGACTGAGTACTCCTCAGTTTCTTTATTTGATTAGTTTTGGGATGGTAGATCGAGAAAAATTAAAAATGAAAATACCAATGCAGACTGTCTCACTTTTACAGTAGGTAAAAGTATCACTATTTTCTGGTGGTCTCTTGTAATGCAAAGTATACATATGATAGTGGTCAGAACAGTTCTTGCAATTACTTGAAATACATGATTGTACCTCCGACAATATGGTGTTTTAAATGGTATCATTTTTACTTTCACTCAGTTTTGCCTACATCTTTCCACAAGGAAAACTTTTTTTTTTTTTTTTTTTTTTGCATTCAATTTACTTTGACAGAAAAATATTGGTATTTTAGTAGACATGTATTTTCAAAAGTGTAGACACCTCATGGTACCAAATCCCAGAGTTTTTTTTTGTTTTTTTTTTAGGGGGGTTCACACACAGGATTTTTTTTTTATCTCTTTGGACTTGAGTTTAAATTTGAACAAGGAATAACTCCTATCCAAAAATATAAAAGGAGAAAGCCAGAAGATGGAAGATCATAGAGTAAGAAGATTGAAATGCATCATTTTTTCCACAAATTAAAACAATGATTTAAAATCAATCATCATTTTCTTAAAAAAAAAAAAAAAAAAAAAAAAAATTTTGACACAAATCAAGGCATGGGTAATTTGGCAAGTGAACTGATAAGAACAGAACAAAGAGACCAGTTCAAATAAATTATAACAGTTGTCATGACAATGCATTTTGAAGAATTTAACTGATTGCAAGGATGACAGATGCAAATACAACAAAATAGAAAATTTAGATCTCAATCAACTTTTGACATTCAAGTATTTAGATTTTTCTAATTTTTGAATGGCATTTTAACAGCAATAGGACACAAACCAAAAATGGCAAACAAGAACTATTTCTTGTAATAGATTACAATTGGATACAGATTGAAGATCAAAATCAATTTCGTTCACCACCTGTTACACTACATAAAACAATTTGGAATGTAGGCATTTGGCATGTGTACCTAGAAAAAATAAAATAAGCTATCTGTATGCAACTAAACATATTCAGGTAGATTATGGTTCAAGGCTCATTTTTAACAAAGAAATGCTTGCAACCTCAAAAAGCAAAAAATACCTACCTCACAGCATCTGGACTGTGAATAACAGCTTCAATAATGTTGTTTCTTATTACAACACGGTCCTGTTCATGAATGTTAAATGGAAGTGGCTCATTAACCTCTTCTGCTTCCCGATCCTGCCAGAATTGCATGACCATGTTTTTAAAGTAAATGACACCTGTTAAAAAGATAAAAATATAAATCTGAAGAGGGAGCGGGGAATGAATATTTTGAAGTGCATAGCCAAATGCATGAATATGGTGTGATCATGATGTTTTAACAAATACAATCCAATAAATGAAAAATCTATTTTGTGCAAGAACTTTCTCTTTAATTAAATATCAAATAATTGTGATAACTGTACAGTAAATTTTAAAAGTATTGCTTTTCCGTAAAGACAACAGATTTAAAATAAAGACATCAGAAAAGTTAGTTTTAACATTTCATTAATTTTGTATATAATCCATATAAAGATAATTAGCTAAAAACAATGGTTTTATTTTTCATTAAAATGTTTAAATTAAAACCTTTTAATTTTGAGAGTTATAGGCTAAACCTATTCCTTTAAAAGAAGATATTGCTAAGTGTTAATAGTGAAATAATTTTTAATCTGATTAGCAGTCAATACAAATCTGTATTTAGGGGAAGAGTTTCAAGACATTGAAATTTCCTTTGGTAAATAATATTCCTTCTATTTTATCAGCTAAGTTTTAAATTTCTATTACCAGTCCATATAAGTAAGGTTTAAATATTATAGTAATGCACTGGATGATATTTTCACTATTCTAACTAACAAGACCTGCTAATACATATTTGTGCAGTTTTAAATTAGTAGCTAATTTCATCATCACAGTACAATTCAAGTTAAATGCTAACTTGACTCTCCTAAAACTGCGCATGCCAACAATACACAAAACATAATAATCAGTCTTATAAAAAAGCCAATGATGCAGAAACAACCAAAAGCATGTTATGAGACTTTTTCTTTTCTTTTACGCAAAAAGAAAAGATCAAAATTGCTTTGAAAAGATTGAGAAAACAGGACTTTAGTATAATGGCCTGTACATTGTGCAGTTACAATTGTAGAAGGAGTTTTAAAAATTGAATTCAAGCCTTTCAATGGTTCATGATCTGCAAAAACTTGGAAAAGTGCCTGGACTTAGAAAATGTGTTCCCTATGATTTGACAGAAACCAAGCATTAAATTAAGAATGAACACCTGCACTCTTGTAAACACATTTCAATATTTAAGGATCAAATGAGCTCATCTGAAGAGAGAAAAAAAAAAAAAAAATTATACACCTTCCTCATTCTCTAAATTTTGCCTCTGATTACCACCAATTCCAAAATTTATAGAGCCCTCTTAATGGACATTTTCTTAAAGACAAAAAGATGGAACTACTCTAGATTCATCCAAATCAAAAGACATAAAAAAAAAAAAATTATGAAATTTGTCACTTGTTGGAAAGAGGTTAAATCTGATAATAATAGAACTTATTTTAATGAGTAAATTGTAATTAAAGCTTAAAAGGTTTTCATTTTTTTCTGAGACTAAAATCTGACATCAATTGAATGACCTAAGATTAGGTCCTTAAATGCATCAACCAGTAATTTTTTTTTCCTTTGATGGCATTTTCCATCATTTTGACGAAACCCTTTAACTCAAAACCTTCAGATCTGTCTATTTAGTATTAAAATTCTGAAAGCATTTTGGTATGAAGGAACCAAAATTTTCCAAGTTTTTAATTCTTGTTGTTTGCCCATCAAAATAAAGGAAAAACTCAATTTAAACAGATAAAAAAAAAAAAAAAAAAAAAATATTCAAATATAGTTTCTTACATCATCAATCATTATGTCACTTCTTTATACTTCTGCCATGTCTCGCCACTCCTTTAAAATGCTTAAACTTCATTACCTGTGTTTACAAATGTCATTTTATACCTATAACACATTTTCATCTATTAAAATGTTCCATGATCAAATTCCATGCTTGGATCCACATTAACGGATGCCTCGGGAATGATAAGTTTGTACTTTTAATTAAAAAGAAAAATTGAAAATCATATTTGAAATTGATATTTGTGAAATACAAGAACTGCATTCTTCCTGGCTCTTACAAAACACAGGAAATTACATGGATGAAAATAACTGCTGTCATTTTGTGAAAAGGTGAAAGTGAATCTACTGCTCCAGCATCACACCAAGTACTTTTGAAATGACTCCAAGAACTTGATCAAAATAAAATTTAAGTACTAAGAAATTGGTACACGTGTACTTAGTTAAAATAGGTGAAACACCATTTAGTACCACCATTTTAGTGCCCAGATGTTTACTGAAATTTTAGAAGCAAACTAATACCATCCACCACCCATGAGTCTGGTACTTTACTTGGTGCCCCAATAAGTACGAGCTTATTTTCTTAAAAGGTTTGTCCCAGGTACGCCAGCTACAAGATTCATCACTATAACACTGATATATTGGACATGAAAACACAACCAATTAAAAATATGGGAAGTATTTCATTAAAATAGACCCTCTCCCACTCCCAATATTTTAGTACAGATGTATAAAGATAGTAAATTTCCACACAGGGTGGTAGTATCAGGAAAGCTCTTCAAAATTACTATGATATTCAGGATATCTTATTTTTAGCATTGCAACAACAGGAAAGCTATGTATAATAAATTACAATTACATTTGCTGTCGCCTATGAATTATAACCAGAAATTCTTTAATTAAAAAAGCAACTACAAAATATTGCTAAACTAAATTAGATTATTAAAACAAAGAAAAACTGAATACCTGCTTGTCTGACTGGCATATCCAACTGATCAGCCATGACCACTTGCATCAAGAGGGTCGGGGCAAACCTAGCAATTTTGTGGACCTGTAATGCAAGAAAAAAAATCATTTTAAATTTACAAATAAAAATGACAAAATCTTTAGTATGAACACAAGTAAAAAAAAAAAAAAATTTATGAATAGGCATTGTAAATTTACATGTATTAAAATATAGACAAATGTAGTACAAGCAGATCATCTCACTCATGCACAGAGAGAGAGAGAGAGATAAGCCTAACAAATTTAGGACTTGCTACTCCTATAGTGGAAGATTTAAAGTCTTAGCAAGAGTTATCTAAAAATGGTGGAAGAGTCAGAATAGCCTTCTACACCTGAGAAAAAAAAAATCAGAAATTGAACATTACAGACTTCAAGGAGTTACTTTAAATGTTGATTGGGATTATATTATCAATCAAAAAGGTTCTATATGAACTTTAAAGTTTGCATCAACAATCCATTGCAACCAAAACATTAATTTGTGTAGTGTCTTGGAAATTTAAAATTAAGCTCAATAAGATTGCCTCCTGATAAAACCAGATAATCCAATTAGTTAGGATCAATCTAATAACTGTTTATATATATATAACACACACAAGAAATTTAAGCAAGAAAACAAGTATCTGATATCCTGCCCAAGATAAGATTTGATAAGTGGCTATAAAAAAATAAAAGCAATAAAAAATACAATCATTAATATGACAGACAAAACTATGTATATTCAATGACATAGTTTATACATGTGTGCATAAAATTTTTACCCTATGTCCTGCCAGAATATTTCAAAGTTGATTTTCATTTATTTTTATCTATTCGAAAGTGCACACATTTGTATACAATTAAATGTAACAATTTACCTGAATATTTTGCTTATAGCAATCACTCAGGTAGCTAGCCTATAAACAATGCCCAAAACTTAAATTTTCAGGTGTTTAAACTGATAATGGACAGAATTACCTAATACAAATTACTCTTCAAAAAAAAAAAAAAAGTGCTTTAACAAATTCTCAATTTATAAAGATTGATAATTTATTGCCTGAAATTTAGAGGGAAAAAATTTTTTTAAGTATAGAATCTATTTTACTATCATTAAAAAGTGTAATTGATTTGGATATTACAAGTATACCTTAAAACCCATTTCTAAAACCAAGATTCAAATATAGTCATCAGGTAAACTTTAAAAATTTTTCTTTTGATCTGTGAAAATATGAAGTAAAAATATATGACTTTGAAGATTTTGAATCAGCAAGAACTATAAAAAAGTTACAATACAAAATTATGACAACAACTTTCACTTAACTATTGGCAATAAGCACTTGACAAGACTAATGAACAGCATTGTTTGGTAATATTTAATTTGGATTTACAATGCAGATACACTTTAAACCTCCCCAGTAAAATAAAAGTGAACAAACATTCCTTCCCAAATTTCTTATCACATACACTCTTAAGAACAGACTAAATATATATTCTAGCCTTTACATTTAATCAACAAACTGAGAAAAATATAAAATTGTTAGAACTATACTTTGAAGAAATCGAATAGCAGAATAGGGGAAAAAAAAAAGAAGAAGCATTCTATGTTTCTAACCAATTATATGAAATTCTAACAAAGCCACAGAATATTTTTTTTCTTGGCAAGTTTCTGGATGATCTTTTAATTTGATATGCAAAAATTAAAATACTGGAAATTGCCAGAAAGCTAAGTGGAAGAAAAAAAAAAAAAAGGCCAAAACTTCAAACTGCTCACAAAAACATATTTTTTCTTTTTTTATTATTATTATTATTATAACCAAAATTTAAGCTTATTTGTCATAAAATAATTTTATATACTTGTAAATTAGAATACAAAAAAAAAAAAAAAAAAAAAAAGAATTAAATTAAGTAATGGGAGTTAGAGAATTTGGAAAATAGTCCCATCTTTGGCAATATCATTAAGTATGTACTTATAATGATGAAATACCTAGAAGTAGAAGTTGTCTAAAATGATATAAAAATGCTCTCTTTATCAGAAAATTAAAAGCTAACATAAGGAGAAAAAAAACCACTTCCAATGCAATGTTATTTATTTTTAGGCCAATTATTTGCACACAAACACTATATGAAAGGTTTTCTGATGAACATTGATAATTTATTGGAATTTACATAGTGACTACTAATTGAAGATAATTAAAGTCTTTTTTAAAAGATACAAGTTACTGCAATACACATACTATATTAATCTATTACTACTACCTACTTAAAGATGCACAATTTTTTTTACAAAAGCTACTTTAATTTTGTTGGTTAGAATATAAAAGTGTGCTATCAGCCCCTTGACTGCTTCAATTGTTTGGGTGGGGGGTTAACGGCAGAAGAAACAGACAACCTTCTCACAAGATGATCTGTTGGCAGCATTCCAGCATTGCCATGTTCATCTATTCTTTAATGTTGTTTGATCAGCTTTTGTGCTGCCATCCCCATTTGTGCCCACCTTCAACAGTGCCTTGCATGATGGTCTTGCAGAGGCTGTTATGCCAGGTGATATGACCAAGCCAGGACATCTTCCAATGCTTAATAGTGGTAAGAAGAGATTCCTGTTGGCCCAAAATATTTTTGACCTTGCTCTATAGTCATTGGTTTTGTGCTCCCAGTAGGAGATGCAGAGGAGCTTTCTTAAGCATTTGTTCATGAACGTCTGGATTCTTTTTTTGCCTCAACCAGGATTTGTTTCTTTTTCCTCTCACACCTGTAGAGGATGGGTATGACCAGCAATTTGTAAAAGCTGGAACTTGGTATGGAAGCTGATGTTGCTTTTCCATATCCTTTCCAGTCTTGTCATTGCCGCTGTGACAACCCTTGTGCAGCTTTCTGCATTGCAGATGCCATCTTTTGACAGTCTTGCTCCCAAGCAAATTTTTTTTTATAATTGCAACAAAAAATGAAATTACTTTTGCAAACTTTGAAGCCTATTTAGATATAATACAATGCTTACATTTTTGTGAAAAATTAGAAGGAAATTAATTTCAATCATTGATTCATTGATAAACGAGCAGATTTTACAAGCCAAAGAAATTGTAAAATGCCTAATACCATACATTTTGCTCATAATGTTTAAGAAATAGTCTAGTATGGTATAGAAAAAATACTATGAATGAGTATACAATGATGAGTAGGCTTGTGACAAAAAAATTCAATGAACCTGATGAAAAGAACATTAGAACTGAAGATTTAAGTTCACAGCAGATATGAACTCAATCTGAACTTAGTGAACTTATCATTAGAGTAATTACACCAGGGAGTACTAAAAAAAAAAAAAAATCAAAATCTCTCACACACACACTGATGTTTGAGCTGTTGATCATTATATTTTGGAAGTAGATTAGAGTAAGAACTTTTCACCACTCACCATAGTTGAATAAACAATCTGAATAAAATTTAAATGACTATATACAAAAAAAGTCACATCTTGTAACTAATATGCAGTTTTAAAAAAAAAAAAAAAAAAAAAAAAAAAGTAGAGATTTTATTTTATGGGATAAGAATTATCAATTTTTTTTTTATTTTTTAAGTTTTATAGTTTATGGTCATGAGACAATAGCAAGATACTGGACCACATTTCCTTGTTAAAAAGGCTAAATCTGATTCAATTAAATATTTAAGTCAGTGAGTTTACATAATTACACAGCAGTTCAATAAAACCAAATATATATGGTTATATTTTATTTAGGTAAGAGATTTTGTTAGTGCAATAACAGACTGGTCATAGCAAACATGGATATTTAAATGACATTTTAACTTAAAAAAAAAAAAAAAAAAAAATTTTTTTAATTAAAAAATTTTTATTTAATCGTGTTTAAAAAGATACATAAAATCAACTGTATGACTGAAGGAAAAGTTTCAGCAAATATACTAGGGAAAGAGAAAAAAAAATTCTCCCACTCCTTTACTGGTTGAGTTATGTCGTCCTATCAGTTATTAAACAAAATAACATGATTTAAGCAACCTTCAGATGTATGCCTCATTAATAAAAATTTTATGAATTATTTTCAAGAAGCAGTTTCAAAATGGCTGAATCAAGAGAAATTAGGACATTCTGGCCAGTCAAAGGAAATTTGTATGAAGGCAGCAAGAGACCTACTTGTTACATTGTTGAATATGTGAATACAATATAAAATGTTCTGTAAACATGCTTCCAAAATACAAGACACTAAGGAATACAGTAATATTTTGCAACTGCTGTATTTAACATCTACCAAACCTGACACTGCAGTTTTATTAAATCATCCTTAAAAATAGAAGTGGTTTGTCAGAACAGTGAACCATCTTCTAGTGACCAAACAAGATGGAAACCAAGTAACAAGAAATCCCATCTTCTGAGTGGGAAGCTATTTAGAACTAACCCAAATTTGTGCAATTATTTAATGAGGCATCAAAATTGTTATCTACTTTATTTTGAAATAAGTGCTTTTATTTCAATTGTCTAACTAGCCTCTTTTCAACTCAAACACAGGTATTTAAAAAAAAAAAAAAGTCTAGTTTTAAAATTAACTATGAGGCTAATTGAATAGCAACTATATGTTCCATAATGTTTCTTTCCAAGATTCTATTGATAGAACCAAGTTTCAGTCCTACACAACTGTCACTGAACTTTTCAAAACTACCTTTGAAAAATTGAATGGCTATTAAAATTAAGTAAATAGCTATTAGTTAGATACTAGGTACTGTATATACTCGCGGATAGATCACCCCACCAGATAGGTCACACTCCTACTTTATGGCTTAATAATAGAGGATTTACTGTTGACTCGCAGATAGGTTGCATCATAATCTGGGGAGTTACACAGCCCTTTTTAAACGCAAGAATCATCATATATCTACCTTTATTTCAAAACTTACAATTATTAATACACTTTTGCAGTTAAAATACATTTCATTAATCATCATTTAAGCAAAAGGCAGTAACTGATGTACCAGTATTTCTATATTTACCACATATGTTATATAGAGTCAACTTGACAAAAAAAAAAAAAAAAAAAAAAAAAAAAACACTACAGCAGAAAATGTTATGGTACATTTAGAAAAAGTGTTTATTTATATATCGAGTCAAAAGTTTTAAAATTCATTCAGAACTGAATCCACAGCTTTAGTGTTTATGGGTATCATTTTCGATTTGTCAGAAATTATGCTGACAAGGTAGTGTTAACATTTGTCAAGTGGATAGGTCGCACCTGTAATATTTTGTGAAATTTTTGGTAAAAAAGTGCGACCTATCCTGCAAGTTTATATGGTATTTATAAACATATTTCCAGAACAAAGATTTAGTGGATGCTTAATTTTGTTATCACAGTAAACAAGGGAAGATCATTACACGTATTTATATTCTGTAACAGAATCCTTATCAAGTAGTATCAGAATTAAGACTACACAAATAGCATTATTTTAAATAAACCTAATTAGAGTTAAAATAGATAAATTTTCAGATTTCTGATTATATTTTTACAATCCAGAACTATTTATATAATACAGATCATAACAGACACCTCCCCCTCCACACACACAGGAAAGAATCCATTTAAATCTGTTCATTTGGAGGTGGGGAATAAATGTTTTAAAATTTCATTAATTTTCTAATAATATACTTGTGTTTTAAAAATCATGTAAATACTTTTTAAATAGTTATAATTTTATTGAGGGAAAATTACATCACTACAGATTAACAAGTTTCCAATTTATTCAATTTCTTTATTTGAAAACTCAAATATAAAACTAAGTTAAACTGGAAATATACTAACTATTCACAGTAATGGTTAGCAAGTCTTTACCACCAAACTAAGCTGAGTAACTAACAACAACCCCTCTGGCACTTTACCAGCAAATTTGTTTTGATTAAGGGGCTATCAAAGTCATTAATAAAATTACATTTAACTTTAAAATAAGTGCCCATTTGAATATTCATATCACCAAAAGTGAAAATTGACAAAAACTCATACTGGGAAGTACTTATCACTTGTAATGTTTGTTAAATAACATTTTATATTGATGTTTTAAAATAAATGCTTTAACATTTTTAACTGATGTCAATGAAAAAATCTAAACTTTCTCTACAATCAGACAGCTCAGAACTTACATATTAATGAAATATTGAGCAAATTAGCATGTTAAATTTGAAGTGAGCCATGAAAAAAAAAAAAAAAAAAAAGTTAAGGAGATTAAAAAAAAAAAAAAAAAGAAAAGAAGTTTAATTTTCATTTAAGTATTCTGCATCTTAAGTTTGTTTTTGTGCAGGAATTTTTGTACCAGAATTCCTTTTCTTCTCCCATTAACTACTTTTTGAATATTTTAAGATGTTCTACCCACAGAAACAGAGATAATTCATAAATAAGTATTATATGTTTAAAAAGTAGACATGTCATCAGGCATCCAGTATTTGAGCAAGCCATAGCAGAACTATAGTCATTGTAATCATAAATAAAGCAGCAATAATTATTAGTTTATAGATTGGGGGGGCATAAAAAAGATTTGGATGCAACAAGGTAAAAAAAAAAAAAAAAGAGTAGCCAAACATATCACATGGTATGTAAGAGTTGTAGCCCCCCAACCTGAGTGCTCTAGCACTCAGGTTGGGGGGAGGGGGGTCAAGATATATACACTATAGACACAGCAGGTGAATGATCAGTAATGAATGTACATTAAGCCAATGTTTTTAGTTGTACTAGATAATTTTCTTGATATTAAATTTTTGAACAGTGGGTTTATACAGATTGCCCCAGAATTAACTATTTTAGTAAAATCATATAAGTTTTTAAAAGTTCACTTTTATTTCTATTTATGTTTTAATGTGTTAGGTGCATAAATTTCTTATTTTGTTTATAACTTTTATAATTTCATTCTATTTTTATTCTCATCACCTTCCAGAACCCTATTAATAATGAATACACAAAAACGCATCTTTGTTAACCCGCACCACCTACATTTCTTTGCATGGGGTTTCATAAAAAGGTTTATCACTAAAAGATCAATAGTTAAAGAAAACTTTCAGTAAGCAGTGTAGAAGATAACTGCTGAAATGCTTCAAAATGTATTTCACAATGCTAAAGATAGCTTTAAAATTTGCAGATACAGAGCACATCAAAAATTTTCAATAAAGTTTTGACATAAAATTTATAAATCTGTTTCATACTATAATAAATAAACAAAATTTAGTTTTTTTTTGTTTTTTTTTAAATTTGCCCAATTTCTTTGAAATCAGGAATTCTGGGACAACCTGTATTGTAAACATTTTTAGAGAAATCAAAATATTTTCAACCAGGAAAGTCTTGAAATAAACATGCTACATTTTGTCAAAACACCTTTGCAGGGTGAGATTGTAAGAAAATAAAATTGGTTAAGTTTCCCTGGGCCAAATAGGATGCATAGGTTTATGCAAAGATAACCAGTACATTAGAGTTGGTTGGTTTGACAATTTATGTTTCAGTATCAGTGTATTAGATACACATTTTAAAACTGAAATTAAAAACTATTTTAATCATTTTAATATAATCTTAAGTGTATTTTCTAGATAAAACCATAAAGATATTTGTAAAAATTAAATGAATTAATTTGTTTAGAATTTTATAGGCAGAAAAAAATAAAAAAAATAAAAAAATAAAAATAAAAATAAAGGAGAGAAAAAAAAAAACAACAACACCCACCGTACACTAGTGGCTAAAAAAAGAATGTTATTTACTTTGGGTTTTAAAAAAAAAAAAAAAAAAAAAAAGACTTGCAGTTTTGAAAATATACACATTTTAAAACGGAGATTAAAACTTACTTTATTTTTCTAATTTCAGGTGTATTCGTTGGATAGAAATAATTTTAGAAAACAATTTTACTACACTAGACTCACATATCTGGAAATGTGTACATTACATTTTAAAAGTGAAACTATTTTAATTATTCTTAATCTCTAATTTAGGTGCCTTCCCTAGATAACAAATGTAAAAAAAAATAAAAAATGAATTCATTTTTCTTGTTTACAACATTATTTTATGATGGGCATACTGGCTTACTAGAAAACCATTACAAAAAATCCGACCTCATAAAATTTAACATTAAGACGAAACTGGTAGCTATTTTTTTTTTTATTTTTACTATTTTGTTGTTAACTTAATTTTACCAATTTTAAAAGTTTTTTTTTGAAGACTGAAACAGATTTTTTCAGACATCATGTCATTTTCCTTTTTTTTGTTTGAAAACATTCTCTATGATTTAGAAGTGTCAAATCTGTTGTATTTCCTTTTTTTTTTCTTCATTTCTTCTGTAAACAGATTTCACATATTTCCTAAAACCTGCCAATTAAATGTTTTTAATATTTTTATTCAATCTTTTTCTCTTACAATGGTATAATTGTTGATAAAATTTAATTTTATTAACATCTGAATGTCTTTTTCTATAGTGTTTCTTTGGATAGAGTCACTTAGTAAGTGATAGCACTAAACTGAATTTTAGTTTCGTAAAAAAAATTTCGATGTGGTTTCAGTGTGAAGATGAAACAAAAAAAAAAAGTTGTTTTTTCAGTTAAACTGCCCATCTCTACAGTGCATGTATATCTTTATGGTAAAAGCAAATCCTTCATGTTCTCTACACAATTCAATATGTCAAATATATATCTCAAATAGCAATTTATTTATACAATCTGATTTAAGTGATGTAAGCCTTACATTTCATGAAAATGTAAAAATTTTTATTTTCCGCCAAATTCTGTACAAATGAAAAAGAGCTAAAACAATCTTTCTGCTCATTTGAACAAGTATCCCAAATTTATGTGAAGTTTTCATTTGCCAAATATTCAATGTTTAACAGAAAAATATTAAAAACTTCATGAATTCCAATTTGCTATACAAAAAATAAAACCATTTCAGATGCATTATATCGGATGCTTCAAGAAGTTAAATTGGTTAACATCGTGACTCATTAGAATGGATGATATTCAGAGAACTATAAATAATCAAACTGACTCAGCAATAAAATTCATTAAAAAAAAAAAAAATTCTTTTGACTGATTATTCATCCTTTTATATATCACACCTAATCAAAACTGCTAGTTTCCTTTTATAGTATATTAATTATGTTACTAAGGGGTTTTAAATTTACACGCTTTTTGTTTTAAGACCCCATATTTTATATCTTTTACAAAAATTACATTAGATTAAGCATATCAAACTTCACACACACACACACACACACACACACACTAAGGCAATTATTTTAACAGATCAACAATGCATAATAAAAATCAGACAAGTTTGGGCAGGTACCCAATGTTCTCTTTGCCATTATCCACATTTTGCTACAACAAAAAGTGGTTGCAAAATGTTATATTGAACTACTTTAGATTATTCAGCTGAATGAAAATTTTATTAACTGCTTCAGAGAATATAATTCAATTTATATCCAGATTTTAAGAACTACAGCTCTATACTATATTTGAACATCAAACAGAATGCAATATATTTAACAAAGAAAAAAAGCCAATTCAAATAATTAATTTTAAACACAGGCTCAAAATATGAAAATGGAAGGAAGTGTTTCTCTTGCATAAACAGTTCTGAAATTATAAAATTAACCCATGACTGTTCACAATTTAGTATAAGTAATTTCCAACATGTTTATTCAAGAGTTAATGAAATAAGTATTTTTTTTTCTACACACAATTTATATCAGTAGAAAGATAACATTTGAAATTATTGCAATATTAACTATAGTAAAAAGAAAAATTTCACAAATATGACTATAGAGAAATTTTCAACTGGAAAAAAAAAAATGTTAGAGCAAAAAATAACTTTCCACAAGTTTCACATACTCTTCAGCAATGTAAAAATGGGAGACACTGAAGATTATCATCTCATTAAAACCTACAAAGGAACACACAGTTTAAAAATTATATAACTAACAATTTGCACATTTTATAATCTTGACAATCTGTTATAGTGATTTAATATTTAATAAATATTCTATAAATTAGATAACTGTAAAGATTTTCTGTAATTTATGAAAATCTATGAATTAGTTTAAACTGTTTAATTTATTAATGGGTTTATAATCTGAACATTGTTCAAAGAACATTCAGTATTACTCTAAATTATTCAAAAAGTTCTTTTTTTTCATGGTGGCATGATTGCAAAAGCATGAGATAGATAAATCGGTTTCATATTAATGAAAAACAGAAAATAAAAAAACTTAAATAACTTAATTCTAAAATTCACTTATGAATTCAATGTTAATAATAGACATTTAAACATTTTCGTAGATGCTAAAAGTGATCATTTTATTACTTCACTATAAAAAATAAAAAACACAAGCAAAATATCTTGTCTTAATTCTAAGAACAAGTATCCTCAGATATAAAATAGGGTTTATAAAAATCATTAACCATGCAAAAATGATTATCATTTCATATAAAGAAATAAAATTGGATTTAAAGAAATTTTCAAGAAATGACATAAGCAATCATCTTTATATAATAAACAAAAATAAAAACTCCATTATTTTATTGTAACCAGATGCATACCTTAGATTTATTTACAAGAAATTCAAAATATCTAATCTAATTATTACCAATAACTCAGCACCACAAAAATCTACCCAATGTAAAAAGAAATAATGTTGCTTATGAATTTTCATATCCTTTAAGAGATTGTATCTCCAATAAGGGTTTATAAATTTTTAGGGATTCAAAATTTGGACAACTTTTCAATATTTAGAAAGCTTTCTAGATTTTATTCATCCACAGTAACTTCTTTATTTTTCAAAAGTTTATAACCCTCTTTAACAGGGAATTTAGTTGTAACTGAAAATCAATTGAAACAATTAAAAAAAGTAATTATTTCACAGCACCAACTTCATTCTTATGCTAGAGTCAGTAATAGCAGACATCTAAGAGCCACAGTCCAAAGAAAATTTCAAGGATAGGTGATTCATCTTACAGCAGTGATTGGTAAAACAAGGAAATAACATTTAATGTATTTATGTGGTTAACACATTTACTACAGGAGTCATTGTTACTAATTTCATTGCAATTATTTCCCCTTGTATTTGTATGTTCAAAGGGATAGTTTTATGAGTTTTTAATAAGTTGTTTAAGCCAATAAAATACATTAAATTGTTTCTGTATTTACATCCAAAAAGATCATACCAGAAATTCAACATTTTCAGATTTTAACAAGTATCTATAATGTCAAATTCTCATAGTTAAGGTAGTAAGGAAAATTAGAGATTAATACACATCTTTACAATTGCCCAACTTAAATTACAGGAGTTTCAAAAGCCTGCATCACGTTACAATGGCACATCTTAATAACTATTGAGGATATCAAAATTTTAATTTCCTGAAAGCTAATATTTTCACATTTCTATACAGGCTTTTACATGTGAGCACCATGGATTACACAGCACACATCCAAATGATAATAATCCAATTCTTGCTAAACACAATCAAGCATAGCTTTGTCAATGGTTGCCAATGCTTCAGTTAATCAAGTCTTCCAATCATCCATGTCTCTGGGAAGGGAAGTACCCACAAGAGGTCTGTCACATACCCCTAGAGGAAGAAGTCACATGGCATGAGGTCTGGAAACCTAGGTAGCCATCACAGGAACACATGATCAGTGTCTAGAATGTCCAACCCATCTATAAGGCAGAGTGGTTTTCAAAAATTAAATTTATTTAATTAACAGAAGAAAACTTGACATTTTAGCTTTTAAATTGTACCAGTTCAATCATGCTACCATTCATAGATCATGATATAAGAGTTTTAAGAATGTGACAGACTTTTGAAATATCCTCTATAATAAAATTAAATTTAAAACTAGACAACTGATTACTTGCATACAAACTTCATTAAATTCCATGTACAAGTAATTTAGGAGGAAAATATAAAACTTAATATATGATAACCTACAACTTGCAACAGCTTTTTTTTATAATGTTGAAAATACATTTTTGTGCAATCATTTAAATTAATGCAACATCAAGAATACAATTCCGATTAAAAGTCAGGACTATTTTACATTGGTGACCACTTGAGAATAATTGGTGTTGATGAAAAGACGCTTGGATATGTATGTGGTTTAATGGATAATGATTAAAACAGAGCCTGAAATCAATGAAGTGAGTTTGAAAAATTCCAGTCAGGTCTATTATATTCAGGAACTATTCACAGATGACACACAAATTGGGAAAGCTATGAAAATAAACCCCTTATTACCCCCTCCACCAGAAATTATCGAGTTAATTAAAAAGCACAGGAGGAAAATCATGTTTTTTGTTTTCTTATCTCAAAAATTATTGCAAAATCTAAAAATGCTTTATTTGTTTTTAGTTTTTTATGAATATACAATATTTTTAGATAACCTGCAAAAAGGAATTTTTTACAAGCTGTAAAGATAAATTTTTGTAAGTTTTTTTATCTAAATTTAAGAAATAGACATTGAAGAGATAGATTTTTTTTGAATGAAAATTTTTATCTAAGAATTTATAATACAAAACAAATGTAATGCTGTAATTATAAAATACGAAGGGAATATAGTAAGTTGCGTAAACATTCCGCTGTTAAGGCTTTTTTCAGATAAATGTTACCTGCAAGAAAGGCTTATTTTATATTAAATTCATAAATGAAATATCGATTAAATGTAATAAAAGTACATAAAAAGGATAACTTAATTTCTTTCTAAGAAATATAGTTTTATTTTAATTTCTTTTAGAAAATAAAGTAAACGGGTGAAAAAAAAAAAAAAAAAATTAAAAGTTGGAAAATAACGGGTAAGTAAATTTTTAATGACCAGCCAAAATTTATAACCTGCTTTGTTTTCTGTTTAGAGTGAAAGAAAAGGCTTAAAATAATTAATATTGAAAATGTTTTTTTTAAAATGGAAAAATGGCAGTGACAAAAAAAAAAAAAAAAAAAGTTTTTTTTAAGGAACGATTAAAAAGAAAAAACACCCCAAAAAGTCACCTTTTTTATAGGAATGTCTTTAAAATGTAAAATTTTGTTTTCGTCAAGTTTTTCATCATGCTATGCTTTTTTTAGCGATCTATGGAAAATTTTTGGAATGTCTGTATGGAAAAACATGGATATTAGAGAATTAAGCAAAATTAAATGTCCAGTGCTGTTGACCTATAATCAAAAGGAAAACCTTCAAATATTAAAGTACTAACCAATCAATTATTGTGACCCAAAGGTCAGACATTTGTGACCAAAAATGCAACAGTATCTAAACTTGCATATGTTGAAATGTGTAATCCAAAGTTAAACACTTAAAGTTAAAATTACCTTAATAATAAATAATTAAGTTCTAAAAATTATTCAACATTCAAAACTTGTTGAAAATTAAGAATGTGTAGCCTGAAAGCCACGTTTAACAATCAACTTGAATAAAAACAAGATATGTACATCACTAGTTTTGCAGTTTTAAGTGCCCAAGTAGTAAACCAAATATAATGCCTATTACAAAACTAGTAGGCTTATAGTAATTAATTCAGGTCTTATAAAAAGCAGTTTTTATTATGAAAGGAGGCCAACAGTAAAATGCCCAAGAAAGAGCATTGTGATTCAGGTTTTCCAGCAAATGCCAAAAAGTCCCTTCTCAATTACCCCCTCAGCAAATTATAAACTTAGTCTGTCAAAAAAAAAAAAAAAAAAAAATATGCAGCATAATAAATCAAAGAAAATTGTTATTCTTTTCTTCATTTAAGATTTTAAAATACTTATAGGTATATAAATATCTTCATTAAATATTGGAACTTACAAGCAGTTTTTTCCAAGCAACTTAATATTTTGCTTAACTGGAGTGATTCCACATTATTAATGATTATTAAAAAATAAAAATTTGCAGTAAATAAATTCAGTAAATTTAAATTCACAAGACAACATGATGCTTATTTATTGTGACCGAATTATTTGAATACTTCGATTCTTGAAATAAAAAGTACTCGTCATGCGCATAGCAAAAAGAAAAAAATATGTAAAAAAAGAATAATAATCTAAGAATAAAAAGTTATTAAAAACTGTATTTAAACAGAAAGATGAATACTCTTTTTAAGACTAAGTAAGATGCAACAACTTTCAATTTCTTTTTATCTTTTATACAAATTTGTGCAATCCTAAGTTTTGGAAAAATAATGATGTATGATGCGCGTATCAACTCCAATATTGATGGATATATCATCCTTTAAAATTAAAAATAATTTCTAAATTGATCAATACAGCTTTGCGGTCGTTGATTTAATTGCTGTGATTGGAGCGATTAAAATACATCACTGCTTTCATTTTGTAATGGTGTGAATGCATCTTAAAAAGTAGACAAACTCGCAAATTTTAGAATTGTTCAACGAGTTTACAGACAGATATTCCATTAATGGGCACCGGATTGCGTCTTGACCCGGCATTCTCAAGAGTAAATGCTAGAATAAAATCATTTATCAACTTTTTACAGTTTGGATTTTCGAAATTTAAAAAACACAAAATTTTACTTTCTTTACAAGAAAGTAAAATATTTTCGCCTCAAGGTTGAATTCTTCAACAGCACATTGGTACACACGCGGTTGTAATGAGGTCACTATAATTTTTCAACTTTTCTTTGGGTTTAGTGCCGAAAAGTTCTTTAAAAATTAAAAACGTCTGTGGAAAAAGTGTATTGATTTAAAAGTTAATGCAACATAATATCGAAATAGAAATTCTACGAATAATTACGATGCTGCAACTACAGTTTTTCCTATGCTTCAATAGAGAAAATGTAACTAAAAACGCATCAACTCAAGTTTACGCTGTTTTCTACATTGAGAAAGTGGACGGACGACACTGCGTAATAGCAAGTTTCCATATGTTGAATGTCTAAGATTTTAATTTTAGTCATTAATACCACGACTAACAACACATTCTGAATTTTCACAAGATCTGCTAGGGGGAAAAATGCGTCGCACTAAAAATCAAAAGTAATTATTATTCGGTATTCCTGCGATTCGACAACAGAACATGAAATTTTCTTAAGTCAAATTCCTTGTTAACACATTTTCCGCATTAACTTTTTTAAAGCAACCAATCGCGCAAGTAAAGATTTTGAAATGTTTAGTGCGCACTAAATAATATCGATAGTTTAGATTTATCGAACTCCATCAAAGCACATTAAGAGAACGATCTCTCGGGTCCTCGAAGATGGCTATCCTTAGCTGTTACGATTTTATTTATTTCTAATGCGCAAATAAAAATGAATTCTTTCGCTCAATAAATCAGCAGAAACTAACATTTTTAACTTATAAATCGCTGTAACCCAGTTCATGAACAAAATAATTTAAACTATTATTAGTGACAAAAATATTTTTTTCTTTAATTAAAGAAAAGAAAAAGAAATCAACGGCGAGCATATGCCAAAACAATAAAATAAAAGCGAAACGCCGACATTATTGCCATAGACGAGTGTCGTCACCTTCTTCATCGTATGTCGGCTTCTTGAGAATTCTTCACTCCTCCATTTGCCGGGAAAACCCACGTGCTTACCAAACGAAGAGGAGGAAAAGTTAAGAGAAACATCCGGCTAAGCCCTAAGATAACCCCCATTAAATGAACGCTAACAAACAAGTAATAATCTATATATCTCCTTGATTTTAGTTATATTTCACAAGTCACTAAAAGTTTTGAGGAGTTTATAAAAGAGGGAGGGCAGGCACCAAAGACATGATGTCAAAAAGACTGCATAAAAAAAAGAAAAGGCAAACTTGTCCTAAGAGACAATGTTTTATTTTTAAATACTTTTTTTGCCGTAGTGGTTTAGATTTGAATTTGATTAGCCATGGAAAAAGCAACGCACGCCCTAACTTGCAAAAAGAAAATTTAAATAAAAATGAAACCTTAAACAGAAACTCAACCCATTACCATAATGCTCCACTGAAATGAAATTAACAACGGGAAGGATATAATTGAATTTCACTTTTTGATACATCATGCAGACAATCAACTTAAAAATTTCACGAGTTTCACTAATTTCAGACAATTACCAGCAAGTTTTCTAGATGGCTTTGTCAACTACAATGCAGAATAAAAGTTTTCGAAAATATTTTTAAATTCATAGCAAATTTTATTATTTAATAAAATTTATTTCCTTGACAAGAAATAACATTTATGTCCAACGACTAACCAGGCAATCCTGTTGCTGACGGCCCACATTTTATACTTTTTTGTCATTAAAAAAAAAAAAAATTAGTTTTTCTCAACTCATTCAAATCGACAGGTTTTTTTTGGCTAAATTTCACCAATGCAAAAGTAAATTTATTAAAATTCATTAAAAAATAGTGTACAGAATTAATTTTAGCTGGATCTATTTCAACCTTTAATTGAAAATTGTATAATATATGAAGTGACAAAAGAAATACCAGCTAAAAAATCTAAATAAAATAAACTCCTTGTTTCCAACAAAGTCAAACACGTTAATACACGTTGTTGTCGTCGTTTGTTCATTTATGTAAGAAACGCTTCAGAGATAATGTCCACTCGATCGTTTAAAGTAGAAAAAAAATCTAAGTTTAATAAAGTGAGAATTTCTAACCCTGAATTCAAGTCGTGGGTAAAATTGAAAAATAAAAAATAAATATTTACTTTAGTTTACAGTAAACCTTTGACTTTTACTTTTTCATTATTTTTCAATTGTTTATGCACGGTTAGATAGTAAAAAAGTCTAACAAAAAAAAAATTATTACCACATACTCCATCATTGTCAGTCTTTCTTATTTAATCTGGAACTTTGGGTAATGGAATCTCCATAACTGAGATTACAGAAACTAGTTAAAAGCAGAGAAAAAAATCGTCCAGAAGAGACATTTTCTTTGTTTTCAGTACAAAATTACGATGTCACATTACAAAACACGCTTGTGACTTCAGTTTAAACAGAATTCAGAATCCCCCCCGCAAAAAAGTCAGCCTAGAGAGTTTATTCTAGCATAGTTTATTTTCAGACAGAACAAATGGCTCTTTCATTGAAAATTTGGATTATTATCTCAATATGAGTTAGAGAGAAAAAACGATCTAGAAATAAATACGAATCGCTGTAATCGATTTGTACAGCAAAAAGGTGGACACTGGACACATGTTCAGTTAAGAAGAAGTGTACTGTAGATGGCTAAAAATAAAATAGATCCACCAAGTAAAGAAATGGGTTATTTTAGATTTTATTGGTTAACCGGAGAAAAGCATGAGCAACGAAAATCGAAATAGAAAAAACAACAGCAAGAGCGGCAATTTTCTTTCGGTATAAAAAGGAGGGGGATCAAATACTAAAACTAATCACAGATTAATAATCGGTCGGAAAGAGATATGCCATAAAGACTTTTACAAGAATCATATTAAAGATTTAATAATTGTAAACTCTCTACAGCATTATAAACTTCTATTGTGATATTAAAATCGCAATCGATTGTTTTTTTTCTAACTAAAAAGGTACAAAAATAAAGCAATACGAAACGTTCATTAAATAGAATAAAAATCCTCATCAAAAAATTGACAGTAATTTCGTATAGAGAACAAAGTAGGAAAATATTTCTATTATCTTTTTTTTTTTACATAGATTTTCTTTAAACTTTTGAACATGTTACAAGTTATGAAAATGACTACATTTTTTTTAAATCAAGAATCATCAATTTATTGAAATTATGGCGATTCAATTTTTTAAAATTACTCTAAAACGAAACATGCTGAAGGATTTGAGGTCGGAGATGATATATTTGCAGCGAGAGTACTCAAGTTCAAACAGTAGAAAACAAAGACTCAAAGAGAAAATGATTTTAACTCTGAAAATAATAAATACTTAAAAAATACATTTATTATATTTTCCCCTCTTCACTCAAGCTAAAAAAAATGACATTTTTTAAAAACGTGTTTTGGTCCTTCCAAAATCTGGCCGCCTTTTGTCATCTTTTTTATTCCTTACCTCATGGAGTTGTTGCTCTGCTTGTTCCCGACGGGCCGGGTCCAAGGTAGATTGTAACACTTCTACAAGCTCGTTTATGTCCATGATGTTTACTTTTTGGTTACTTTCTTGGACTGTAGATCGGGAAAAAACAGTTGTCGATCCAATAAATCAAAGAGTCACCCAACGGGGACTTGACCAAAAATTCCAGAATCGCGTGTTCTGCCCTAGACGCGCCAACACGGACGCTTAATGCGCAGGCGCAAAAGGAAGTTGTCATACAGGAAAAGGAAGTAGATTAAAAAATTCCGACTCAATTGAGAACACGTGATACCTGTAAAATTACTTAAAAAAAAAAAATTAAGTTATCTTAAAACAAAAGTATTTTTTTATATATTAAATAATGAAATTAAAATATTATGTTAAAGAGATTTCTACTAAGTTTGTTTTTAATTCGGTAAAATTGTTTAAGAAATAAAAGTATAAAACTGTTATGATGCCTAGTATTTATTACGGACCGCTAGTACCAGGTGTCGTTTTCATGAAATTAGTCATGATAAAAAATTTTTTTTACTTGATATTTAAATTGAATGACTTGCAAATGTATTATATAACGCACAAATAACAATGCTTTTGAAAATTATCAAATAAAAATGTTTGTAGAACGTTTGGTGGTAAAAATAAAAACAGTTATTACGCAAAAAACATTTCAGGTGCAAACGCATTTTTGCATTATGCGTAAAAAAAACTAAGGATCATAAAAACTTGTATTTTTTTAAATAACCGTGATGAAAAAGTGTGTAAGAGAGAGTTTCTTTTAAAATATACTATTTTTGTAAGTATAATTTTTTGGCTTCAGCCAGTTAAACAAAAACATTGAAAGTTAATGTTTATTGTTTAGTTGTAAAAGTTTGGTAAGAAAAAATTAAAAATGAATGACTACAACATTTTTTCTTTTTCTCTTTTTATGCAAGTCATATGAGAAGTGTAAAACAATTCAAACCCTTCGTAAAAACAAATTACGGATTTTCTTATTTTATTATATATTTGAGTGATAGGGATTTTTAAACTTTTGGAAAATTTTTAGTAACCGCGTATAAATGATAAAATTATCCCCGCAAAACTGCAAAATGTCATTGTCACAAAAGAAGGAAATTATTAATTTTTTTCTTGCAATTCAAATCTTTTTTAGACTCAGTATTTTAGCTTAATTGGAAAAAAAATCAAAATTATATTTTAAATTTGTAATTTAGGTTTTTCTTTAACCGAAAAATATTTTAGAAAATAATTTATTGTAAATAAAAGGATTTTTTAGATTTAATTACTGACCAAAAATTTTAAAACCTGTGCTATTTTTAAACATTATAATAATTTATTAAACAATTGAATAATACCTATTTTCTTAACGTTTCAAATCCACAAAAAATGTACTTGATTAACTGCATAAATACATTTTAATTTTAGGTCTCATGAAAATAAATAGTGAATACATACATTTCTTAGAAGATTTAAAAAGAAAGCATCAAAATAATTTTTACATATAAATTTTTCAACATAAAACTTTTGTTTCAGTAATCATTTTTTTTTATTATTGCAGTATAAGGGTAAGATTCAAAAGAATAAACTTTTCTTAAAACATTGAATTTCATATCTTATTACTTTTTTTAAGTCAGGGACGGCGCTAGGGTCTCTCCTCTCACCCTCGAAACTTTGATACGCCCCCTCCCCTCGACTACATGTCGATTTCAAAGTTTCACAACCTGAGGGATACAACCCCTCGAAGAAAAGTTGGAAGAGCAGCGATTTTTTTAAATTACCAAAAAAAACTCAGTGAATTATCCAATTTAAATAAAAATTTCAGCATATATTCATTATTTACTTTTATAATGAATAGGCTTTTCTTTTTTATTTTTAAAAAATCTGAGAAAATGTTATTCTTTTGTAATTACCACCAATTTGCATGACTAACTAAATTTTACATTTTTATTATTTTTTAAGCGATCATTTTCTCGGTTTTTAATATCTATCTAGAAATGTAAAAAATAGGGACTAGAAATTTTATTTTAATTACTAGCCGTGGACTTCTGGTTACTAATTAGTAAAAAAAAAAAAATCAGAAATCTGGATGATCTCGGAATAAAAAATGATTTTATCAAGATATTACCCTCTTAATTGATTTAAAAAAAAATTTTTTAAAAACTGTTCAGGAAGAAAATTACAATTTAAAAAAATAAGCGCTACTGAAATTAGTACTTCTGCCTAACCCCCCCCCCCCCGGCCAGTAGGCATAGGGCCCTCCACGCAGTTGAGAGGTTCAGGGTAATAAGCACTGGCCCTACTGTCGATTATTATAGTTGATGATTGACAATATAACTTAAGTAGAAAAAAGTAAAAAGTACAAAAAGCAAAAAAATACTGCTAAAACTTGCCCTTTGGGGCTCCAACCTCATCAGGGGTTTCTGTGTAGTACACATGCTGCACCATCATACAGAGACAGTGAAGTAAAGGATAGCAGCTTGGACTGAGGAATCAGAGGGCCAAGTTCAAATTCCAGTTGAATCCATTACATTAACTTACATGCTAATACCCTTGGGGAAGGTATGAATCCTCCTCTTCTCCCCACCAGCTATGGGTAAATAACAGTACAGACCAGGTTCTCTAGCCTTTGATGGCAACTGGTCTACTGCAGAAAGAAATAGCAACCTATTATGGGGAAAAAATCTGCCTCGTCATTCATGTGTCAAAAGATACACTATCGCCTAAGTGTGTATCACGCATGGCACATAACTGACTGACAATATAACATCAGTTTAATATTTTTTTAAAATGGCAGATGGCCATAAAACTGTACTGAAAAAAAATGACAGAGGCCACAATAGGCCCCCAAAACATGCTCCCACCCAACTCTGGGGTTTCGGGGATAGATATGCCGGCCCTGCTTTAAATGCTAGCATTAAAAAGAACCTGTTGTTAGTAATTCAGTATCTATATTTTGCAGAGACTGCAATAATGCATATCTAAAAGATTTTATGCATATAAATTTTTAATAAACAGTCAAGATTTATTTTGGTGTTTTTTTTTACATCAGTTCAGTGCATGTTGTTTTACAAATTTTGAAGCACAAATTTTATTTGAGTCATTCTTATTAATCATCTGGCTTCATTACAGTGGTTCTTTTACAACATCAAATTAATCAAGTCATTTTTATTAATCACCTGGCTTCATTATAACAGTTTTTTATTTAAAGAATACATGGTAGGAACTTTCTTCTATTAATAAATGTTTCATAAAACACTACTCTCAAAAGAAAGTGTAATAAACAAACCTAGTCTACTGTATTCATTTTTTTATTTACCCTTTAATTATTTTTATATAATTCTATGTTTCTTTTTCATTATATAAATTTTCATATACCAGCTCTTGTATCAAACTGCATTTTCTTGTACTGAAATCTATTTAATGAATATTCTCCTGGACTTAAACATCAGCCAATCAGTTTTCATATTAATTTAACCAATCAAAAAGTATGAGCAAAAAATTCTGCTCAAAATAAAAATTTCTTTGTTTTCTATATCATCTTTTCAAATATATAGAGGTGTGGCCATCATGTGGCCTAGACTATATATGCACCAAATTCAAAATCCCATCCTCTTTTTCTTCTACCACAATACTCAGGAGGTGCAAACCACTGCTGATCCTGCATTACAAGCCTGGTCAATAGAAATTAATACTACCTAAAGAAGCTAACCAAGGATTGAAAGAGACTTCTTGTTCAACAAGGGTTGTACACAAGATACCCAAACACCTTTCTCCTAAATTAAGTCCACAGATTCACATTGTCTGCAACCGCTTCTTTTTTCTTTAATTCTCTTTTTCTATTTGGATATTAAATAAATTTAAATAGTACCAGTTGTTTTGTTTTTTCTCTTCAAAAGTTGTCAACCAGTTAGTTCCAGTTCACAAAACTTGCACTAACCCCCAGCAAACTTAGGGCTGTATCTTGACATATCATCATGTATATAATCACCACAATAGCATCAAAAAATGTTTTTCAGCACAAAAATATAGCACAAAAGAAAATATATTACAGTATAAAATTTTATGAAAATTTATTCCATAAAATAAAAATAATAAAGGTTTGGCTGTGGAAAAGATATACATTTTGTCATCAACAGTGTCTAAATTCAAATGTCTGCATTTTGAACACAGAAAAGTCCTATTTACAGACCAGCTGGAGAGAAAGGTTTCTTTATGATGGTCTGCAAATCAACACAAAAGAAAAGAAAAAAGGGTTCTTTTTCAAAAACATAGATTTTTTTAAGGTTCTCTGTAGAAAACTTTGGCTAATAATTGTTTCAGATTTATTCATGCACTCATAAAAATATCTTCACATTTATATATTTGTTTATAAACAATTCATAATACCAGTGCATTTGAAATTTGCATTTTTTTTTAAATGTGCACTTTTTATGTTAGCAAATGTAATACATATGCATGCATGAAATTGCACATATATATCTAAATGCAATATGCCATAAATCAACATCTGTTATTGAAAAAGTATTGGAAAATGAAAAGAATATCTCATACTGTTTTTTTACAAATACTAGTTCTTGATAGCACATAAATGCTACATTACTTATACCCAAATATCTAATACACACACAAAATCCACTAACACAAACATACAAAATATTTTTTTTAATTAATTCACCCTAAGCAAGCTTAAATACTAATGCAATACTTAAATGCTAGTATGAACATAAATATGTTAAAATAAACTAACAACTTACTAAGATAATACATCTTGTGAACAGATTAAGAGTGAAACACTAAACAGATTATAAAAATGATTTAAAAAAATATTTTACTGAAAGACTCAGGCCCATATAACCAAGATCTTTTTCATGCAAGTTAATAGTTGCATATTATTAGAATGTTGCCTGTGCTTGATTCAAAAACCATACGACTCGTACAGCAATCACTATCACTTGACTTAAAATATTTTTGCCCTTCCTTGCCTTTAAAGGAGTGCCCTTTGCTGTGCTGATGTTGCTACATGCCTTAATTCTTGCCTATCTCACACTGCAAATTTTTTTCTAAGCTCTATACTAAACATTAAATCTGTTACGAAAAAAGAACTAAACAAAATGAACACAAAACGATCAGCTTTAAAAACGGACTCATAACTGGAAAAACCAAATGAAAAAAGAATGTTAACAACAAATACTTTTTCACACCCAACCCAGTTCTGTGGAATCAGAATCAACGTTGAGTTTAAGCAAGCGAATGAGCCAATTGGAGTAAAGTGCCATGCAGTTTTAAATTTTTCCCACTTGTGACGAATGCAGCTATTGATTTTTTTTGCATGCTAGCATGCTAGTTAAAATTCATGTCACTCAGCTGTTGACTCTCACGCTGGCCAATAGAATCTTCCTGCCTATTCATGGCAACCAGCTATAGGATCTCACTCTGGCCTGTAGAAAATGGCCACAAACTACATGAAAACTGCTGTAGAAGCATGAAAAAATCGATTATTTCCACTATTGATGGGAGTTGGGAAATGCAAAGTCAGTGATGGCCTTCCCGCTAACTTTGAGCATGTGCATGTAAATTTTGGTGCAAATCTGTCAAAAATTGCGGCCGTGCATTCGTTACACACACACACACACACATCCTGCCTTTTTAGATATTCTGCTGTTCCTTTTAGTTATGAAAACATGTATGAAAACAAAACTACTTAAAATAAGCAATGAAGACTTTCTCTTGCTATTATGATTTTTATTAAAACAAACCTTGACACTGAAGTTACAGAGTTTAAAAAGTTACATATTAAAGCAACTACTTTAACTGAGTAAATAAAAGTGATTTTCAGTGCTTGAGTTAAATATTCTGAGTATGCTTCCTTTCTCTCATGTCATATAACAGTGATTATTCCCAAGCAATTTTTCATTTGGTTACTATCAACTTCAACTATACCTGATTATAAAACATTTTTCAGCAAAAAGTTTCTACTTTGGACAGATTTGATCTTTCATTTTCATAATAGCTTTTGTATATACTGCACAAATCTTTATGTCATGCTTTTTCTTTCCTTAAAATAAATAAGAATAATATACCAGAAATATTGTATATTATCCAATTTTTTCAATATTGATCAATATCAGTATCAATAAATAGAAATAAACTAATTTTGGCAAATTATTTTTTAAATGCATTCTGATATCACAGTTGGTACAATAAAATCAAAACTTATATTCTTTTCATTTCTGTCCGATTTACTTATACGAGAAGTTATCATTATTTACATTATTTCAATTTAGACTAATGTCTTATCTCTGTTGTTATCAGCACATCATTTCAGCTGTTGTTCAGGCCTTCTTCAGGTGTTTGGTAGCTTTCAGGGCATTTTGAACTGAACCCTTTATTCAATCTACAAGGATAGATTGTTCCCATTCTTCTGTCCCTGTCTGGAGATGTCTTGTTCTTTTTAGTACTGTTCAAGTATTACTGACCTGTTTCAACTGTGTCTGTCTAGTGAACCACAATTACTCTGTGATCAAATTCACAGAACTTTGACCCACTATACTATTGCCCTGTGTGACCTTTGTTGTTATTATAATAACATTTTGACCCTTGTACTCTCCAGCCTTCTTCAAGTATCTGTCAATAAAATATCCCTAGACATGGGCGTTATATGATTAAGCTCTATCCCTTTTTCCATATTAGGGTTGTCAGAAGCTACAAGCAATGTAATAGTAATTCTGCTCTCTCATGAGTCAAGTCTACTAATTACCTCTCTTGTACCCTTTATTATGTATTACATTTTGACCTAACAAAGCATTTTAATACTTTGCAGAATCTTGAATATATAAATAATGAGTATAAGTGAGATAAACTTGTCCTATTTTGAGGCATGCCCATCTTTTTCTTTGCACAAACTGAAGCACATTGCATTGCAAGGTGAGAGATGTTACTTTGCAGACTAAGAACTTTACTTCAGAAGTATCTATGTTACCCCATAAATTAGTTATGGGAGTAAAAGATAATATTATATCCTCCCTGGTAGACAATCCTTTTACTAAGTTGAAGGAAAAAAATGATAGTACATCCACCTCTCACAAGAGAAAATTGTTGCAACTATTAAATAAAGAGATGAAGGGAGATACAAAGTGTCCACAGTTCCTTCAACATTTACAGCATCTTATGGGTAACCACAATGACTACAGAACTGTCTGCCGCATATTTCTCCAATGACTTCAGGTAGAATTCCACAGAGTTTTAAACTCACTTGGAGATAAGATTTCCATAGAAAAATTGGCAGAGATTGTAAATAACATCACAGATTTAATGTTGTTATAAATGCCTTTAGTATAAAGCCTTTAGTATAAATGCCTTTAGTATAAAGCATCTGTAATTCTGAGTCAGACACTCTAGCCAAAATATTAGAAATGCAAGAGAGCTTGGAAGAACAAGTCAAAGGGTTGTGCAGTAGTTTAAACAAAATGTTCTTTGGCAAACTCTTTTAGTAGCAATCATTCCTCCCAAAGATTTTGAAAAAGTAATATGAATCCTGTACATTGCATGCACACATACAAAAAAATGTTGACAAGGCCCATTCATGCAAACTACCCTACACTTTGGAAAAGTCCAATGGAAAAGAAGTTGTCTTATTTGTATCTAACAGTACAACTAATATTAATTTTCTTGAAGACAGTGTTCAGATTTCCTTAATTCTTGTTGCTAAAGAGGATGGAATGAGAAGACTTTGTAAGCTTAAACTTCGGGAGATTAAAAAGTCTCTTTACAAAATTATACACAAAAATACATGTGTCTGAATGTAGGTTTATGCTGGGTTTTCACCCACATTTTTATAATTAATAAATATAATTTATAAACAGGCAAAAAACTATATTGGATGCTGACTTTTTGCACAAATATGATCTTCTAATTGATCTACACAGACATTATCTAGTGGATTCTGAGATACACATTAGGCTGCCAAGTTATATTTCATATACCGTCCCATGATGCCTTACTGTGGCCAATCCTGTTTTTATAAGATTTTAGAAAATTTTATAGCATTACTAAGCTGTCCTTCCATGAGGAAATATTGCCCCATGGCATTACACATCAAATTACTACCAACAATCCTCCAATTCACTGTTTCCCACTGCATCTAGCTCTTGATAAGCTGCAAATGGCAAAAACCAAATTTGTCCAAATGATGTAACTTGGCATTTCAGACAGCAATTGGCCTTCTCTTTTGCATCTAGCCATCACAAGCAGTGGCATTTAACCAATTTATGGTGATGACAGCACCTTCAACAAAGTCACTAAACCAGATAGGTATCCTATTCCACATTTTTATGACATAATAGCAATCACCCAAGGTAAATGTATTTTCTCAAAACTTCATCAAAGCCAACCATCTGCATCTGAAAAGAACCACACAATATCCCCCAAGACAGTTATTACTACACCACTTGGCTTGAGATTTTGTGTGTTCCTTTCAGACTAAGGAATGCAACACAGTTCTTGCAAAGGTTCATTGATCAGGTGTTGCATGATTTACATTTTGCTTTCATTTATGTGGATGATGTCCTTATAGCCAATTCTTCCATGGAAGAATATATATTTAATATGTGCAGCTCATTTTGTATGTGCTTTCAGAATGTGAATTTGGTAAATCTACTATCATTTTTCTAAGATATCATATTACTTCAGTTGGTATTTCACCTTCTTCTTCATAGCTAACAGCTATTTCTAATTTTTATATACCATCCTATTATGCTAATTCTTAGGAATAATTAATTTCTATAATAGATTTCTTCCCAACTCTGCTCAGGTATTTCCATAGACATTTTCACATAGTTTTTATCTGACCCTTCCCTAGAAGTTTTTCATAAAATTAAATCTAGTTTGTCTTGTGGTAACAATATGGCTATTAACACTTGTATAAGTAAAATATATGAGAGCCATCATGCAACCAACATTAAAAGAAGATAGTGACTGGCAAACACTGAGAAGAATTTGGCATAAAACAAACTTGCTAGAAAAAGTAATGTAGCGATTCATCAGCGGTGAAGAAAACAGCAATCAATTGGAATGAAAGAGAGGAAAAATATATGTGAAATAAACATCAAACTAACCTATTTATAGTTTTAGAAATCCATTTCAGTGATTTTCAATTTCAGAGTGTGCAATGAAAATGGGGTAAGAAATGTTCATTCATAATGTGTGTGTGAGGAAGATAATTGTAAATTTCAGAGCCTTTGAAATAAGGCTGCAAAAATTTTTGTTGTAGTTATCTTGATCATGAGTGACAGGCAAAAGGTTGAACATATGACCTCAGTGGTTAAAAGTTGCCAGTTTTTATAGGATTTTGAGAGATCTGTTACAGGAGGCTAGTGTGTTTATTTAGAAACATGTCCCATGGAATATTTATCCCACAACAATTATGGCAGACTCAAATGTGAGTCCAAATAAAAAATGAGTAACACAAAACACTATAAAACAAACAACAACTAATTGTATGTATTGACAAAAAGGAATTACATGAATATACAATTATAATAAAAGAGGAAAACATTAAATTACAGGGTGGTCCGAAAATCTTGTCACCCTAACCCTTTCTTCCAAACTGTACGATCTTGTGTTAGTCATTTGAAGTAAAAAAAATCATATTATGTATGAGTGAAAATACTTTCGGACCACCTTGTAATTATATAGAAAAACATTTAAACTAACTATAAAAGAATGTGTGTTTTTGTGTGTGTGAAATTTGTGTACATGATAGACACGTGTGCGTGTGTATATGTATATGTGTGTGTGAGTGTGTGAGAAATAAACATGTGTGATAGACACATGTACAAGATAATTCAACAGTAAACAAATAGAAAGGAAAACATCCACATTCCAACTATACACGCAACTGCATCTGAAAGCTTGTATGGAAAAAAGTGAAAAGAATATTTATTTCTGTAGAAAAAATAGAAAATGTGGCACAAGGCCGAAATTGGGGAAGGGGGGAAGAGGTCGGTCTTCTGTTTTAACTTTAAACTTAGCTAGCTACAAATGCTGACCCAATCATACTAACAATATTCCTTACACCAAAAACAACACATTCTTATGTACCTTTCTCATCACACCCACCATAATACCTCAATGACTCCATAAAAATACTAACTAGTCCCCATATGTACAATTTATCGTCTGTGGGGGGAGGGAAATAAAAAAACAATTTAAAAACTAGCCCCAATGAGTGTTTACAATATGAAGAAACTATTTACAAGAAACTAAACAAAATCATGTTAGTAACAAAAAAAAACCCACAATCACTAAATGTGGCAGAAACATCAGTTAACTGGATGATATTTATGCGGGACTATGATAATATAAAACATTCATTCATCCCAAGCACTCACGCAGACACGCACTCATTCAGACACAACAACAGATACAAAAAATCACTCACAAAAAGAAACTCGCCCCGCATCCACCAGAGAACTGATATCACTGACCACCTAACAAGGGAGGGGATGGGGAATTAAACTTAAAGAAAAATAGTGAGGGAAATAAAAGGGGCCAATGAGCATACATAAGTTTATTGAAAAAGAAAACTAAAGAATCAAAACTAAACCTAAGCTAACCTAAATTTTGGGATGGGTTGCCCGTGTTCAACCCAGGTAAAGCAATATCCTGATGCCTAACCAGCATCAAAGTGCCACTCCAGGTCAGCCCCTTTCACACGACACAAGCGTGCAAGATTCACCCACCTTTTGCTGAATTCTGATGAAGTGAGTAACCACCTTTCCGACCTAATCTTGACTTTAAGCTAATGCTTAAAGTACAAGATCAGCTGAGAAGAAGTGAACTTCTTGCCTTCATAGAATCCCTTCTGACGTGTCATCCAAATCACGACTCTCATAACACCTAGCAAGCAAAAGAACACATAATGTTCAGCCTTCATCAACGGTGGAGCCACATTGCTACAATCAGAAGTGGCCTCAAGGACAAAGAACTTTCCAGGTAGCATGCGAACCATGAAGCCTTCAACGTACCTGCACAACAGCACTACCATCCTGCAATGGAAGTCTCGAAAAGTGAAAAGAGGCTAGTGAGAGAAATGCATACCTTTTTATAGACTTAAGGAGCACCCCTAGTGAATTTTTTTTGGTAATGTTAAGTGGGATAATCCATAGATCCATGAGGCTACATAAAATTATTTTTTAGCTCACTTCTGAGTAATTAGAAAAAGTTTTTTTTGGAACCACATGATATGTTTTCTTCTATCTCTACATACATGACTTGTAATTTTTTTTATGGCCTTATTCAGCCTCTATAAATATTTGATGTCTTTGTCCTGATCCTGGCAGACTAAACCTATTCTTCACTTGTATAGTGCCATGCAGTGAAATTGTCACATATTGAGTCAGGAAGAGAGAAGCTTTTGCTGGTTGATGCTTCTACAATTGGCATGGGTGTTGTTTTGCAGTAAAAGATCAATGATAAATGGAAGCTGTAGCATCCCACTACTACTTCCTTATCAATATATAATTTTGTACATTTTTGTGCAAAAAAGTGGATCAGCTTAGCAAATATTTTCAGGAGATATCAGCTTCTAATTGGTCAATAAACACCCAAGTGGGCATTGCAATCCACCCACGTACAAATATTTTTTCCAGTGTGTGACCAAGTCAAGTTTTCCTCCATTTACTGTGATCCTGTCACGTGATTACATTATCTATAAATAGCAGACACGAGTTCGCTCATTCTCTTTTACTCTTCCAAATTCCTGCGAAGATGTGATCTTAAGGATTCTCGTCTAGACCATGGACAGTCAGACGTTAAAAGCATATTCACGCATATATGTACGTACAAACTTTTCCAACCTACATTACAAACATACATAACATTTCCAAACATGCAACAAGAACTTTTCTCTTTGAAATATTCTTCTAAAACTACAGTTTATTCAGCATTTCTCAGCTTTATAATTAATTCAACTTTTGTGAGTTCAGATAAAAATATTCCCACTCTAAGAGACATAACTCCAACAGATCTTTAACTTCTACATATGTATATCAACACACAAATAAATACAAATGTTATGTTTTAAAACCATTTTGTTCCTTCTTGTATTTCATGCTTTGTGGTATTTTATGTTTAATATAAATTGTGTGGTCATGTTATTTATGCAGCCATGAACAGACATCTACAATTGTCCATTCTTATTACCAAGTCACTACAATAATGGCAACTCCAACGTCTGAAACGGGGCAAGAGAAACAACTAGACCACTACAAAACCAATTATTTTTCTAGATAATTGTCACCTACAGAGACAGTAGTTTACCTCATATTTGTTTTATTAAAGGTGTGAGCAACATTCCTGCAGAAATTATGTCTCTATTGAACCCATGTATGAAATACCAATTAACAGATGAAGGATTAGAAAGTATATTAATTTCTCTTGAATAATTCTTCCCCCTTAAAACTTACAAAATTCAATAAAACAACCTGGACATCTTGTGTGACACCAATGCTAGTCAACCACATCTGTTTGTTCTTGAGTTTTTGCAGCATACCTTTTTCTTTACACTCTATAGCTTGTTTCACCTTGGTGCTGATATGTCCTATTAAGGTAGTCAGGGACAAATTTGTTTGGCTGTACAGGAACTCAGATATTTGGTTTTGAACAAAGAATAGCATTCAATGTCAAAAATGTCAAAAGCTTTTCCATCACATGATGACTGGCTTATCCATGTGCACATTGAGATCAAAGGACCCATACCTCCCTGTGAAGGATACAGTTCTTTGCTAACATGTATTCATCATCTTGCTTGATTGTGCAAAGCATTCTCCATAGCAGACATTTCTATATATATATATATACACCATGAAAAAAAATCTTGTATATTTGGATAGGTGTCCCATTTTGGTACCTCAGTTGTTGTTACCACAGAGGTCAGCAATTCAAATCTGATTTATTCTGTTAGTCAATGAAACTTTTGTGTAGTTAGTGAACCTGCACAACTGTCTATCAGACTTAAGAAAATGGCATAATGAAAAAATTCTTTCATGGAACAGTTACCAAGTTTTAAATGGAAGAAGAATACTAGCTTTTGTATGCTTAGCATATATATCCACTAAGTTTGAGAACAAGGCCTTTTTGAGACTTATGGAGATTTGTAGCTGCATGGCAAAAATAGAAAAAATAAGTTACATTGACATGTGACAAATAACAAATTTATGTATCAAAATATCTTATGCTTTTTAGATGCTTAAATAGTTGAAATAAAAATAAATGTATTAAATTTTGTTTATCAATGTTCCTTTGTTTTTGGTGTAAGGAAGTAAACATATTTTTGTATTAATTCAACTTGTAAACTTTCAGAATAGGTTAAGTTGATTCAAAAGTAATAAAAAAAAGAAGAGTAAAATAAAAGTTGAATTGAAAAAGTTCTCTTACTCTTATTGGTTATGATTTAAAGTGGTTTCCTTTAATGTCAGGTTTCTTGTTGCCATGATGCTAAGAGGAGCACCTAGGCTCAGACAAAACAACATGTTGATTAGATGATCTGACTAACTCTGTGCTTAGCTATACCATTAAGATTGGCTTCTATAAGAGTGACTCATCTAGATGTATTTATTTAATTTCTTCTTAAAGCTTTACATTAGCTGAAAAAACAATTTTATTTTCTTATTTAATGTCAAGCCAATTCTGAATATTTTATTTTGAACCAGAAATAATTTCTCATATAGGTCTTTGTTGACTTTTAATTTCTAGTGCGTTACAAGCTGTCAAAGTGAAAAATTCTTCAATGATTTTTCCATTCAATGTAGTGCCAGATATGCCAAGACAGACTGTGGCATAGTCAAGTCATCATGTTAGATGGCCCAAATATCTATGTAGAGGACCGTTGGGTGATGAGCATGTAGAAGAACACATGTGGGTAGAATTTCCTGCCAGCCGGTCCAACTACATGAGAAAGTTGGACTTTAATTAAGTCCAAAGAAGACAAAGAAAATAAACAAGACCGATAAATATATGTAAATGAATATATGTATTAATAACAAGTTACAGGTTACAAGCACATGGACAGTTACATTGAGTGGACAGAGTGTGTGTGGTGAATATTATTATGTGTTTGTATTGTAGTGAGTGTTCGTACGTACGTGTATTGTTCTTAGCGTGTTCCCAGAATTTGGGAAACACTGTATCTGTGAGAGCTCACATCTGCGAGGTGGTATAAGGCTGAAGGCCTGAGGAAAAAAGAGATCGAGGCGAAGGGTCAGCCAGTATTTATAGCCAGGAGAGAGAGACCCCTGGTGAAGGGTTAAGGATCTGAGGAGGAGCTAACTCCGACATCTATTGTGTTAATATTTTTCCATTTCAGTTACATGCATTAAGATTATTATTTACATTATTTACATGTGGATTATTGTCCCCATCTTTGTTGTTATCACAAAATTTTGGCCATTGTACCCTCCAGCCTTCATCAGGATGATCCCAAAATGAGCAGCACTTAATAAAAACTGCATGAGATATCAATGGACATGTTCAGTGGAACAATCTACCCCTGTAGATTAAATAGTGTTCAGTTTGAAATTCCCTGATGGTTACCCAAATTGACAATAAACCTGAAAGTTACCTGGATTGACAATCATCAACAGCTAAAAATTTTTTGTTAACTATTATTTTCTGCAACATGCTGACACGTGTTGAAATCCTCGCAGGATTTAGTATTCTTGAAATTATCGCTAACATTTTTTGTCAAGATTTCCAAACTCTAAGTTTTGTTCAATTTTGCAAAACAATCAAAGAAATTTGAATAAGCTAATTTGTTTGGAAAAATACTAAGTACTAAAAAAAGTATTTTTCCAAACAAATTAGCTTATTCAAATTTCTTTGATTGTTTTGCAAAATTGAACAAAACTTAGAGTTTTTAGGCACCCTAGTAAAATGAACTGTACTTTGAACCCCTTTAACTGTTTGCACTTCTTCCCCAAATTTGGTTTCAATCAGACAATATATAGCTATTTGATGGACAAACAAACTAATCGAAGTCACAGAATTTTATATATAGATAGATAAGAACAAAGATGAGGACAATAGTCAGCATGTAAATAATGTAAATAATGATAAATCATCATTGCATAAATTCACAGAAAGTATCAGGATAAATTCTCTTATATTACTGCTTCCTCATTTGAACTTATCAAGAACTTTTATTTTTTACACTATTTACCTTGTTCAGACTGTTGTCCTCATCTTTGTTGTCATATTCACAACGTTTCGGCCATTGTATGCTCTGGTCTTCTTCAGGTGATATACATTGGAATTTCAAACTGAACTCTTTATTTTATTTGTTCTAGTTTCATGTGTCATGCCTTTTCTGGATATCTCAGTTTCAGTTATTTTCGCTTTATTAACAACTCCAAGTTTTTGTTCACCTCTGCTGTGGCCAGATATTGAACTCACAACTCTTTGGGTCAAGTCACTGGATTACTTCAACCAATGCTTTTATTCACTGAGCCATGTGTCCTTTATTTTCTTCACTATTAGTGAACGTACCTTTTAACTGTTGGCTTAGTTAAGGCAGTGTTTATATTTTGTATTTTGGTTTGCAGTTTCAGGTGCACAGATTTGTTCAGGTTATGTGCTCTCTTTTGATCCTAAGTGACAAGGTTTTTTTTAATTTGTTTGTGGTGGGAGATTTGTAACATAACAAAACTTTGTTGTCTGTCCTTGACTAGTTGTAATTTGTGTTCATGTCAAGGGGTAAGAAATGTATCACATGACAGTCTGACAAGAGATGCAAAAGTCAAGCTCCCTGGTTGGTTAGAAGCCATCCCCCATCAAAGCAACAACACAGGTACCACCAACCCTCCATCTTCTCTTACCTGATATGGCTATGGCAAAATCACTGACATACCAAAATAGCAAACATACCAACTCATAAATAAGATCTTTAATATTACTTTTTGTTATATTTTTAATGTGCATTGATTTCACTGCCTGAACTATTATCGCTTACTGTTATAGAGTGAACGAAAATTTTTCTTCCTTCATATGAGTTTCGAATCATCATCGCCAAGTGTTGTAGAGTAGTTTCAAAGTGGAGGCTTGTATTTCACTAAGTCGGTCCTAAAAAGGTTCGACGTACAAAACGTTAGGGACTTGATATAATTAGTAATGACGCAGAGTGGTGGTCACTCATACTCTTAGTGTCCCACATCGACTGACTGACCAACTCACTGTGCAAATGACTTAGCTACTGCTACTACTCCTACTTATTATAGGTGGGAGAGTCTATTAACTATAGAATAGGTGTGTTCCAGTACAACACTTACAAGTTCTGTAAATAGGTATATAAAGTATTTTCTCTCAAACATAAATATATGCCTTTCTCTGTTTTCATCTAGGAAGAAAGTGTTACTATTATGGAATTTAAAGGTTGCAAATTGGTGTATTGTATGTGCATGCATGTTCACATGTAAACAATGCAGAAGCAACAAAAACTTGGTTTTCTACTACAGACCATTTATTCTTTTTCTTATATAAACTGTCATGAAACAATGCTCTTAATGTCTATAATTGTTGAGATCAAGTCAGCCTTGCACTGAATTGGAACAATGAAAAAAAAGATTGATTTACTTCATAGGTGGAGGTTTTGGAAGACACACACAAACACCATGTGTTGGAAAGTGGAAAGAGAGTTTAGTTGTCAGTGGACCAAGGAAATGAACATGTCCTAGCAAGGACATTCTTTTTTCCACATTTTACTACATCTGAGAACAAGAAGGTAAAGATTTTCCAAGCGTAGCTTAGATGTGGCACAAGGCCGAAAGCATGGGGCATCCAGTGAGGATCGAACTCATTTTTCAGTAGTAACTGACCTAGCAAAACAAGCTTGCTAACCATTACACCACGCCGAAGTTTCCAGAAAAAGAAGGTAAAAGAGAGAGGAAGGAAATGTTTGTCCTTTTATAGACCTAAACACCACCACCCAATAGAAGCTTGACAAGTGAGATAATAACATTTCCAGTTCTTTTATTACTAGCATCATGGGAATTTTTTTTTTAATAATTCTTTTGTTTGTTATTATTATTTTATTTATTGATTCTATTTCATTTTCCCACACTATATTGCAGGTACAGTAATGCTTATATTGGAATGTATTGGTAAATTCATTCCAACCAGCCATTCCAATACCATATTAAATTACTATACAAAGACTCATTTGTTGCTCTGCTTGACTATTGTAGATTAATAAAAGGATTTCATGAATAACAAAACAATTTCATTCTGCCTTCAAGCATTTCCTTTGCAGCAAAGACATACTACTTTGTAATTAATGAAGTTGTTGTTGGTCACCAGTTTATAGCAGTAGTTACAACTTGTTGCTGATTAAGATGAAGACTTTTAAAGTAAATGATTTCAGCATTTTCAAGACAATCCTGAATACAATAAAACCTAGTGGACGTCCTGACACATGAGGTGAGGTTATCTCCATGCTCATGTAAATGCTGCTTTTCTATGTGTTGGGGTTACCAATGTAAATGGTGTTTTGTTGAAAAGATTAATGTGGCTGCGTGTTGAAGAGCATTTAACATTTATACATTTTTTAAAATCAAGGAAAAACAATGGAAAACCGATTTGTGTTTCAACGATAAAACATATATATTAAAATCAACAACAAATACAAGATAATTTTTGTAATGTGTGAATAAGGAGAAAAAAAGTAGTTTCCCTTTATCTGTTAGTTGAATTAGGAAATGTAATTAAGCAAATTTTCTGAATATAATGTTCAGAGTTCTGTGTTAAAATAGAATGTGTATTCAGAAGATCGTACAGTTGTGTGTTTTGTAATTAACAGAGTTGTTGCAACTTGGCTTGTTCACAAAGAACTGATGGTGAATGATATTCAAGTTCTGTGTCTGTGTGTGTGCGTGCGGAGTGAGTAGAATGAATAATCTGTGTAGATGCGTGTGAGTGGCTGAGTTCTACTGTCTTCAACTGCCTTCAACTCTACTTTTTAATTTGGGAATGAATCCGAACTTATATTACTATCGGTATGCTCCCAGCACAAATGCGGGATAAATTTTGGAAGAACACGAAAAATATCTGATTGGATAAAAAATTAACCAATCGGTGATTTTATAACAAAAGCATGTTTGTGAGTTAATGGTAGGAAAAATTCAGTGTGGTGAATGCAATCAGTAAATTGTCCTGTGATAATTAGTATTTATTATTTGACCAATCACAGTCGAGAAAAATGTAGGCATGTCAAACATAGTAGTAATCACTACACTCATATACCCTTAATGCATTATCTTAAATAAAGGCAATTTCTATATTTCATTGTTTTTAAAATATCACAAGTTAACCTGTTTATAAAATTATTATGGATTTTGGACTGAACCAAAACATTTGAGCATCCTGATACATTTTGGACTGAACCAAAACCTCTTGAACTTCTTGCTATATTTTGAAACAAAAAGAAATCTATCCTAATTTGCAGCACTGATTTTGTAAAATCAGTAGCAACAAACAAAATGGTAATTTTAGTCATTTCTGAACTAAAAATAGACTTTTATGACTACTATAAGCAAAAGATTATCTACTGGCTGGTAAGGATTTTACCTATGTAAATAATATGCATGTGTGTGTGAACCATTTCAAATTTGCTATATTTATGTTCAAAATCAAAGATAGAATATTTGTAGATCATATAAATAGTGTGGACATAGAAATCAATACTTTATGGTAGTTGTCAGATCTGATGATTACTTAAGTCATGAAAATGAGAGTCACTATTGCAGTGTTGAATTGTATGTCCATACTCTTTTGTGTGTGTGTGTTCCTATGTAACAACATTTTAGCCTTAGGGATGAAATCTAGTAAATTATGGATGCTTGTCCTGTATGTCTAAGCAATGGTTTTTTTTTCATTTTTATTGTCTGTATATAATTTTCATGTACATGTTTTTTTGTTTTTATCAAGATATGGGAATTTATTTTTAAGGAAAAACTTATATAAAGGAAAAAGCAATACATTATGATTTTTATTTATATCATTAATTCATAAAATAAAAAATATGCTTTAAAAAATGAAACACTGAGTGAAAAATTGATCTAGCAAAGTAAGAGTTATGGACTTCATTTTTTAATCTTAATATTAAAATTAATTATTTTTACCTACGTCTGATTCATGCTACTATTTCGATGATTACTGTAAATAACTGAAACATATTTGCTTCACTGAAATGAATATTTATTGGGTTTTCGTGAGTCCTACATATATAAAGAATCAAAACATATTTGTAACTGTCAATGATAAACAGTAGCCAGGATGATTTTTTTTTCAAAAGGAACGTTTGTACAATATCACCGTTATCAGAACTCTTTCGTTGTTAAAAGCACAAATAACAAGACGATCACTTTTGGAGAAAAATTATAATGTTTATAATTAACTGATTCAAGTGACTTTTTTCTATCAACTAATAGGTTGTTCCTTCTCTCCTTCTTCTATTTTATTCTCATGATGTCAATTGACAGCGACGAAACCCAGACTCAACAAGACAACGTCAGTTTAGTGAATACAGATGAGGAAGAGGACCCACCGCCTCAATATGACACCCTTAGCTTCCAGTTCTGCGGGGAAACGGAACGGAGCCTGGATGATGTTTTGACAGACATTAAATTTGGGAGGTTTCATATTTTGATTTTGATGCTCGGTGGAACTGCCTATTTTGCTGTCTGTAGTGAATTGATGGTGTTCGTCTTTCTCAACGAACCGATCAAGAAAGAATGGAACCTCAGTGACATGGTGTTTCCTTGGTTACCTTTTTGCAATGGTTTGGCTTCCATGTTCGGAGAATATCTTTTTGGTATATTGAGTGATAAACATGGTCGGCAATTCACTTTTGTTCTCACTGTCTCTATTTGTTGTATATTTGCTATCGGGTCTACTTTTGCCACTAATTTCCCTATACTGGTTGTCTTCAGGTCATTCGTCTCCTTTGGGAAAGGTGGCTTGGCAGCTCTTGCTTTTGTGTTGCCTATCGGTAAGATTAGTAGATTTTTTTTCTTTTTATTGTTAATTGTTACATTTATTGTTATTGTAAAATTTGACAAACCACTCCAATATACGAAATGTTTAAAAAAATTATTACATTATTGAAACTTGTAAAAAAAAAACAAAAAAAAAACACCATCTTTATTTGTAATTTTAACTTCAAACTAGTTCTTAGTCTGGCCAGATACAAACATAGAAATAGGCTAAAACTAAAAATTAATAATTCCTCTCATACAAAATTAATTGATCTAAGATAGAACTGACCTTAAAATTCCTCGTTTATTAATGCTAGATTGAGAAATTTACTAAATTTATAATAAGCAACCTTTAATTTTACTTGTTTACAATAGTTTGTTTACCACACTGCTAGAAGGTTAAGAAGGGCAAGGCCGATGGTTTGGAAAAGGAAGTTTTTGTTGCTTTTTTCGTTAGTCCCCACAAAAAAATTAACTAACACCTGATTTTTTTTAAAGTAAGGAAGCCTAAAAAGGAAAAAAAAATGAATTTTCTTTTTCTTGTTAATTTTTTAAAATGCTGTGTCTTATTCGTTATTTTATTATTTTTTTTTCAAACTCAACCCTAACCTTGATAGTTTAGTAAGGAAATAAACTAAATTAATTTGTTTTTTGTATCAATTTAGCTTCTTCAGGAAAACATGCAAAAAAGAAACATGCGCGATCGACAACTTGACAAATTTGGAACCCAACTAAAATCATTTTACTACAAAACAAGATTGACCGTTTTGTGGGGAAAGGTTAAAATGTTGTTTTATTCATCAAGGACCAACATCAAATTACTCAACTGTTAAAAATTAGCCCTAAACTAACACCCCAGTTTGAGTTTCATGAAGATGCAACATTTTTATTAGGTTTCCATAAAATAATAAAATATTGACGTTACTGATTTTCTTAACTGATGATGATTTAATTTTTTCACAAGTTATTTTGCAGTCTGAGTATGGAAGCATTGATGTTTGTAACAAACTTCTTTTTTTTTTTTTAGATCTTTGCAGTTATCATCACGCCACAATCATAAATTTCTCATTAACATAAAAATGTATGTTAAAAGAGCAATATTTCCATAAAATTGTCTAGTAAATAGAAAATTGTTTTAAAAAATCTTGGCATGTTTTATTTTTGTTACGCAGAATTCATTCTTGACAAAAATATTCACAATTCAGCTAAAATTATTAATTTACAGGACTTCCTTTAACTTTTTTTTTAACCATTAATGATTGTTTTAAAATAATAAGTAAAGGTTTTTTTATCAAGTAAACTTGGGTTGAGTAAGTTTAAAAAAAAAAGGAATATCTGTTTTAGGAAGTCATTTTGATGCTATATTTTTAATATCCCATTACATGCAAAGAAATAAAAGGCTTATCATTTTTAAACAACCTTGGTATCAAACAGATTTTATGAATGGACAGTAAATTGAACTAAGTAATTTCAGGCAAAATTTTTAATTGAATTTTTGTCAGAAAATTAATTCCATATTAATTGCTAAACATTCAAGCTGAATTCACAAAAATTATTTCAATATGATTACTACTTGCAGTCAGACCATTATCCTTATCTTTGTTGTTATCACAACATAACAGCCATTGCACACTCCAGTCTTCAGGTGTCTCTCAATCTGGATAACCTTGAAAGAATTTTGACACTTTATTTAATTTATGGAGGCAGATTATTCTCATTCCACTGTCCATATCTACAGATATCTTGTTCTTTTTTTAATACTGCTCAGTTATCACTTGCCTTGTTTCCACTGAGTCTAGGTCTGTATAAACCCAGCCCAAGGATTGAACTCAATGCCACCAAATTCATAAATCAATGCTTTATTCCTGTAGCCTACTATCCCAACTGTAAATAATATAAATAATGATCACTCTACAGAAATTATTTAAATATGACAAATGAGTCATACTTTCTTTGGGAATGATGTTAAAGAGGTAACTCAGAAACAAATGTTTTCTGATAATTGAAAGACTGCTCCAAAAATTAATATTAAAACTTATGCAAATGACACAGTTTGTATTCACTCAATAAATTCTATAACAAATAGCTACAGTTGAAAACATATTTTTTCAGTTCATACTTCTGTAAGGGCGTAGTGCTTGTTAACCTCTCTGAAATGTCAAGAGATTACAATTGAAAAATTTGCAATGTTTTTTTTTTTTTGTTATTATTACTATTTTATTTTGTTGGGGAGCTTGAATATTTTAAAACAAATTCTGCTTGAAATCTTTGGAATTATGAAACCATTTTAAAAATTGTCTGAACATCGTATGCATATTTTGTCTCTTATTTGCCACAACTGCTTGTCTCATGTTTTTATAAAGCATATTTTTGCTTTACTTTAAATTGTATTTCAGTCCAGTAGGTTTATAAAATGGTTTTCACTTGCTTCCTTATTCCTTACAACCACCAATAAACCATTTTACAATTACAACAGTTATCTCAAATATCATATTTGATAAAAGAAGCCATTTTTTCTTCATCTAAATTGGAGATTCATAATCAAACATTATGAACTTTAATCTTAATTTAGGATGTGAAGATACCATCCAAATAATCTTCTCACAAAACAGTTTATGGGTGGTGTTACATTCTACAATGAAAAAAATAAATGTTTTCAATATTGGCATAAATATTTTCATCATTTCTCTGTATAATTTTGTAATTTTTTTTTCTTTTGTAATTGATTTTGCTTTTCACTCTTGGCAACATTTACTGTTGTCTGGACCACATTAATTTAGTAATCTGTGTATTAATCAAAGCAACTGTTGAACAGAATGCATAAATTTTTGATAAATATATAAGAATTTTTTGTGGAATTGTAAAACTGTCTATATATATTTTTTTGTCTTTATCTTATTATTCAGAGTTCTTGCCTCGTCAGAAAAGAAGTTACTTAATCATCATAACAATGTGTGGCACTCTGGGTACAGCCTTTACAGGAGCAATGGCTTGGCTTCTCATCCCAACCCATGGCTGGCGGTATTTTGTTGTTGCCTGTGCTACACCTTTTCTTATCACACTCATATTCCGATTATTTGCAAGGTATGAGTCTCCTCGCTTCCTCATGATCAGTGGAGAGAAGGAACAAGCTTGGATGGTAGTAACGAAGATATCACAGCTCAATAAGACTCCATTACCAGCAGGTAATTCAACTGATCTTTTTTACATTAGGAAGTTGGTTCATCAAATGACCAAGGTACTATACTAGATTGTGGTCTTAGTGTTTCACATTTTATCCTGTGTGGCATTAATTTTAGGAAAGGGAAATTAGTGGTGTCTATAGGAAGTTGGGAGGATTTTAATTTTTCTTACTCAGTTTTGCTTGCAAGATTAAATAGTTTAGAAATAGTTGCACTTATTATTTGAATATATTCTTGGAAAAATTTAATAATTGCAATAAAAAAAGAAAACAGACATATTAAAATCAAACCAGGAAGAATAATAATTTTTTATAGTTACCATAAAGAGATTTAAAAAAAAACAGTTATTTTATTACAGCTTGGTTACTTCAGTTTCTGTGTATCCATACAAAATGCTAACTGAATATATATTCAAAGCAGTTTAAATTTAATGCTAAGCTCAGAACCAAAGAATATGTCTTAATGCTGAATCATTACCTTTCATGTTATCAATTATAACAAAATAGTTACTTTCAAGTCATTCAGTTATCTTGGTAGAAAGTGATATAATTTGTTTGTTTTTTTTTTCCTTTGATAAGACATGGCCTTTGAAGTCATTAACAATTCTTTCAAGTGTTTGCTTTTAACTATTAGTTGTGTATTTTACTCCCAAAGAGCAGGAAGGTGAAATGGTCTGAAAATATATTACTCCATTCCACATGTTTTTTTCCTGCCTCAGTCTTTATTGCTTGAAGAGCTTTTTTACTTAGTTAAGCTTCTTAGATGAGGTATTGACATTATTATTAGTCCATTAATAACTTCCTGGTCCTATTTTGGGTACAATGGGCATTAATGTGTTGTATGTAGAAATCACCAATTAATATAAGATTTTTTTTTAATCTATAATATTAATTATAGATTAAAAAAAAAATCTTATATTAATTGGTGATTTTTTTTATTTTATAATTAATACTAATGTTAATTTTGACTAGTTTTTCTTAACTTATTTTTTATTGAAATACTCAAGGTGTTTTTTATATTTTGTAGCTACTAAGTAACAGTATGTACTGAATATAAAGAAATAGTCTGATAATATTTGAATGTACATCCTGTACCCTTGGGTACTTGTCTAACTTAATATCTTTCCAATTAGGCTACAAAAACAAGATATCATTCAAATTTAGACGTGATTCTACTCTTCCTTATGTGATTTTATTTTTATCTTTTAACTTTTTTTTTTTATACTTAGAAATTGTAGTAGTAAGCATAATAGTCTTAAGTCTTCTAAATTTTTTTAAAGCTTATCTTTATTAATTTTTAACTATTTAAAAATTTTTTTTTTGCATTACAATATTTGAATTATTTAATCCAAGAAAATACTAATTGAATAATTCTGAGCATTTATTTTTAAATGGTTTAACTTGTGTTAATAAAGATTAGTGTTAGTAATTTACATCACTATTATCATATGAATACATTTTAAAGTTATTAAAAAAAAAATAATTTCAGAAAATTAAGATGCTACTAGTGACATTTGTGGTCACTACCCTGCTATATGTAGTTTAGTTTTGGTTTATGCAGACTAAAAGAGGTGCCAGGTCATCCCACATTTACAGCTGCAATCATATTTTAATTTAGCCACAGAAATTTGCACATTGGATTGGAATAAAAGAATATGTATCTTTATTCAGTTTGATTAAAAATGACAAAAATGTTTTGTCTGCTACATGTTTGTTATAAATATTACCCATGTAAATGTTGATACATTGTGAAATTGAATCTGTATTGAAGAAAAATGTTAACTTGCAAACTTGTTTGTAAGTAATGAAAATTTGCAAACAAGCTGATATCTATAGATAATATACACACACAAGGTCTTAACAAAAAGTATTAGGAATGGTGATATAAAAAGAAAACTACAGCACATATCAATTCAGTAGATAATCTCCTTCCAAGTAGTCCCCTTCTGAAGTCACATACTTGTCCATCATTGTTTCCATTGATGGAAGCATTCCTGGAACTCCTTTTTTGGGATAGTGAGCAGCTGCCTCATCACATTCTCTTAGATTTCCTAGATATCTTTAGATCTTGTTCCTTTCAAGTAGGATTTGATTTTTAGAAAGAGGAAAAAGTTGCAAGGATTGAGATCTGGAGAGTATGCTGGATGGCGAACCTGGAGAATGATGTGCTTGGCCAAAAACTGCTGCACATGGTCACTGATAGAAATTCTGTGGTGTGGTAAGGCAATCACAATCTACATGCTCTCTTTCCAAGCACTGCTATAAATAAGGGAAATGAGCGAAAACATGACTTAGTATGCATGTGCAACAGATTTCAAGGTCAATCTGTGCCAAGCAGCTTCACTCTGCCTACTTTAACTCCATTACCATAATCATCCTTTAAAATATTGTTTGTGTGATCATTCTTCGACCAATGGTTGGTTGAAACTCTATTAACAATTCCTTTTCACACTTTTTGGTACTGCATTGCTGTCCCCAGAACCTCAATGTCCAACTCTGAGTCCCAAACTATGGTGTCAGGGGGAAGTCAATTTTTATGTAAAGACACTTCCAGACGGATGCCATAGGAGTAAGGATGAGACTGTAAACTGTAATCATTTTTATTTGAGCTTAAGAGAGATTGGTTTCAGTTCTCCATAAGTTGTGTTAAGCTTTGCATGAGAACTCCAACTGATGTACTGGATTTTTCTAAGTAGATTTCTGTATGTTCCATTCAATCGTCTTTCAAGAATCAAGTAGTTAATGGCAAAGTTTCTGATCCTCTATCAACAACAACCCTTTAACTTTTAACATAAGTACAGTTTATAAATACAAAAACTAAATACTGTTTTTGACATGACTATAATGTTAAAAAAAAAAAACTTAATTTCATTACGAAATAATAATACACAAATATAAAATCCCAACCCAGCTTGCTTTGGCATTAGATGACACACTAGGTGTTGATGTGCCATTAAACAAAACAAACATAAATATTGCTGTCATTTTTTAATATTACAGGTAAACTAGTTTTTATAACAAATTATCACCTTTTATTATCCTAATATTAATGCAATACTTTTTTTACTCTGACAACCAAAATAGCATTCATATTTTACAGTATAATTTTCAGCTTATGGCCATATCACACTGAAATGCCAGTTATTGTGCAATCACCAGTTAAGCAATGTTTAGCCTGGTCAGTACCTATATGGGTAACTGCTTGGAAATAACAGGCGGTGTAATGGAAAATGGCTTAGAATTGTAAATCAGATAACCAAGTTTCAATTCCAGTGAGGTTTGTTATATTCACTTGCATGTAAATATAGCATAATTCATACTGAAGACAAGCATTAAAAAGTTGTCTTTAGATTCATAAACATTTGACTACTTTAAATTGTTAATATTAGCCAACATATTCTTTGATTTTCTAACCATAAAACAACTATTTATGCAGTAACATACTTTAAATTAAATGATATATATTATATATATATATATATATATATATATATATATATATATAATCACACACATACAATATCCATTAAATTTTCTTTTTTTAAAGGTAAACTTGCTGGTGTTCCAAGTCACAAACGAGGCCAATTGAAGGATCTTTTCTCAAGAGAACTCCGTTATCGCACTCTTACAATTTCCTTGGTATGGCTCTTCCAAGCCACGGGCTACTGGGGAGTAACTACCTACCTGCCCCAGTACATGTCTGACAAGCTCAATCTTGGTGGCTATTTCATAATTTTCATCATCTTTATCAGTGAACTACCAGGTTTGTTTTTGGCCTTGTTTTTCATTCGCAAAAACATGCTCGGACGTATAACATCAGTTATCCTCTTTGTCTGTATGACCATTGTCCTGCTAGCTGTCTTCGCAGTCCTGAGTACATCACATTTGATTTGGGCCCAGACGCTGACCATCATGACCTGCTTTGCCTTCATGGCTCCAATTTATTCTATCTTGAACACATTCACTCCAGAGATCTACCCAACAGCAATTCGTAACACTGCTCTTGGCTGGGTCTACATGGTGTCTAACATTCCAGGCCTTGTCACCCCATTCATTGATGCGACCCTACTTGCCAGTCCTGTTGTATGGCTCTATCCCGTCGTTTGGTTGATGTTCTTTGTCTTAGAATTTGTAGTTATGCTCAGTATTAGAACCGAGACGGCAGGAAAGCGACTAAGCGACAATCTGCAGAGTACGCCCATCTGTGAAAATGTCCCCGGCTTTGTACCAGACCACATACCTGAATGTGCGACACCAATTTTTTCAACTGAAGCTCCTTACAGGTATCCACATGATGGTTATCTTTAGTTTTGACTTTTAATATGAAAAATTTAAAAATGGCTTTGGAAGGTTCATATTGGTCAATTTTCTCTTAATGCAAAGAATTCACATTTTTTTTTTTTTTTTATGTTCAAATCATTAGTTTCTGATGTGATCAGAAGCTGATTTGACAGTTATTAGTTTTATAAAAGTTTGATACTTGAAACTTAAGCCATCAAGATATCTGTTCTCAGTAATAACAAGCAGATATTTTTGGGAGGGTTGTTGTGTAATATGTTATATCTATTCACAAGATCACTGATGAAAATAGTCCCAGCTATTGTCAGTATGTGTAAACGTTTTTTAACTTAAATTTTACATATTAAATTGAAAATTTTTGTTGGCACATTCATTTCTGAATCAACTATTATGATATCTATTCAATGGTATAAAAATATAATCGGAAAAAAATAAAACCAGTTTATTTACTGTATGAATTTAAGAGAAAATAGTGACCAATAATATTTAAATGTAAAAGAAAAATAATTACTGGGAAACAAATATAGCAAGATGGTAGATTTTTTTTTCACTCCATGATAAACAGTGCAAAACATTCATGTTAAATCTGTTCTCAAAAGCTATAGGGATATATTCTTAGTTTTAATTGATTTAAGCATCAAAATAGTTGGCTAGCATTTACCTTTTCATAAAAGGAATTAAAACATCATTTTTCTATTCCCTGAACCAAAAATCAGGTTAAAAAATTTTAAATTAAATAATTTTTTTTTTTTAAATGTACAAATATAACATTAATATAAAATATTTTAAAATTTATAATCTAAGTATAGTACAATAATGTTTTAGATATTTATTATTTCTTGTAGCTTGAAAATTAGTCCTACTTAGTTGACTAAATTATTTAGTCAAATTAATGATTGAGAATTTTTTTCTTGTTTCTCATGATAAATGTTGAAGAAAAAATCTACCATTTTCAAAGACATTCCATATTATTTATTCACTGAAAACTCATGAGACAAAAAGCCCAACAGGTTTTAATTTGTGCCTCTTAAATCAATGTTATGTTGTTGGTAACGTGATTCATTTATGTAAGCCGAAGAGAATCAAAGGTATTTAAATGAAACTAAACATACAAAAAAATTAATTCAAAATATGGAATGGTAAGGCATTGTGTATATCATCAGCAAAATGGGGAACCATTAAATTTGCTTCATTCTCACCACTTAAAATATATACACATACAAAAGAAAAAATCTCATAACAACTCAAGGATTTATTCAGACCCAAATCCTCCGTTTTGCTCATTTTGTTATAATTGTTCTTCAATCATCCTCAGGTGATATTTCAATAGTAAAAATATAAGTTATTTTGTAATAATATGTTAATATTTAAACATTTAATGTATATTTCTGTGTATAAGACGGCCTTTAAATCCCCAAAAAAATCACCCTTAAAAATTGGTGATCATTTTGTACTACAATTCTAAAAAAGAAACCCTTAAATTCTGAGTGACGTTTGTCAGTAGACTAACATCAGCCTCGATGTAATGAAAAGATTCACATTATCAAATAAACTGATAATGAAAATAATAAAACCTTTTCTATCTTATATATTACTGGCATAACTTCATAATAAATTGCCTATTCAAAGAATAATTCCATATCAATGAAATCAACTTGTATCCATGCAAGCTCAGCTGTGAAAATGTAAACATTGAGTTATGATGGTGTTCACAACAACCTTTATCTTTCGCTAAACTTTCAATAATCATCATGGTTATTTTAATTACAGCAGTAATAACATTTAGAATAACATAATATTCCCATATGAATAAGTATGTGTTAAGAAATTTTAACTGACTTAGACAGAAGTTAGGAACAGACTGAATAAAAAAAAAAATTAGTACGCTAGTTTGTTATAATTGTTTAGTATAGAAAAACAACAATAATAATAATCAGTATTTCATGTGATGAAACATAAACAAAACAATAGTTTCTTTTTTAAGGGACGTATACAGGAAAAACATGATATAGAATAGAATGCTATTTCACTTATTTTGAATTTCAAAGGATACAGTAAGTAATAACATTTCCAATAACATCATCTTTATATAATCAATAAGCAGTCATCTTCTACTACAGGTATAGGATAAATTCATGAAAATTTGTTATATCTTTTGACCTCAACCTATCTAAAGATCGCCTTATATGTGGAAATATATGGTAGTTATTTTGATAATAAATTTTATGTTATGTATTTTTCTGTCACTATACCATTATTGCTTCTTTGGCTAGCATTACTTTCATCCTAATTTCAACCACTCCCCATTGCATCTCTGAAGCCATCATTCTACAGCTACCAGTAATTAATATAGATAAGAAATAAATAAGGCAAAAGAATAACTCTCTATTTCTGGTTTATGTTGCTTGCTAACATGTGAAGAATAACAGTCTGAGTGTTGCAATTGAAATTAAGATAAAAGAAATGCTAAAGTTAACAATTATTGATAGTACTTCCTCTATGAAATCAAAATAAATACTTACATTTCTGTAGTAAGCAAAAATATAAAGGAATATTAAAATTAAATTTATAAAATATTTCAAACCCCAATACATTTTGAGTTTCAAGTAAACAAGCTGTGATGAATTTCTTTTTTTTAATCAATCACACCAACCAAGGCAATAATGCCACTAAGACACAAGGGGGTACTGGGAGTGAAAGTGAATGAAAAGACTTTAGAAAGAACTAAAAACCCAATCCTAGACAGTGAATAAGTGATGAACATTTACTCCTGTTTAAAAGGATGTGAACTGAGTAATAGGCAAAATATTCAGGAAATTCCCCCCCCCCACACTCTTTAATTTAGACCATAAACATGCTAGAATGAAGCATTTCATTACTGAAAATTCTAAAAGAAATTCCAGCCATTCCTATTTTTTTTTTCCAATCACCCTATTTGAAACTCAAATATGTGTAATTCAGCACTTTTTTCATTTGTTAAACTCACTTGAAGGAAATTAAAATCTAGTTTTATCTTTTAAATGAAGAATTATTATTATTATTATTATTATTATACACTGATCACTTATTTGTATCATGCAATTAACTTTCCCTTAGATTTTTGTCATTTAATTTCATTCCATACAATATATTATAGTTTCTAATGTTGATGACATTTTGATATTAGTAGCCTTCATTCTCCATTATTAAATTTTGAGACCAAATGAAAAAAGAAATTAAAATTGTCTGATTAATAAAGATTTAATTTCTTTGTTTCCTTACTAGAATATTGCATTGGATATTTGTAATAATAACTTTCATCTGAAGATGAGGAGAGAACATACAGATTAAAAAATCACAAAAAAAAAAAAAAATTACTGGTCTGTCAAGGTAAAATTCCTGAGTTGAAAAAAAATTGTGAAAAAGAAACGCTGTTATGAAAATAATTGTAGAGAATTTTTTTTTCTTTTTTACATGGGGGAAATATTTGTTTTATATTATTTTTAATTGCTTATAAAAGTTTCTTTCAAGTTAATTTTTATAGAAATTCACTGAAAATTTTACCAAAACTGTTTACAATGATCTCACTACTAAACAGATTTCTTAATTTTTATATGTTGTCAGAATAATTAACATTGTTACTTTTCTTACTGTTTTACTATTTATATTTTTACATAATTTAGTTTTTTTTGTTTTTATTTTATTTTTATTTTTTTCAATGGTAAAACCCCTCTGAATTATTTTTATCAAATGAAATGGTCTCCAATCTATATTGTAAATACTTGTCTTGGAAACCATGAATACTTATCTTAAATATATGCTTTTATGGGCATATTAGTGAATTTTCATTATAATACCAGAATCAGGATTTAAATTTAGATGAATATAAAAATATCATAGTGTGAATAGTCATCACTACATGATCTTTTTAAAAAAAAGAATCATGCTTTGTGCAAGAATTGGCTGAGCCAGGTTAATCTATATTTATCTTAACTTGTTCAGATCTCTTCAGTCAGTAATTACATAACAAAACCTACTGTTGATATTTGAACCAAGTTGTTTGTACATTTATCATTCAATTGTTAGTTGGTTTTTATTTTATCAATCTCAAAATGATGTCCTACTTTCAGGAGTTACACATCTTAAATACCAAATCTGCAAATATACTGGGAAAATAGCCAAATAATTATATGGGACTATAATGAAGCTTGTTTTGAGAAAAATAAAAAAGGAATTTTTAACTTCTCTCATAACTGTCTTATATTTTTTGGCTCAGCAATTTTTTGCAATAATATTTTTCTAATAGAGAATACTTTCTAGTTCTGTTACCACATTGTTACAATCAAAGTGGTTTTGTCTTTAAATTATCTGCCATTACCTATGCCTTGGTATAATTTCAAATAGATTTTCCTGAAACTTACTATGAAGGTGTATTTTAGAAGTATCTAGACTAGTGCTTTTTTTTTTTTCTAATTTTGAAAATGTTTTTTTCTATTTTTCATTCACCTTAAGTAACACCCAATCTAAAATAGTGCATCAAAATTTTACACTGCATGAAAGCATGTACACTTAGTGCAGCAGTTGCAATCAAGTTAACATTTTCCTCAGATCATGTACATAAAAATACCTAATTCTTTTGTAAATTGATTTATGTTGACTTTGGTTTACTTCACTTGTCGGATGTCATAAAATTTTTAACACATTTCAAGTTTATCCTGGATTTTTTTTCACATCTTTTAACATTTTTAAGTTTAAAGAGTTATAGACAATTTCAAAAAGAATCATTCCCAAATTATTCATATTATATGGTTGTATTAAAGCTATCAGACAAAGTTTGCAGTTTTAATTGCAATTTTCAAACAAAAATATACATAGTTTATTGTTCATTTACTGAGTTTTACTCATAAGATAATCATGGCCATCCAATGTTATGTTGTCATGTTGAGAGCCATGAGTGAATCATAAAGGCTTTTATATTGAAATGCTTATTTTTATATTTTTCTTATAATGAATATAATTGTTAAGTGGTCAAAAAAAAATTGATTGCTCAAAATGATAAAGCTCTTTTGAGCCATTGACTCAGTTTCTAATTACATCTATGTTCAAACTTTTTTAACATTAACCCATTAACTATAGCAGAGATTTTTTTGTCATTCAAAAGTTGAGCCATAGAATTGAAGGAAATTCCTGTCATCCACAGTGAATGGGTTAATGAATTTTTTGTTACCAATAATTGTTTCTTATATGTATTTTCAAATTCTTCTATGTGCATTATTGCTCAAAATACTCTGCTGTTCTGTTTATAATATTTATTAACAAAATTTTAAACTGTTTTTCACTTGAATTTCATTTGTTTGTTTGATAACATCTTGTTTCATTCCATTACATTAAAAAGAAAATTTACTTACAAAGTGATCTTACACTCTGGTGTTGGGATATGAAAATATATAAGATTACTTCAGAGTAATGCCCAAGTCTTGTTAATTATTTTTGAATTCCTTCCAAAGTCTGAGTTAATGACTTAGTCTTAGGCCATCAAAGATCACCTTATATTTGATGGGATAAAAATAAAAGGCAATATCTGTGTGTATGACATATAAAGCTTTTGTAAATTGCAAATCAGCAAGTGAGTAAAAACTGAATTGAATCCAACAAAACAAAATCTATAGTTTGGGCTTAGACCAAGAAAAGATTTTATATTGCAGAATTAGGATTCTTAATCTGAAATCAAAACTTCTTTAAATAAATCATTTATTCCATCTGTCATATAGGAAATAATTTTTCTTCCAATTGTCAGTGTGAGATAATGCTAAGCATATTTCATCTCTGCCTATCCTGTAACAATAACACATTATTTTTATATTTATATATATATATATATATATATAATATATATATATATATATATATATATATATATATATATATATATGGTATACAAGTATATTCTTGTTCTTGAACAAAATCTGATATCTGTATCAAATTGTGCTGGGTAGCATTATATTATGTAGTTCTGTCCTAAACAAGGAGTTTTCTTATAAGAGATCTACAAATACAAACATAGTACCCTTAGAAAATGACATGATTATTTACACATCGATTGGATCAGTGTCACTTTCCAGTTCTTTACAAAGAATTAAAATTGTAGTATCAGTTGTTTGAAGAAGGTGAAAGATTGATGCCTTGTTCATTGGAAATCTTTGTAAATTGCTCTCTTGACAAATAAGTTGTAGTGGGGCAGCTTTTTATTTAAATTTTATGCATATTTTTTTGTGACATTTCAATTTCACATATTGGGTGATTCACATTTGTAGACTTGTCCCAGACTAAACTAAACTTTATAAATATCTTAATTTTACCTTAGAATCAAACTTACTGATTTTAAGATAGCAATTTTGAAATAACTTTAAAATTTTACACACACAAAAAAATGTTTCATCTATGAAACATTTTTAAAACTGATATTGTTATCTTCAAAAATGATCTCAATTTTTATGTATTCTAATTCCCTACATACATATCAACATTTAAAATCAAAAACCTGACATGACTTTTATAGTTTTCTCACTTTTTTGTTTTTACTCTTCTCTCTTTTTCACCATTCTTTGTTTTATCCATTCTCTCTCTCCTTTTCTTTGTTTTTTCATTTCTCTCTCTCTTGATTTTTTCATTTCTCTTTTTTGTTTTATTTTTTCATTTCTTTTTTTTTTTTTTTTTTTTGTTTCTCTCCTTCAGTTTCTCTCTCATTTTGTTTTTCTTTTTTTGCATTTCTTACTGTGTAAATAAAAACTGTTTCATGGTCACATGCAAAATGTGCAACCAAACATGAAATATTTTTTTTTTTTAATTTCATACTGATTTTTTTTTTTTTTTTTTTTTTAAATTTGCAATTCTTTATTTTAGTATTTTTTTAATGAAAATTAACTATGATTCTTAATGAGGATTTTTATTTGAAATTGATATTTATAATTGCTTTAATTACATATCCACAGCTTCCTTGTTCCCAAAACCTTCACTTAATTACTTCAATTAATAATGGGGCTTATTTATTCATTAGTAATGGGTCAGTTTTACAAATTCAAATAAGTGAATTAAAAACAGTAAAAAAGATGTGTGTGTGTATATATATATATATATATATATATATATATATATAAATATGAAATGAGAACAAATCAAATATAAATTCCAACATTCATAACATTAATTTAAAAGAGGGCTCAATACAATCCAATAGTAGAGCATCATAAATTGTACTAATCAGTCATTTACTGACGCCTGATGAGATGTATTGATACACATTGGAACATGAGTGCACTTGTGTAGCAGTTGTAGGATATTACATGTTTGAATGTAATATCCTATAATATATATATATATATATATATTGTGTGTATGTGAACATGTCTTATTGAAATCAACCAACAAGGTGTGTCTGTATAATTATCTTTTTCCACTATGCATGTAAGCAGTCATATATCTAATTCAAATTTATAAATATTCTGCCAAAAGTTCATGGTGTTTGTTTCAAGTGCTTTCAACCATCTCCAGTTATTATCAGAAAAATGTTAATATTAATTGGATACAATAGAGAAACATTTTTTATTGCTTTCATCATCATTTTTTTTTTTTTTTTATAGTGACAATACAATTCTAACTTAAATTTGTATGCATCTCCTGCATACTATTTTATTAAGAGTTGAGTAACATAAAACAAACACTTAATAATAGCTTCAAAAATTATATCATGAGGAAATAAAATTTCACAGGACTTACAAAAAAAGCACAAATGATATCAAAGAAATAAAACCTCAACTTGTAATCAAATGCATTCTAACTTTTAAGCAATCTACATTAAAAAAACATAACATTAAAAATTTGATTCATAGGTCCATATTACTTAATGATTGTAATTGATACCTACAATTTTTCATTAAAATAATTTAAAACCTCTAACCAACCTAATCCTTACTTATAACCAGTAACTTCAAAAATCACCCTTATGTATAAAAAAACCCCCAATAAAATCAATGTAGTTTATGAAGTCTCATGCATTTGGTTGATTGCATCACTAATAATCATCAAAATAGAACATTAACATTTCAGATAATGACTTAAGATGACTGAAAGTACTCAAATAAAAACAGTGTCAACTTTGGACAGTTTCTCCACAAATTTGTTTCAGATGTATCAGAGGCTTACAACCATCTCACGTTGAAACACCGGTTCTTGTACAATCACTAAAGTTAAGCAACATTGAGCCTTGTCAGTACCTAGATGAGTGGCTGCTTGGAATACCAGGTGTTGTAAGCAAGGATGTGCAAGTAGTGTAATGGATAATGGCTCTGAGTTAAATCTGAGAGCCAAGTTCCAATTCCAGTTAGGTTTGCTATATTCACTAATGCACAAATACTCTTGGAAAAGTTATGAATCCACGTCTTCACTCCTCCCCTTCAAATTATCTCTTAATTAGGTGGACTTGATTATTATCTCCAAAATATTCTTATAATCTAAAAATATTTTCTAGCTACAAATGACTAGCAAAAAGCTGATAAACCATAGAAAACAAATCAATCTAAAAAAAAAAAAAAAAAAACAGTGCAACTACTTCTGTGCAAACAGGTAAAAGGTAATGTAAGATTAGACAGGCTGAGGTTGATTTCAGTAAAACCAGTTTGAAGTTTCTTCTTTTCCAAGTATGTGTATGTGCCTGAACTAAAAATACAAAATCTTTTTTCTTTTTTTTCTTTTCCTTTTTTTTCTTTTCCTTTTTTTTCTTTTCCTTTTTTTTTCTTTTTTCTTTTTTTTTCTTTTTTCCTTTTTTTTCTTTTTTCCTTTTTTTTCTTTTTTCCTTTTCTAAGGATCACCACTGGGATTGCCACAAAATGCGACATTTATTATAGGAAAGTTTTTTTATATTTGAGCTGAACTAAAACTAATATTACTAAGTTGAATCATGAAATGAACTCTAGCAGCTCGAAAGCCATTCGTGATAAGTTACTATTAAAGTAGTTATGATGAATGAGGTGTGGGATATGAATGAAAGAGGAGGTGATAGAAAGTGAAGCTTATTAGGATAGATAATTGGCATTTCACTTGAAGAGGTTAAGAGCATAATGTCCAGGAAAGTTCCAGGGAAGTAGTGGTTCTTGGAAAAAGTTGCTTGAGTGACATTTTCTCCTTACATTTGGAATATAGAGGAAATGAGAGTGATTCAACTGTGTTGGAAGTAGCATGGATTGTCTTAGTAAAGGTCTGGACCGGTGGAACTAAAGGATAATAGTCATCTGAACATAAACCATGGAATTTGTAATAGAGTAGTGATAGGATTGCAATGTTATGTCTGGTGGTGGTGTGGGGGGGGAGGCTGTAGAGTGGAAAATAATTCTTCTCAAAGATCACATAAACAATTTTCGAATTTTATCAATGCTAGAAAGTGAAGAGTATGTAGAGGTAACTATGAAAGATAGATGCATGTAAAGCCTGTCTTGACTTAATCTTAAATGTCCTTTCACTGGTCAGTATACGTTGATTAAAATTATTCTATTTGATAACGAGATTATTTAGAAAAGGTTAGATAAATTCATAAGCTGTATGAGAGTTCATGATCCCCCCTCCACCTTAGATTCACTACATTTCTCTTCTGTGATACATTTCACAGTATTTTGGAAAGCTTACACCAATGAAAGCTATGCTGATCCAAACAAACATACTGTTATAGAGTAGTTTCACAGTGGAGGCTTGTATTTCACTAAGTCGGTCCTAAAAAGGTTTGACGTACAATAACGTTAGGAACTTGTTATAATAGTTAATGACGCAGCAATCTAGTTGTGGTGGCTGATACTTTAATGTCCGACATCGACTGACTGACCAACTCACTGAGCTCACTGGCGACTGCTACTACTCCTACTTATTATAGGTGGGAGAGTCTATTAACAATAGAATAGGTATGTTCCAGTACAACACATACAAAAGTGTATAACAGTCTGAACTAATCAAATTTCATGTTTTTAAAAATACTTAACATGTAAATTTATTGATTTCTTGATTGTACCAATTGAATTTTTCAAGATTGAGGCCAACATGTACATGTAACATGAAAAAAATTCAGTGTGTGAGTGGGGTAGAGGGTGTCGACAATTTGGAAAAGAAATTTAACTTGATATGTTTCACTAACAATCCAGCATCATCAGAAAAAAAAAAACAAGTTTATTTGAAAAAAGAAATTCTATATCTTACTGAAATGAAATGGTGACTGTCAATTCCATGTCTCAGTAATATCTTCAGATTCTCATGATATCATTATCCATAATGATATCTTGATATCAGATAGATGATATATTGATATCATTATTCATATTTCATCATATAACTATATTTACTTTCTTAAATCCTATGCTCCATGTTGTTAAAAAGAAACTGAAATTAAGATGAAAGAAATACTAGTCAACCGTAATAGTATAATTAATAACAATTTGTGTACTGTTACATTCCACTTTATAAGTTTTTAAAATTATTTGGTTAATAAAGAAATAAAATACTCCATAAATGTAATTTTACTCATTTTATTAACCAATTTGATGAAGCAAAACTAAAATGATTATTTCTTCTATCAATGTAAGATTACATAACTTTTTTTGAATTTAAAAATATTATTTTAAAAATTAAACAAGCTTTCAGAATAATACTTGATAAATTTATTTGAAAACCAGATATTTCTTTGTAAACCCTCATACTGCAATTCCCAAAGCAACTGAGTAAAAAATAAATGTAAAAAAAATAGTTTAATTATTATGTGGGTAAAAAAAAAAAAAAAAAAAAGCTCCCATCTCCTCCATCCAAGACAGGGTTATGGTTAACTCTAATCAATTGTAGATAATATGAACCTTATAGGTAATAAATAGGAGTGACCTCCAGGTAACAAAGAAGTACAGAAAAAATACACCATCAAAGTAAATAAGTTTAATTTTTTAACTGCCTTGTTCATAGTACATACATGCAATATATATATATATATATATATATATATATATATATATATATATATATATATATATATATTTATGGAGTTCTTTATTCTTCATTTTCATTATTTATTTGCTCAATGAAAAAAGAATCTAAAAACAATTCTTATTGCTGATTCAGTTGTGTTTTTTGTTGTTTTTTTTTTTTTTTTTTTTTTTACCAAATCCTAATTGTAATTCTTAAGGGTCAAATCTGTATTTAATTTTTTTAAAAGTACTTTTTATTTATTTTAGCAATTTAACCAGTAGCATTGTATATTTTTGTATGTAAAATTATCCCTTTTATGCTCATATAATCTTTTATTTAAATTTCTTGAGTTTTCTCCATTGTATTGTTTGTGGCAAAAGGGATATTTTACAAAACAACACATTAAACACATTAGTTGCTTAGCATAACAAGACTGAGCACAATTTTGATATAAAAATACTACTCTAATTAAATGAAAACAAAAACCATTCACCAAGACAAAATGTTTACAAGTGCTTTCTTTAATCACTAGATCATATTTATGTATCAACGTTGGAATAAAATTCACTAAACTGATAATAGTTGCTGGTCAAAACATGTTTGTTTATGATAAATACTAAGAATTTTAATTGGGTTTTCCTTATACTAAGACAAATCTGGTACAATCCCACATACCTAAGAGCAATTTGTAAGAATCAGCCTCACTATCAATAGCTTCCAAGATGAGTGTTAATTTCTGTACATAAGCAAATGTTCAATGAAAAGTTTTATTTTATTTATATATAATTTTTAAATTTTCTTTCTTTAATGTGTATATGGTTGAATTTTATTTATATATAATTTTTAAATTTTCTTTTCTTTCTTTAATGTGTATATGGTTGAATTTAATTTAAAGTTTATAAAAAGTATTTTATATTCAGATTGTTGCAATATAAAAGAATACTTATTTGCAAACTGGAAAAAATTTTATTGTTCCACTGTTTAATATTGATTTTTTGTTTTCTGTTAATTTAATAAATTGTTAAAATTCATGCTTGCTTTTATATTTGATAAACATGCACACATTTATTTTTCTTTCATTTTTTTTTTTTTTTTTTTTTTAATAATGTGGAATTTTATTGGCATGTATGTATATACTATAAAAAAAATTATCAAATATTATGACTAGGGTTGCCAATTCTGTCTTGTTATAATAAAAGTAATTTTTAATTTAATTTAATTCCTGTAGATGCACAATATAACTAAAAATGATAATTTTTTTTTTTTTTTTTATCTTTCAAATTCAACAAAGAACAAAGACAGAACTTAAAAAAAAAAGACTCTTTATGAATAAACAATGGTTGGCAACCCTAATTATTGATTATAGCTGGGTTTTATGCATTCATACACAGTTTGGCACAACCATATATTTTAGAAGCGTCTCTTCATGAATACATGTCATAGAAAAGATATTTTTTTAGTTTTTATTATTTCAAACTTGAATATCTTGATGTCATATTTATTGATCCCCAAACATTTGGTATCCAAGATCAGTACTAGTATCAACAGAAGATTGACAATTCATATACAGTTTGATATAAGTAACATTTTGTTAGAATATATTTGTAGTGTATTATTAAATGATAATATGAGCAATGAAAAGTATTTTGAATAACATCGGAAGCTAAATATAATTTTTTTTTTCTTCTATATAATTCTAAAAGGAAACTTTACACATTCATTTATAATATTAATTGTTTCCTTGTTCTTTATTCTTGTATACTAGTAAAATATGTGTGAAATGTAAATTTGTGGATGAGTTGTTAGTTTCTTTTGGAACCAATATGGGATTCAATAACTTGTCTTTACCAAGCCAAAGAAGGCACTTAGTAACATGAAAAGATATGTAAGTAAATGAGTTTTTTTTTGTTTTTTTTTTTTAATTTTTTATTTTGGTAAAAAAAACACTTGTATTAATAAAGATTGACTTCTAAAATGCACTTCATTATATATAATAATAATAATGAATTTTCATCATTATTGCTATTTAACAAAAACAAAGACATGAAAAAAACAGCTACACTGAATGTTCGCAATCTCTTAATCAATTTCTTTTTTAATTTTTTTATTTACACAAGGGCAGGATAGTGGATTAAAAATTGGATACAATAAAATCCACTAATTTTTATATAATGCATCTATTTTAAATTCAGTAGCTCAAAAATTGGTCTTCCATATTTATTTTTTTTTTTTTTTTTTTGTTCACCTTCCAACTTAGCAATCTGTTTCAATTAATAGATTTATTAAATATTTTATTACTATTAAAATATGTGCACATTGACACTGATTATTTTTTCATTCCTATTTTGAATCCATACTGATGGAATATTCATTTACAATGAAATTATAGGATAACTACACTAAAAGTCTCTCTTCAAAACATCAAGTAGGTGGTTTCTACTTTGATAATATTAGGCCCACAACAAAAATTTTCTTGGAAAAGTGAAATTTCAAGATTATTTAATTGATTGATGCCAACTTGGTAAAGTTGTGCAGAATTTCAAAATTCTTAAACAGAATTTCAAAATACTGCATTAAATACAAAATTCTGTGGTTTATATTTTTCAGTGCAAACTATTCAGGAAACAACTTCATAAAAGTTAAAAAAACATTGATAATATTTCAACTCGAGTTAATTGTGCCTTTTCATTTGGGGTGGTAGGATTGTTTCTAAATGCTTGTCAGCTGTAGGCATTAATTTATTCTGATTCTTGATTCTTGACGTCTTATTTTTTTTCTTTTTTATATATATTTTTGTCCCATTTTTTTCCACATTTTTTTGTCTGACCTCTTATTTAAAAAAAAAAAAAAAAAAACAGTACGTATTTTAAAACTTTAAAGATCACTTAATTGTAATGATTTTCTGCATTTACTGAACAAATAACGGCTATGTCATTGCATGATCGATTATATTTCCCTCTCCTTTCCTAAAATGGTTTTGGGGGATGTATTTCTCTCTAATGAAGGTGATATTGATCCTGAATTTTGTTTATTGATTTTTATGATTATTCAAGCATTATTTTCAAAATGTTTTTAATGTTATTGATTTTTTTTTTTTTTTTTAAGTATGTATGGTAAAAATAAGGCCAGTTAAAAGAATATTCCCATTCAGTCTTGCTCAGCATTTTAATTTGTCTCAAACTGCCAGGAAGATCTCAAAATTTCTTGATTAGCCAATTTTATTCATGAGAAAAGAATGAGATAGCATTGCAGTGTGATTATTCATCAATGATCCAATGCATTCAATTATGACATTTTTATAGCACTTATTATCTATTGATAATAATCTGCATGTTTTAATTGTTATAAACACAATATCTTCACTGTTGTACTCTCCAGCCTTCTTCAAGTTTTGCCATATTTGGTAAAGTTCTGGGAATAACAAAAAAAGATGAAAATATCTGTTTGAATAAATGACAATTCTTGATCTCAGAAATTCAAACAGAAAATTTAACACACATGTGTGAATTTTTTTTTTTTTTTTTTTAAATTTAAGCATTCTTATTTTAAATCTCTAAAATATAAACACACCTAAATACACACTGAAGTTATGATCATGCAACTACATTCGCACACACACTACTTTTGATTTAAGACAAAATTTTTTACAAATATTTTAAAGTTACAAATTTATTTTTTAAGTGAAATTATATATAATTGCATCATTTTTTCACTTTTCATCAGTTAAAAAATTGCAACTGTTAACAATAGAATAAGATCACAAGAAAATAACTTCCTTTGCGGTAACAGTTTTACGTTTTGTTACTGTCTTTGTTATATGTAAGTTTTGTCCCAGACAAAACTGTCCTCTCCAAAAGCTTGATTCAACAATTTTGCTCCACTTTGAATTCTGATATATTTTTTAAAGATTCCTTCTCTAATCTTCTTGTGGTTTAGTCCTTAACACACACATACACTACAAACTAAATAAACCAACTTGCAGTCTCAATTCACAGAATATAGATCAGCTATTAGCCCAATTTATAATTTAGGTGAACAAAATCATATTAAAAATATTACCAATTATCATCGTGTATGGGCCTTTACCATAACAGGACAATTGACAATTTGGGGATTTTTTTGTAAAAAAAAAAAAAAATTAGTCTCAGTAAGCATAACACCTATTCGTAGAATAGAGAGATTTTTTTAAAAGCTGTTTGAAATGTTTGATAAAACATGGGAAAAAAACAGGAAAACTTAAGAGATTGAGTTGTTTTTGGATAGCACCTCATATAGAGCATTCACCCCACCACACACACACACACACACACACACACACACAAACTTTTGGCAAATACTAGAAATAAAAAGCCAGTTATGATGAAAAAATAAATTGCTTAGTCATATTGCAAGTTTTTTTTTCCTTATGGGTTGTCAATGGCAGTATTTTACTTAAATAATCAGTGGTAGAACAATGTGTTCTTTTGTATGGATCCTAATTTGGAAGTTGGGCATTTTCATGAAATAGGATCAAATATTTAACTCCAGATCAAAACTAGTAGTTCCCCATCATTGAAGTCTAAATTGCTTTATTATGCTGTTAAAGAATGATAACCAAACTGATACACAAGCCAGCAAAAAATCTGTCTGGCTTGACTAAGTCAAAATTATAATCCTATCATAGATTTAATTTATTCACATCTTTTTAAATATACACATTTTATAATTTGAATTTATAATTTTATAAAAATTAGTAAAAAGTAAAGCAAACTGGTTTTCACCCATTATTTACATCTGACCCTGGTGAACCATGCGAGGTGAGTGGGGTATTGAATTGGCGTATGAACTTCCTTTGATAAGAACAGGCGTGTCATCATCTAGTATGGAGGAATTCTCATTGATATGCCTCAATGATCACATGTGAAATGACTTCAAAGAAACAAAAGATTTAGAGGGTGCCATGTCATACATGTTTGTTGTATTGATCAACAAAGGACAATTCACCTTGAGTCACTTTTAATTATCTGCAAGGTAGTTTGGACTCTGTTCCTATAAAATGTGTTGGGGAAAACAGATAAAATAAAAACCTTTTATTTTTTGATTACTTAAAGACTATTCTATTTCTCTTTCCTTTGTTTGAAATATTGGTATATGATTCTCAAGGACAAAAAGAAGTCTTTACAAATATTTTGTGCTTTTTAAAAGTTAGAGGCTAAAAATATAATTTTGTACTTTAAATTGTTCTGAAATAATTTGGTAAAAAGTCTTTGGATAAAATGTTTTGATGTCAAGAGATGGGAACTGGTTATATTTTGTTAGTATTTTTTTATTTTAACTGACCCTGACTTTAGTATAATAGGTAGCTAGAAAAAGTGAACAGCTAATACTTAGTTACTGATAGTAATAGATTGTTTAGCTAGTATGTAATAATTCTGTATTTGAATCGAGTGCAAGAAGGCATTTATTTAGGAGACAGTTGATCAACTGGACTTGTGCCAAATAATATTCAAGAAGGAACCAAGTATACATTATAGAAACAAAGTTGTTGCAATATAATTACACTTTACAATTCAACTCACTGCAAATCATTCGATATAGTGCTTAGGATACTTTTTATTAAAATTTATTTTTAAATACAGATTAATTTTGTAACTTAAAGATGATAATTTTTTTTCTTTTATTAAACATTAAAAAATTTATTTTTTTAAAATTCCTGATTTGTGTGCAGACTTATTTAAAAATAACAACTGTACATATCACATTCAGATTTCTAAGTTTATCATATATATGTAATCAAAGCATTTTAGTTTAAATGTCACAAATTTTTTGCAATGTGCAAACACCATGTTATAAAATTTTTAGTATAGAACAGGTCTGAAATTTAATTGGAATCAATTAGCATTTTTTTATGTAGCAGATATAAATATATCTGTTAATGAATTCAATAGTTGTCTGACCCTGGCAAGAGGATTATCTGCAAAACTTGAAATCATAAAGATAAGTCTTTTGAACTTTATTAACTATATACACACAATTTTTACATATCTTTATGATTTTATAAAATGCTTTCTTTTTTATATTTTAAATATTCCAAGTCCAAGTTTAAAAAAATAAAAAAAGTTGAAATATCAATTGATCTTTTATACATTTTCAGAACATTGAATTGGGACCAAATATATAAATGCAAGCTCATAATAATTTGTTTTGTTTATACTTGCACACATGTGTGCATATAGACTGCGGTATGTATTTTCCCATATAGTGATTTACTAAGCTTCATTTAGATGTGGCAAAAGGATGGAGCACCGATTGAGACTCAAACTCACTACTCAATTGATATTGTGAGACAAGCATACTAACCATTACGCCATGTTGATGTGCTGCACAGCATGAATATATATTAAGAAATATATTCAATTCCTGTTTATATCAACTGTTTAGCTCTTAAGTTAATAGAAAATTTTAAAAATAATGAAAAGCACATTATACACACATTCGTACATATACAAATTCACACTGTCAGTATTACTGAAATTTATATCTAAATACTTTTTTTTTTTTTTTCATTTTCTTTTTCTGCTGCTCTGACATTTTCTTATACACACAATTTTATATATTTATACTTAGGCTCCCTATTAATTTCTCACAGCCATGCTTCAACAAATAATTATTCTTGCAAATTTTCATTTTTTTGTGAGCTTATAAATTTAATAATAACATATAATTGGCCATTTTTGTATGTGGATATTGTTTTTTTTCTTTCTTTTATTCCTCGATGTCCTTTCTTAATAAGATCATTTTACTGCGTTTCCCCAAGTCAACAATGAAACGGCCATGTAAAATGCATCCAGTAAATTTGTAATGCAAGGAAAGTTAATTTTTCTGTGGTAAGTAGTTAATCAAATTGTGTAAATTATTTGAATAAGTAATGTCATTGATGTCCTAATCATTGGAAAACATTTCCAAATTGCATATATAAATTCTCATTTATCATTTGGACATTTGAAAATTCAAGAAATATCTTTTAGTCACTGTTAACAAAATTACAATAGATTTTATACTTAGTAGTATGTAGTAAATTCCATTTAAATGGAACATTTTGTAGCTATGAATTTTGATTGGTATAAGTGGTTTCTTTTAAATAGATATTTTTTTTTATTCTTTTCTTACATAATAGGTTTAGCTAAACAGTTATTCCTTAAGCAGGATCCACTGTAAATGGATTTTAAAATACTTTTATTTTTTTTTTTAATAGCAAATATTATTCTAATGAATTATTAAAGAGAAACCAAAACTGTGAATTATACACAATCACCTCATATATATATATATATATATATATATATATATATATATATATTTCATTGAAAAGACAAGGTGCTTTGATTTAGTTTTTTATACAATTTCTCATGTGATGTAATCATTTTTTTCTTTTAGGATGATAAATTATAAAAAAACTGTCCAATTGTTCTTTTTTACCCAAACGCTTTCAGCTATACATTTAGCCATTTTCAAGGTTGAAATATATTAACTATTAACAAGAAATAGATTGTTGTATGTATGTATTTATTTATATAATGTTTTCATTTTCAAAACATGGTCAAGATATTGTGTCCATGTTCATAGTTGATATTATTGAGTGTTTTTTTGTTTTTTTTTATTAATAAGGCTTCCATTATTTTTAACCTGTTTTTGCATGTAGATGATGCTATTATATTTGTTGTCAACAAGTATGTTATGAATAGGGTCCAGTGGCTAAATGTATAGCCAAAAGCGCTCAGATAAAAAGAACAATTGGACAGTTTTTATGTAATTTATCATCCGAAAAGATAGAAATTATTAGATCACATGAGAAATTGTATAAAAAAACTAAATCAAAGCACTTATATATATAATTTAAAATATTTTTAAAATGACAGATTCATTAAAAAAAATCTCTGACTAAATATATTTAGTTGATTATCCTGTTACCTATATACAAATTGCCCAGTCATAAGTATATGAAAATCTAAAATGAATTCTTTTGTTTTCTTCCTTATATTGAAGTGAGATTTATATTCTGACAATCTAAGTCATGAGGTGATTTAATACATTCAATCATTTTAAGGAAAATTTTCTCATCTTATTCTTGGTATTTTGCAGCTTCCTTGTTTCAGACTAAAGTGAACACTGTTTCTTTCAACTATTACATACAAATTAATATAATAATTTGATTAGAAAATTATTACTTGAAAATTAAAAACTCTGGGACATTTTTCCCTGCATAATGTTAATGGAATTAACTCAAGTTGAAATTTTGAATTGCACCTTGATTAAATTTAAAACATAGATAAGTTTTCAGTGGCTACTTCAATTTTAATCATGAAAAAATTGTAACATATAATCAGATTTTTAAACATTCCATGAATTTAAATTTTGTAAAATTTTTATTTTTAAATTTATTAAATTAAACTTTTTAAAAATTTATTCTGGTCATCTTCAATCCTGGCCTCTATCACCATTGGTTCTTCTAATTAGATTTTGTGTTGCTTGAGACAATGATTTGAATTACTTAAAGATCATTGGTTAATCTATTTCCTATCATCTAAAATCTTCTTTTTTTTTTTTTTCTTTTTTTAAATATTTTAAGAATTTTTTATAATTGTGTTTTTGGATTTTTCTTTTAATTTCTTTCTTTAAAAGATTTAAATTAAAAGATTATTTGCTACAATAACATGAAGTAATTCTGTCTTTAAAAAAATTTCTGGATAATTTTCTTTGCTTGTCAACAGCAACTATTCAATGACATACCATACTGAATAGACCTTAGTTACAGTTTTTAGGAAAGAGCGTATAATCTGGCATGATTAGCAGTCTAAACAACACCAGTAATACTCAAACTGTTGATCATGATGACTCTGCTAACACAACCATCAATGGCTTCCAAATAGTTCTATCTACCTAATTTCACTCACAAGGCTTGAGTCAACCTCTGATAGGGTTTTCAGGCACTTTTCAATAGTGCTGCATGCTGGGATTGTTGACCAAGATAAATAACATCAAGAAATCTCCTGCCTTACAAATCAACAATGTTGACATTTGAGCCTGGGCCTCGTGGTTAGAAAGCAAATGTTCTAAACCACTTTGTCACGCCTTTTATAGTCCCCAAATATCATACTATCTGTTGCATAATAATTGTTACATTTAGCATAACTCTGTTTGTTCTTCCATTAATTATTTAGTCAGTATGTGTATTACACTCTACCATTACCACAGATAAATAATGGACCATTTTGTTTTGATTGCAGCAGAAGTAAAACCTATATCAGAAATGCCATTTGGTTTTAGTGAGAAAAAGAAAGCATATATAATAAAAGTAAAGAAATAAAAAAGGGAAAATACAGGAAGCAATAATGTTCTTGTGTGTTTAACATCTGCTTCAACAAAATGGAAAACATTATTTCATTTGTACTCTCTTAGTTTAAATAATGACCTACATTCATGCTTATAGTTGTTATTGCAATATTTGGTTAAAGTTAAGCTCAAATATTAAATAGGGAAATTTCCATGGCTATTTTGTATGAGTAGAATTCTTAATAAGCTTAAGATTACGAATTGTGATTCATCTGAAAATTCAATAGGACATTTTCTCCGGTACTACTAGTATATAATTAATATATACTGTAACTATTATGGGACAGAAGTAGTCTAGTTTTTATTACTTTCTATTTAATAAGTATCTTATTTAGTTAAGCCATTGTAGATTTTATATGTAAATAAATTTTGACATCCTATTTTTTTTAATTAGATCAGTGAGTTTTTTAATCTAGTCGTTCACTGGTTTATCTTACTTATTAAGCATATATTTATAAAATAATTGGATAGATAAATAACCTCAAAATAAGATATTTTATGCCAAACAAAAGTTTACTTTACATGCATTTATAGTATGCCCTTTAATATGATAGAAAATCCTTTCCTTTGTGATGATCAAAACTCAGGACTTTTCATATGAAAATGATGTTAAATACATTTTACTTTTCATCATTTAAATTTTAGTTCCAATTTAAAGACTTTAAAATTATTAAATTATAGAAAAAAAAGTCCATTTATCATGTCTCAATAAAATTTATTATAATTTAGTAGACAAATTGCCAATTTTTCCTCTCCTTATGTTTTGCAAACATTTTTAGAATAAATAACAGTAAATTCTTTAATTATAAATTTATTGTCTCTTGTTATAGAACCAATAAAATTATTTTTATATAGAAATTTAATGATTCTTACAATGATTTATTAAATTTTCATTTTGTAAAGAAAAGAAACTTGAACTAATTTCCTATTATTTTATGTTTTGAAGTAAAACTCTCACAATTTTTGAGTTTCTGTATAACAATTTTTTTTTTAAAACTGTATAACCAACTTTCAGATCCCCTGGTGTCGATTTTATAAATTTCACTTTCTTCAAATCTTGAACCACACCAGATGTGATGTCAACATTTTTAACGCTATAAAAACCACTTCTATATCTCCTGGTTTAAAGATTTTTAATTTCATTTTCTTGACATCTTGATCTTCACCACATATAATGTTGACATTTGTATCCATTTTTTTTTTTTCAATTTTCACATTGTACAATAAGTATTCTTATATTTTAATTGATTTATTTAGTTTTCATTCATTTCTTTTTCTACAGATAAGAGACCAGAATCCATAAATTCCTCAATGCTATACACAATTTTTGTTTTATTATTATAAATTTGTTGTTGTTGTAATATGCACTTAAAACTTTTAACAATGTACATAATTATTTCTTCAATTGTCACTTTTATAAAAGAAATATCACAAACTTTAATAATTGTAAAAACCTTTTTAAAAGTGCAAAATTATTAATTTCTATTTAGAACTGAATGCTAAAAAGTGCCTGTGTATGATTTTTCATCTTTTGATATCTCTTGAGGTCACAAGATTTTAGTTTTAAATATGTGACTTTGCTGTTTAAAAGCTCATGGTTTTTTTTTTTCATTTTTATCCAAATTTCATCAGTTTAGCTATTAGCAACTTTTTACAGTGTCACATATTTTTGACAAATGAGATAACATTGTTTTATCTTTTGCAGACTAATGCACTGATCTTTTTTTCTCTTTGCTCAATAATGCATTTTAAAAGATGCCTATTATCACCTTTTCAAAATCATATCACTATTCATCTTTCAAGCAATTTTCTCTAATGTTATTTGTTTTTCATACTCACATCATCATTTCTATCCTATTTAAAACAAGTTAGTCTTGTGCTGTCTTCTATTTTTTATCAAAATAATTTCTGTTTTTCCTTTTATGGCAATGCTAACTTTTATTTCTTTATAAGGACATTATCATCTTTCTAGATTCTTTGTTAATAATCTGTGGTCACCAAACCTTTTAGTACAAGGGCTACATATTTATTTTATACATTTTCTTGGACCAAACATAGGATTTGGAACAAAAGAGAAATGGGCCAACAACAAAGAAACAATAAGATTAACACAGAAATAATATATAATCAATCAGAATATCAAACATTAATAAATGCTATGATTAAAATAATCAGTTACTTAATTGCAGATTTAAAAAAAAAAAAAAAAACAAAAAAAAAGCTGTTCATTTGAAATTGCTGATGCCCTAACAAAATCACGTCATGTGGATGCGGGTCTACAAGAAATAGTTTCAAGATCTCTGTTCTTTACCAGAACAACTATCATGATAGATTTCATAACTCCAACTTTCATTTTCAAATTGGATATAAAAATAAATTCTCCATTTTAATTTTGGTGGAATATATATTTGAAAAAGAATCTACATACTTTAAAATAGAAAAGAAAGAATAGTTTTTGCAAGTAGCCATTTTATCAACTCAAAATCTAGCACTTTACAAACTGATGGCTACTGTAGATGCCACTGAAGAACACAAGACTACAGTTTGCCATTGCTGATGTTAATTAACCAAATGCTAAACTACAAAATAAAAAGTTCAGATAGTGTTAATATATATATATATATATATAGTGTTATTACATTTCATCTGGATGCAAAGCATTAAGCAGGTTATTTCAAAGCCTCTGGCAATATACAGGGATATCAGTAAGTCTGAAATGTCATAAAATAAATTTATTTTATACAAATATTTCTCAACACAATTCAAGCTGAACATTATACAGTGAAAATTTCAGATCAAAATTCAGCTAATATCTGTCAGACTACTGACTTACTGATTCACCCCCATACCTTGCCTTGTTCATCAAATTCCATTTTATTACTAAAAGTTGGTAAAGAAAAATTAAGTAATGACATATAGTCCTTAACCACATCAGTCTCATGCTTGTAAAATCAGCAATACTCTCCAACTATAATTGCAAATTCTTTCATGGCTCATTTTCCACTTTAGCAACAGTAGTTTACATCTCTAAACATTCCCATTTTATAATCTCTTTGGTTAGAAAGATCATACTGCAAGATTTTCTCCTTTTTATTATGAATGATTTTAAAGACTTTTACATGTTGTCTCCAAGCCGAGACTAAACTGGAGCTTATGGCCAAATTATGTTGAAACACCAGTTCTCATACAATCACCAAAGTTAAGCAACCTAGATAGGTGACTGCTTGGGAATACCAGGGGTTGTAAGCTTGGATGAATGGATGGGTGTAATGGATAATGGCTCAAAATCCGAAATCGCAGAATCAAGTTCCAATTTCAGTCGGGTTTATTATATTCACTTACGAGTAAATACCCTTGGGGAAAGTTATGAATCCACCACTTCTCCCTCCAGCTATGGGTTAATTAGTAGAACTTGTATCAGTAAATCATTATTAGCTCCAAAAAATTCTTACAATCTAAAAATATTTTCTGGCTTTAAATAACCTGAAAAAGGTTAAGCTATAGAAAACAAAGAAAGAAAAAAGACTAAACTGAATTGTATCAGAATCAACTTTTCTCGGATTTTTATCTTTCTTCTCTAGTCTTTTCTCTTCTTTTATCTTTTTTCATTTCCTCTCAGTTTTTGTGTAGCTATTTACATTTTTACCTTTGTAGTTCTGTTCACAAAGTCTTTTTTTATCTCCCACTGTTCATGTCTTACCAAATTTTATTATTTGGATACATTTCATCCCACACGACCAAATATTTCATCATTCTCATAAGAATGTTGATAAAATATCAATTTTTGTACTTCTGTAAGCATTATTTCAATTTTAGAAACATACTTTCTGTTAACTGCAATATACTAACATGTTTTGAAAGGTAGCTCCTAATTGTTAGTTATTTGATATAAAATGTATTAAAAAATGTTCTTATAAAATGCAATACTTTCTTTATTAATATGTAAAAATAATAGGCAGCTACTTTTCAGACATGTGTGAAGCCAAATATACACACAAGTAGCGATGAGTGTTTAAATTTGTAAATCATATAAAGTGTAAAACAAAGATTGTTGATAATAGACGATTGGAGAATTTGAGCTTCATTCAAAGCTTTGTTTTTTTTTTCTTTGCCCAATGATACACAAATAAAAGAATTGATATAACCTCATTATTACTACTAGAAGTGCTTCTTTGTATCCATAATGGAGACATATTTAAAAAAAACAATAATAATGAAAATATATATATATTACTGTTTATTTAAAAAATTATAACATAAATATGTTACAAAATCGCTACAAAAATAGCCATTTTGTTTCAACACCTCCGGTGTCTTATCAAGTGATGATGTTGAATGTAAAATAAATAGTTTTAAAAGTTTTTCACTTTAGAAAAACTTTTAAAACCATTTATTTTACATTCAACATCATCACTTGATAAGACACTGGAGGTGTTGAAACAAAATGGCTATTTTTGTAGCGATTTTATAACATATTTATGTTATAATTTTTTAAATAAATAATTATATCTGCTCTACTCTGTATTGAGCACTCTTTTAAGAATAGTAATTGTTGGTTATTGGAATCCATTCCGATACACCAGTTATATACTTGTATATATATATATATATATATATATATAAACATTTCATCCAGAGAACATTCTCTCTCCAAATATAAAGGAAAGAAGTGGTGGAAAATTTCAAGCAAATACACAAACTTGAACAAACGCATATGTAATTTTGTTAAGTTTTGAGTATTTCATGTAAATCAACACTGATTTTATTTTCTAACTCAATACACCTTCATTTTTTTTTCTTCTAAATTTTTCCTTTTGTATGATTTTCTGTTATAGATCTAATTCCTTGTTAACATTGTTTTTGTTGGAAATTTTCATGTAATAAAAAAAAATATCTCACAATAAAAAATTGTCATTTATTTTATTGATGAAAGTAGCCTTTATCATATTTTTTCAATTTAAGCTGAGATCATTTTCCTGAACATGATTTCCAAGATGTTTCATTCGAGAGAAATAGAAGTTAGATATAATATAAAAGGTATTTTTAAAATTATTTTCCATTATTTCTCAGTTATTTTACAAATACATTTCAAACATTACTTACTATAAAAAAAGTATCAATCTTGGAATTTTGTTTCCATAATAAAAGATATAGTGCTATGGTTATTGACATGACAAGAAACAAATGACAATGATTCAAAATAGGTTCTCAGTATTGTAATATATGATGCAGGATTTTAAATTTTCTGGTAAATATAAACAAAAAAAAAATTTAAATCAGTAAAATTCAGTTTTTATTTTTAAATATTTTTTTTAATGAATTATCAACATTTCGGATATAATAAAAATAAATTTATTGAAAATCTAGTTTGTTTATGAAGATCAAATCAGAATTCATTCTGACAAAAGATTTGATATTGCAATAAAAAACAGATAATATCAAAAATTACATTTGAACATTATATAAAAAAATGAATTAGCAGTTTTAAAAGATTGTGGTATGATTCCTTTTAAACTGTATTTATGTCTGCCTCCATAATTTTCTTTTTCAACATCATAGAAAATACTTTCAAAATTTAGATCAATTTTTAATTTTATAATAAACAGAAAACAAAATTAATTTCTTTTCAATCTGTACAAAATTGTTTCTACAAAAACTAAACAGACCAGGAAAGATGACATAAGCAGATTTTAAATTTTCCATGTTCTGGAAAATATTCCCAAACATTGTGTGTTTTTTTTATATATATATATATATATATATATATATAAATATAAATAAATAAATATTCTTAAAAACTAGTTGCATTTTTCAACATATATATATATATATATATATATATATATATATATTGAAAAAAATGCAACTGGAGTTTTTAAAATATTTATTTAAATTATTATAAATATTCTTAAAAACTCCAGTTGCATTTTCAACATATATATATATATATATATATATATATATATATATATATGTTGAAAATGCAACTGGAGTTTTTAAGAATATTTATTTATATTAACTCATTTTTTTATTTTTATTTTTTATATATATATATATATATATATATATACCAAGTATATAATTGGTGTATACGGAATGAATTCCAATAACCAACTACTATTCTTAAAAGAGTGCTCAATACAAAGTAGAGCAGATATAATTATTTATTTAGAAAATTTATAACATAAACATGTTATAAAATCACTACTATATATATATATATAATGATAGTTTTTAAGGTATGTTATATTTATGGGAGAAAAGTGCTCAATATTAGAGATACAGCATATGTAAATATAAACCGTGTAGATATGCATATCAACACTGGATAGTGACAGTCTTTCATCTTTTAATGCAATAGTCAGACATGGCTTGGGATTGATTATCTTGTTTAAGCATAAAACAGACTGTCAACATCCTATATTGATAACTATGTCCACAATACTTTATATATAAACATGCACACACTTAAACTTGAAGAGAATTTTTATAACTATACATTAGACACATACACACATGTAAAGAGAAAAAAATTAACCTCATATCAATAACTAGCACATAAATTAATTTTCAACTTAAAATAACAAAAATGATAAAATCTGAAGTCAACTGCTGAAACCTGACAAATGGAAGGAATGATTGCAAAACAATTTGGTCAAAATGCTGAATATAACATCAATCAGCTAAGTGACTAATTTTATTTGTATTAATCTTTCAAAAACATCAGAAAACAAAAGAGAGGAAAAGAACCCAAAGAAAAGGCAGAGCTTTCCATCCCCTGAACCCTACCATGTGGTGGCTCTGGATTTTCTCTTCAGATCTGACATAGAACTCATTTTACACAGAAATGTCAATGAGCACCCCAATACTCAGCAATGACTTCTGCCAACGACAACAATATATATATATATAGTAAACATTATCTTGAACCTGTTTATTTCTTTACCTTATTTGCTGATATAAATTAATGGTCAGGTGTTGAAACAGAGGATATGAATTCTATGTAAAGTGCCACATTAGTATTATTATAAGTTCACTCCTTCCTATTTTAACTTAGCAAAGAAGTCCACAATATTAGTATTGGTCTATATATTTCAGTTTATGAGTATTATGCTTTGTTTATGAAAAGAATTGTATAAACCTTCAAAACTGTATGAGAATATAATTTCATTGTAAGATAATACAACAAAATGGATTATTTGAGACAAGTCTAAATAATAGTAACAGTGAAAATAATTATTCTTATAAGCTTGTGATATTCATTTTCTTCTGATCTTACATTGATAAAAAGCTCTGAAATAGTTTTATATTTCTTACCAACACTAGTTCAGTTTTTAAAGCTCAGAAAAAAAGCTAGGTTTTCAACAACTAACTTTCAAGACAATCAGGGCCTTGGGTGATTGATGCAATACAATTTTTCTATCCCTACGATATAGAAAGCTAAGTTTTAATAAATATCAATAATCATAATTTCAGCATAAAAAATAGACATATATAAGTATAGCTATGTCATCAACATACATGTGTCACAACTTGAAAAAAAATCAACATCTAACATTCAGGTAAATAAAATTTCTTACTGTACATGGTTTTAGACACAAACAAGCACTAAGATATATCTTGCTTTTAATGTATTAAGCAGAGAGAGTAAAATTTGCTTGAATTAGTCAACCTTTATCTTCTGTTTGATCCATATTTTCAAAGGAATACAAAAACGAGCATTTTTCAACATAATCTCTTGGTCAATGTCATTAACCCACTTTTTTATGTATCACGTCTCTTCTAGATATAGGTAATCACGGCTCTCTACAACTTCCTGTGCTTTGTAGTCCTTAGTAAAGTTTGTCTTTTTTGCTATCTCTCTTAATCCCTGTTCTGGCAACCATTTACACAGGCTCATTAGATAGGTTATGTACTCTGTCTCTTTTGTCTCCAGTGTCCTGTGAGTGTCAAATTTTTGAAGCCCTCTTTCCATAGAAATTTCAACTGTCTCTTTCTGATGCTACATATAAATGTCCATTCTTGAGCACCTCGGTGTGGTGTAATAGTTAGAAAGTTTGTCTCACTATAACAGTTACTATTAAATAACGAGTTCTATCCTCATTGGGTGCCCCATACTTTCAGCCTTGTGCCACATCTAAGCTAAGCTTAGAAAATCAATATAAATGTCTGTTCTATTTTCATTTTCTCTAAAGCTTTGTTGTTGCTCAGTTCATGGTATTCTCAGCATATTTAGGTAGAATTAACCCAATAGTGAATATTAATTACAGATCAAACATTATACAGTGAAAATTGAAGATCAAAACTCAATGAATACAGACTCATTCATCCACTCTTATTATATATGTAAGGGGGTGTTGAGAAGTTTTTGACCTAACCCCACTTCCCAAATATCTTTTTTTTTTTTTTTTTTTTTTTTTAAATGATTTCTTGGCTTGGTTGGACTAAGAACTTTTTAGTACTCCTTCTTGTATATATCAGCTACAAAAAATTAAATATGGAAAATATAACTCATTCAAAACAATATAGGAGGCGTGCAAAATTCTGGTAATGTTTCCTTAGGAAAAGTATGGCTTATGGTTCTATCACAAAACACTGGTTCTTGTATAATCACCAAAGTTAAGCAACATCGAGCCTGATTAGTACCTAGATGGGTGACCACTTTAGAATACCAGATGCTCTAAGCTTGGATGTGCAATGTATAATGGCTCAAAATTGAAGATCAATGAGCTGAGTTCCAACTCCAGCCGGGTTTGTTATATTCACTTATATGCAAATACCCTCAGGAAAGATGAGAATCCATCTCTTCTCCCCCTAGCTATGGATTAATTCCAAAAATTCTTACAAAAAAAAAAGAAAATAAATAAAATAAATATTTTCTGGTTTTTAATAGTCTGCAAAAGGTTGATAAGCCATGAAAATAAATCAATTAATCTAGCAAAAGTATAAGTATACACTAACAAATATATATCTATAATCCTCATAAAGAATGAAAAAAATAGTCTTGATACTAAGTATTCGTTCTCTACTGACTAAATATTTAAAGTACATTTAGTAAGTTATAAAAGCATTCTTTATAGAAAATAACCTTTATTAACTGTTTGCAAAGAAATGATACTTAAAATATATACATTTTTTTAATATACTTCTAATCAAATTTAAAAATATTGTTTGCTAAGACTAATGAGCTTCAAACATTTTTCAAAATTAAATTACATTTAAAAAAACAAAAAAACATTGCTAGAATCTTTAATTTGAATGAGTAATGTTCATCTCCATAACATTCAGGCACATAATTTCCTGCTGTACATTCACAAACCAAAAAAGAAAAATACAAACATATTTTAGCAGTGTCAATTCTCAAGAATAAAGAAAATGTATAAATTCACTTTCATGTTTAGGTTTTTATCCCAATTCTAATCACTTTTTAAAACAATATAAATTGCTGATTAGTGAAGGTAGTTAATACCAGTGTCAATGGAAGAAGACATCCTTTTGACACTCCATTTTATTTACAGGCATAAAGATTCAAGTTTTCCAAAATATTTATTATTTGCCATTTTATAAAAGAAATAAATATGAAATTATTTTTATTCATAAAAATGTCTGTGAACAAGAAAATTTGACTAAACACATAACGACATAACTGTAATTATAAATTTTGAAAAAAAATGCATTTTCCAGACATTTCTTTCATTTTCTCTTGTCGCATAAATTGACTAAAATAGGTTAAAAGCATCACTTCCTCAATTTTGAATAAAAAATATTTCAAATTTATTTCTTTATAAAATGCTAAATAATAAAAGGCAAATAATAAATAATTTCATTGTACTTCATTCCCATATTTTTATAATCTTGTAAAACAATAAACATTGCTGAGGGAGTCAAAAGCGTATACAGTAATAGCAGTATAAATGCAGGCACAAAGGTTAAACATTGCCCAGATTTTTTTGTCTTATTAACTAATGCATTAAGTTGGCAAGGTTAACAAATTTTGATCAAATTAGACAATCTTTGCTATCTTCTGTCTGATCCATATTTCAAAAGGAATACAAAAACAGACAAATGTAACAAGTGGTGAACTGTCATCTAAAATTATTTTAAATGTTCATGCATTTGTCATTGCTGAAAATAAAAATATTTTTCTCTCAATAATTTATTGAAAAGAAAAATCATCTCCAAAATCTAAATTTTATCAGTTCCATGTAGTTCAATACAGGACAACCTTAAAAAGACACTGAAGTTTGAAGAATATCATTAAATTTATCAGACCAATGCCATTTTAATGTAACTATTGATTAGTAATATAATGTTGTTGTATTATTATTATTATAATACTAGTTAATCATGTTGTCAAAAAATAAAATAAGTAATTTTGCATTGGTTACATTTTCCATCTGAGTAATCTAGGATTTTTACCAATACAATTAACTTATTGTTGCTTAAGTAAAAAAAAAAAATTGCTTTTCAAATGATTTAAATAAAAACATCCAAAGAATGCTTAAAAACAAAAAAATAAAAAGTAATCTATTTGCTGATTTCTCCTATTTACTAATCAGATTTGATTATTGAAGTCCAGTCATGCCTCCTGTTGCCATAACATCAGATTATTTCATTACTAAGATCGAGATCATGTTGCATAACCAATAAATATATAAAAATCAAGTTATGTACTGAATAGATTAAACAATTACTTTCTATATATTTTTAAAAGGAACATTTTTTTGATCTTTGAAAGGTAAAATAAATGTGACCAACAGCAATAAGACAGACACTCTTTCTACAAAGTTACAAAATGTTGCAAACAGAAATTTACAGTTTAAAACTTCTGTAATTTTTAAACAGGCTAACACTAACTTCAAAAAAAAAAAAAAAAAAAGGAAAAAAAAGTCACTTTCATAAATTATAGAATTCCTTGCAGAGTGAATAGTTATCCAAAGCAATGCTAAATTGTGCTTAATAAGCTTAGTATGGCAACACAAGGCTTTAGGTGTAGATGCTCCCAGTGAGTAATGAACTCTAAACAGTAATGATTATAGGTAAAACTAATTTGTAAATGCAACAAATTATGCAATACTTACTTCTATTAACCACACTACTTAGAACAATTGCTTTGCTACTTATGTAAATGTAAAGTCTTACTTGGCAATAATATAAGCGACAGATGGTTTAAAAAAGGCATTATTTATAACTAATTTGTTTAAATAATGCTTTGAATATTGTTTGTAAGCAAAAGAAGCACTAAAATAAGTAACCAATTAATCATTTTAAGTTCCCTCAATATTGTTGCCTTTTGTAAATAATTACTCCATATTTAAGTTACCTGTTATTCTAAGAAAAACAATCCTGAATTGCACTTTTAAATTAAAACCCAACAAAGATTACATATCATTAAACAAGAAAAGAACAAACAAAAAAACATTATATGGTACTAAGTTCAGATTTATTTGTAACTGAATATTTACATAAAATATACAAAAATTGATATTCTGGTATTAAAAAAAAATTCTTAGAAAAATATTAAGTCAAAAGAAAATAAAGTCTTTCCAAAATTGTCTAAAGAATCAACTATATCTGATTAACTGTATACATTTTCCTCATCCACAGGCACATCTTCATTTAAGTATTTCTTGGTTAAATTAATTATATCATCTGAAATGAAATGAAAAGAAAAAAAAAGTTGTTAAAGATTTAAAAGCATTTAATGTATTCAATCCTGAACTGAATTATAATTTGTTTTGAATCACCAGAAGAATTGAGGAAATTGTTTCTGAAGATTTTATTTGTATAAGGTTGGGCATAGGAGATAGAAGATAAAATTTACATTGATGTGTTAAAAATCATGAGACCTATATTAGTATCATGCAGGATCAACTCTAGTCCAGTAAAATGCAGCAACTCAATGTAGAATCAAGTCTGGAAAGGTGTTGAGCCATGCCATCTCAATAGATGTCTACAGCTCCCTGATATTTTTTTAGGTACATGATCTTGCATGCAAACAGACCTTTCCATCACATCACATAAATGCACAACTAGTGACCACACTATACATTGGAAGTTTCCAAAATGGTCCTAAAACCAATTCTGGGCAACTTGGTCTCGTTGATGCAATGCATTATCCTGCTGAAATCACTTATCATTGTTGGTTTACAAAGAGTCCATGAATTTGTGAAAGTGGTCACGAAGCAGTACAACATAGCTATCATCAGTAAATTATATGTTTAGGCAGATCAGTGGACCCACCCATGCCACCTGAACATAATCTGTGTCATTAAATAATCAACAACCTCAAAGTGCTTTATTGACAACTAGGTTCAATGGCCTAATAGGGACTGTGCCACAACTAAGCCTGACCATCAGTCTGAAACAGTGATTCATCATGTCTTACTGCAGACAAATTTATCCAGATGCCTCTAGTCACAATCTTTAAGGACCCATGATTAGCCACACCTTCTACCAGGTACTACCAATATACACATAACACAATAGATTAAGGGATATCAAATGTTCCCACAATTTAAAAAAAAATGGAATGTCCCATCCATCTGGAATCCATTCTCATGCCTTGTTTGAAGTCCAATGAGTCACAACATCTTGTCATGATCAGCTCAGCCACACTGACTCACCAGTTATCAGAGTACAACTGATAGAGATCTGAGCATTTCCTTATGCTGATACTACCGACAATTATCATTATCTACTGTTATCCCAGGACTTCTGACATGTCAGTGTACAGAGCAAAAGGTAAACTAGTTTCTAAGAATGTTAGAAATTACAAGAGTGAATGTGTATATCTTTTCAATATATTAAGTATATATTTAAATAATCAAAATTAAAAAAAAAAATGAAAAATCCCACTGAAGTTAAAAAGCCTTTTTTAATTCTTTTCAAATTTGCATAAAAAAAAATGTAAAAGCATCACAGTATATTTCTATGTGAAGTTACAATTCAGAGCTGCTGATCACCAAATCATTCAGATTTAACTTGCATTAATTTTAAATCAATAATACAAACATTATCAGCATATGACAACTACAGAATAATGCAATGTTTTACAAAAAGACATATTTCAAATGTTGATGTAATAAAAAACTCAATGAAAAACTGTTTTAAAGTCTAATATTGTCAATAACGTATAATTAATATGAAAAGAAGAATCCTTCAAAACAATAGTCTATTCAGCTAAGATATAAACTTACTTGCAATGATTGTTGTAGACTTTTGTAACATGTTTCCAGAATCCCAATATTCATTATATTGAAGTGTGCCTGTCACAAATACACGGTCTCTGATAAAAAAAAAAAAGAAAGAATATTAATGAAAAAATAAAAGGCTTTTTGGCATAGCAGTATCTTTAACACCCTAATCTTTTCTTTATATTGTTAATCCAAAATGTTTTAAAATTAAATGTCTATCATTAGTCAACAAATAAATATGACCTTATAAATCTTTACTTACACTACAACAATAAGATAAAACTGGAATAATTATAGCTTTTTATTTAAAGGTCCTTAGAATTTAGTCTTGAATATCTAACTGATAAAGAAAACTACATTCAAAATATTTTTTAAATTCTCCACTATCATAGTTATTTCATACACAATGCCAAAAGAAAAGCATACAAAGTCCACAAAAGAAAAAAATATAAACAATACAAAAACTAGACATGTTATATTAACTACAAATTCTATAATTAATGAAACTGAAAGAAAATTTAGCTAGTCTCATTATAAAAATTATCATGAACACTTTAAAATTTAATCAACTTAAAACAAAAAACTAACTTTACATCAGAAAGTGGAGTCTAGAAATATAATGTAAACAATGCCCCCCACCCAATACATCCTGAGATTGTAAGAAAAGAATATATGAACACAAAAGGAACTTAAAATTGCACAACAGAGAATGCATGTTTTAAGTTTTAGAAATTTTCTATTGTTTCAACATTGAAATGATTTTTCTGAAATCTTGCATATTTTTTTTACAATGTCAATGTAAAATTAAGTTTTAAAAAAATCATGCTGTCCCAAAATTTAGAAAAGAAAAACACCAAAAAATGACAAACCCCTTTTTGACATTTGATGCTACTTTATCTCGCAATCCTTCTTTGAAAACACTGATTCTATGCCAGTCAGTTCGAGATACAGTCTCACCTACAAAAGCAAGATAAATAATGTTTCTTTAACCATGATTAATTTTTTATCAGTATTTCATCTTGAAGAGTCTATGTATAGCAACTATGATAAAACCAATTAGCAATGCAGCAGCTGTTGGATAGAAACAGGTTTTCAGAAGCAAAAGAGATGGAGGTGGGAATCTTGCTAAGAGTAGATTTATTTCTGATTTGCACTCTTAATTAATGATCAGAGAATGATGATCCAAGCACTGTTGATAAAAAGCAACTGAAATTAGGATGAAATATTAATAAAAAATTAATAATGGTTGATAATGCTCCATCTAATAATAAAATACATGATAAAATGTGTCTTTGTATTAAAAAGTTAGAAGATGACTTACCTCGTGTAGCAAAGCAAGTGCGTAAATGCCTGGCACGCAAAATAAGTAAAGGAAAGGAAAAAGAAATATGGCCGCCCTGACACCTTAATTTAAGAGAGACACAGTCTCGGAGCTAGGAGAATTGGTAAAAGTGGTTGACTGCATGCAAATTTTTTGCGGGATGAGCTTGGCATAAAAACACCACACGAGAGAGAAAAAAAGCGACCAGACACTCATGAATGTGAGACTGCATATACAGAGAGACTTTTCAGTTGGGAAAGCGATTAGTTGGGTCAGTTTCACACACAAAAGAAAAACAAAAAAAATAGCAGCTAATCAACATTATTGATTAAAAGAAACACATTTAAGAATAAAAATCATTTACATCAAAAAGATATCAAAGGGAACACTGTTGCAGACAATCAATAAAAGCAAATACTAAGTTTATAAAAGCATCCTTAATTCACAAACTGAAAAAAAAATTACTGAATATAAACAACAAATATGAATCATGGTTCCTCATACCAGTTAAAGGCTAAATAAAATTTCAAGTTTCCACAGTCAATAAGTTTTAAAAAATACTAATGAAACTAACATGCTACTCCTAAGAAAATGTTTACATTAATTATGTAAATGAGTTTTTATCAAAAGTTAATTGCCATTTGATAACAGAAAGTGTAAAAATGTTTTTAAGCAAGTTTCTCGTTTTCAGTTTTTCTTTAATTCATTTTGGTTAATAAACTCATAGGAATGCAGAAGGCGATTATTTCCCTTTTGGTAGAACAAATTTAGGGTTACATGGCTGCTGAGTGAGAAAACCCATAAGGTGACTAGACCTTAAGGAAGTCAGATGTTATAGTCTGTGAGGGTAGAGAAGGAATGTAAATCATGTGCTCCTAACAAGAACATAAAAGACACCACCAGTCTGGGGCTGTTTTCATATAAGTAAAACCCTCTCAATGTTCACACTGCTTTTATTATCCATATATATTATAATTTCTCTGTGTGGGGCAAATAGTGTTAAGTATATACATATTTGTAAATAATTTCTTGTATAACATATCTGGTTCTCTTTTTGAGCACAATGCATATTTGACATTCATATCATTCAGCTATTCTGATCTTTCCTTCTGGTGTGTTAAGGTGTTAATATATCACAAATATACTAATTCCTAAGATGGGCAACTGGAGACACACAAGATAGTTCTCTATTTCCAAGAACCCAACTAAGCTAGTCTCATAAAACTATTATTAATATATGAATGATCTTCATGACATGTTTTTCATTTGTAACTTTGTGCCATATCAAGCCAAGGTCTAAGGTCAGATGCTTCCTAAAATTATAAGATATTTATAAGAAAACTTCTAATAATATTTAATGCTTTCAACACCTTTTATGCCTCTAATCAAATTTCACTGCAAGTTGCTATGATTGGATATTTTTCTAAAATATTTCCACATTTTGTTTTTTCAATTACAAATAACCAATTTCAAACTCATTCATATGGCTGCCAAATTTTGACTCTTGTTTTTCACGTTTAGAATTGACAACCACCAAATGCTTATAAGGCTTCTAAAAATTTGGCTTTCTTTAAAAAAGTTAATTGTGCATTAATAGTGACATTTTTGACAGCTTAACCAACAATCAGATCAACGTCTTTTTTATACTAATATTTACTAATACAAGGGCATATGAGGTTGTTGAAAAGGTGTACAAGTAAGGAAGTATGACAATATGTAAGATAGATAACAATTGACTCTAGATTGAAGAGATTAAAAAATATAATGATCAAAAATGCATCCTTTTGCGAGTCTGTTCCACAACATAACAGTTCTGGGAAAGAACCTGTTTGAGTTGAATTTCTCATTCCTTTTTTATCCAATAATTTCATTTCAAAGCATATTTTTCCTGTTTTATAAATTAGGAGTATATGATATAGGAATGATGAAAATGACTATTTTCTTATACTCAATATTTTTTGCTATAAACATATTCAACCTGTGGAGTAATAGACTCCAAGTGCAAAATTTGTCAGTGTGCCAAATTTTTTAAGAAAAAAAATTTTTTTAAATCATGTAGCCTTTTCCACCCCAGTACTCCAGTAAATGTACATGGTCATCCAAATTAACCACATTTTCAGGGGTTTCATTAAGTATGAAATTTTCAAGTAGAAACTAAAAAGTAGTGGATGGGATCAAAGTTCCCACCCTGGCCAGACTATATCAGCAATATGTAAAATAAATTCAAACTTCATCAGGTTTTGAAAAGTAGTTGGCACTAGGTGGAAAATAGCCAAACATTATGCCAGTCACCAGCTATTAAGGAAACCCACTTGCATGTTGATATGTGTGGACTTTGAAAGTCCTGGAAAAAAGATATTTCATATTTATGAAAAATGCTATGGGTTCCGCAATGAAAAATGCTGTGGTAACAATCCTATCACTAAATTAAAATCTCTCAGAATTTTGCCATCAAGTAATTTTCCAGCTGTTTTAGTGTTCCAACACCAAGAGTAAAAACATGATAATGTTGTGTGTATGTGTGTGTGTGCACACTGGTAGGAGTTTAGTTGTTTGATGAATTTTGTTATTTTGATATTTTTCTTTTGTACATGTGCTTGTTGGATGGAGAGGTCAATACTAGACTGGTGGAAGGAGTGCTAACAGGTTAGCAGATTCAATACTTGTATTTCCTCAGGTGCTGGCAACCTATGCTTCACCACTGTACACAGCTTATAAACAATCCCTAAATACACAAGGCATGCATCCCATAATTTCCAATTTTATCCCTAAATCTAGAATGAATACTGTACATAAAAACATATGCAAACACACATACACACACATTTTTAAAACTCAAAAATCATCACTAGCAAATGAAGATTTTTTCCCTGCTTTTACAACAATCATGAAAACACCACACTTAACTCAGAAATAGCTAAAATTATTATCCTGCTTCTTGTCATAAACCTCACTAAGTTGGTTCTGCCAGATGTAAGAAGTTCAGGATAGACTTGTTATTGCTTTAAAATGTAACAGGATGCCCAAATATTTTGGGCTCAGTCCCAAATTCAAAATTATTTTATGAAAGAGTCACATTGTGAGTTTATAAAGTAGTCATGTTGTTCAAAACAAGAATAAAAAAAAACTCCCTATATTGAAATTAAATTAAGAGGTCAAGGTTTTAGGGTTTTTTAGTCTTGATTTCTCCTTAATTATTAAAGAGACTTTTTTTTTTAAATATTCAAAAGATTTTACCAGAAACTTTTGTGTAGACAAAACTTGTAGCAAGTGACAAAATGGCAACAGGATATTGTTCGGTTCCTCTAATTTCAGCATCACGTCCAACTCGTCCAAGAAGATTAACTTGGTTTAAGCCTAAAGAAAAAAAAAAATCAGGTAACCTTAAAATTATCAGATTTAGTGTTACAGTTATTAATAAACAGTAAATACAATAGAAGCATCATTTTTTTTTAAATATAAATTTATGGCGATAATTTTCATCTATATTAGGATCATATTATTAACAGATCAAAAATAAAATCCAACAAAATTACAAGCAAAGCACTATATGTCAGAATCAATTAGATATTCTTACAATATCAAGAATATTTCAACTGAGTTCTTATATGAAACTCACCTTCATCTAAATGCTGCAACAGAGAGATTCTTTTACTTGGAATTATTTTGAAGGCTAAATATGTTAATTATGATGAAGTAATTGTGTGAATCAGCATTAGCACCAAACAGATTTTCATGTATCAAATAACGCTTTAACCATTTTTATCCTAAATTTAGCTCAGTGCATAATTATCAGACGTTTATTTTTAAACAATATTTATTATAAAAAAAAGAAAAGGACAAACTAAAAACTAGACAACAACTGCATAGTTTTACAAGTCAAAAGGATGCTAGTGAAAAAAATCTGAGATGCCAGATGAGGATCAATAACATTGCAGATTCTTCTTTTGATTTTATCAAGAATCTCTAAATATATAGCAGGAGCACCAAACCAGATGTGGCAGCAATAATCAAAGCAAGGATAAATGGTAGACTTGTAAATATGTATGATAAATTCTGGAGAGAGAGATTGTCTAGCACAACATAGTGAACCAACTTTCTTAGCTGCAGACTTAACAAGTGATTCAATCTACTCCATTTCCATTTCATATCACTTGAAATCATTAGTCCAAGAAGGTACAAGTCATATTCCTAGAGGTTAGCACCAGACATGCTGATGGAAGATAAAAAGAGTTCTCTCAGATGATTAAAATATTTTAGAAAGAAAATACAAACTCTAATATATACACTTTTTAAAAGACTAAAATAAAGTTAGTATACCTAAATTATGTTTCTTTATTTTTTGAGATCAATGATCAAGTCCAAAAAAACAAAATGAATTGAATCATAAATGAAAATTAAAAAAAGAACGTTTTAAATCGCAGAGATTATTAAATTTATATTTTTCTGACTGTTGTCCTCATCTTTATTGTCATATTCACGATGTTTCTGCCGTTGTACACTCTAGCTTTCTTCAGGTGATATGCATTGAAATTTTGAACCAAACCCTTTATTTAGTCCACTGTCCTTGGGAACACATTGTTCAATGGATAAAAGTGTTGGTTAAAGTAATCCAAAAGTGACTTAACCCAGAGAATTGTGAGTTCAATCCCTGGCCACAGCAGAGGTGAACAAAAACTTGGAGAGTTGAGTTACTAAAGGGAATTAACTGAAACTGAGATATCCAAAAAAAAAAAAAGAGAGAGAGAGGCACAGCACGTGGAACTAGAACAATATACCCCAGTGGACCTAATAAATGGTTCAGTTCGAAATTCCAACATATATCACCTGGAAAAGGCTGGAGTGTACAACAGTCGAAACAGTGAATATGACAATAAAGATGAGGCCAACAGTCCAAACAATGTAAATGGTGTAAATAGTTACCACATCTCAGAAATATAGACAGATGTTGCCAAAGTATAATAAAAATGAATGAGTAAATCTAATAGAAACAAATATTTAATGTAGCTCAACTTACATTTCTCAAATCGTGGAAGGTTGGAACCATCACAATAATGGGCGATTTGCGGACGAAAGCATTTCATCTGCTTGAAATTCTGTAAACATAAATAAAATAATCATTATATAAAAGAAACAAAACTATTTATGCAATGAACATAATCAATTGATATCTATAAATACATTGCTAAAAAATGATTTTAATAGAACAAATGTATGAGAATGGATCAATAAGTAATAATCCTGTGAGTTATTAACTGAATTTTGACCTGAAATTTTCATTGTATTAATATCAGTCTATGTGATTCATGAGCAAGGAAGGTGGTAATACTGAAAAATATATATATTGTGTAAAATAGATGCTTTTTTTTCATTGTGAGGCTATGGATGAACACACTGACAGATATGTGCGTGCACGGGGGTATAAACAGTATGGACATAGAAATCAATATCTCTGGGTGACAAGCAGTTTCATAACTGAAGCAATCATCAGATCATACCAATCACCATGCTGTGATGATTTCTATGTATACACAATTTATTCATATACTAGCGGAACTACTTAACACTGCCTGAGATTTAAAAAGTTAAAAATAAATCTATAACAACAATATAACTTGAAATTCATTTAATCAAACCCCAAAATATCTTTAAACAGTTTGTACACTACAATAATTCTTTGTAGAGAATATTCTTTGTCTTTCCTTGTGGAGCATAAACAAACAAATTGGTTTTATTTCTCACATGTGAACAACCAACATACAACTGCCCATGAGAGAACCAGGATTCTTCTAACTGTAGTCCAGTAACTTATAGAGTCTGACTTTGTGCTTTGTTAATAGACATAGCAAAACTCATTATCCATTTTTATGAATAAATGTTTTTTTTTTAAGTTTTTTGTTCAAGATTATATTATACTGTTATAGGGATTTCCACTAATTTTCTGAAAAATGGCATACCTATAGATAAAGATTAATTTAAAAAACGAAAAATCATTCTTGAAACTTTCTTTTTAGCTTTAATTCAAACGTAAAAGAATAAATTTACTATACCCAGTGAGCAAAATACTTTGGTGTATTTAAAATCAAATTTATATTGATAGGAATAAACTTTTTTTTTGTTTTCATTCAGTAAAATCAATGATGTCTGCCATTTTGAGACATTTGTAAACAAAAGTTAAATTCTCTTTAAAAATCTTGTAAAATTAAAATATAGATTTTTAAGGGTTATTTGAGTAAAATTAGAAAATTTAAAGTTTACTTAATCTAATATGAAACAAACAGTACTTACTTTTTTAGCAGAGAAAAACATAGAAAATAAGAAAAGCAAGTAGTGACTCATTTATCAGGTGTTGATTGATGGTATTGGCAGAAGTCATCGGATGGATGAACAGAAGTGACAAATTTCACAAATGTTAAATGAACTTATTTAAGTACACAGTAATATTTACAAATTAACAAATATTTTAAGCAATCTAATATTATATTAATTATTAGGTACTTTAGCCTTATAGCCTTACATTTCAAGATGCTTTTTGGAAAAACTTATTGGTTTGACCAAGAACTTTTCCAAAATTATTTTTTAGTTTTTAACATGGGTTTAATTTAGTAAGTAATTTGTTGAGTTGTTTTAAATCTGCTTGGAATGAGAAATTGGAGAGTCAAGATTGAATTCCATTTAGATTCATTACATTCATTTATGTGAAAATGCCTTTCAGAAAGCTTATGGAGCCATCTCTTCTGGCCACCAGCTATGGGTTGAATAGCAGGACAGACTGGATCCTATAGCCTTGGTTGGCAACCAGTCTACAGCAGAAAGAAACAGTAACCTACTGCAGGGAAATATTCTGCCTAGTCAGTCATGAATCAAAAGAGACTTGATTGCCCAAGCATGTATCACATATGGCACTTTAATAGACTGAAGTAGTGAAGTATAATACTAAAAGCTCACTAGATCCTTACTTTCAAACTAAATCAAATATTTATGTTTGTTTAAAGAAGACATCTAGTTGGAAATGTCCTATCATAAACCAAAGTTATAACCTATTTGCCATTACTTTTTCTATGACTTCTTTCCGGTCAACAGAAAATCAAAAAAAAAAAAAATACTAATTTTTAGTACAAAAAAATGGAGTGTACTGTCCTTGTTCAGATTGTTGATCATTTTCACGCTTTTCTCCCAGAAACTTTAACTAAGGTCTGCTTAGCATAGTTGCAGTATAAACCACAGGTGGACTCTGTGGGCGTTGAACAAACACAAAATGCGCCTGAGCAAGCGACCTCAATAAGGATTAGATAGCCGCCCTAGTAGACGGGTATCCTCGAATGCGAGTGGCCAGCCCCAACGTAATTAACAAGAAATGTCCACTAGGAGAACATTAAATAAGGTATGATTCAATATTTATTGAATCATATGTGGCGAAAATCCCCATTTAGACATTCCGCATGAATGAGCTTAAAAATGCCCTGCCCTTTTTGGGCCTGGTTTTTTGGTAATTTGTGTAACAACTGTGAAGCAGCTAATTATTTGGCCAGTAGTGAGTAGAGAAGTTGTTTTTTTTTATCCAATAAAGTTTAAACACATTTCTGATAATATCAAATAATCCACAACTTTACTTTTTCATTAAGAAATCTTCTGCGCATTAAAAATAAAAGTGTGATTAAAAAAAAAATCTACTTTGGATTTGGAATCAATGTGAGAATTAAAACAAGTGTCGGATTGATTTCTTTATTTTCTTTTTTACAACTGCACGTCTTATCGTTTTTTGTTTTTTTTTTTACAAGTGTCAAAATAGAATTATACCACCCTTCTTGTGTTTCATACTCTCTGGTGTAGAAAGATTCAACAATGAATGTTTAAGAAATGGAAAAAAACAGCCATGTTGTTGACACATTTGGAAAATTTATCGAAGAAAAATAAAATATACAATAGATCAGTCGGTTGTTATTGGAATTGGAATTTTAAAATTTAGAGATATTGAGGTTGAAAGAAATGTTAAAAATAAATCAGTACTTGGTGTATAATAGGTCTACTACTAAAAAGAGAGCATGTTCAATTAATTATTTAATATTTAGGACTTATAAAAAAATATAATAAACTAAGTTATTTTTTACTGTGCCCGCAAATTGAAATTACTCAAAAAATGTCGACATTTCTAGATAAAATAAACAATAAATATCAAGAAAATTTAAATTTGTTGCTTTTAAAAACATCGTGATTTTTCTTCATAATTACTCTTCTTCTTCTTTCAACAATGATAAATAACTAAGAAGTATTCAAGGTCCTAAGCTGTTAAGCGCGAAAAAAGTATTTAAAATTCACTCAAGGGAATCTTTAGAATTTCGTCTTAAAAGGCTCAACAAGAACTACACTTTCAAAATTGACGTTTTAATTTGTTCCTTGTGTAAATAAATAATTCCACGCCATAAAATAAATAAAAACCAAAAAATGTTGTTCGGTAGAATAAAACACAGTAAATAATAAAATAAGTTGAAAGAAATGCTTAATATTTAATTTATTTTACTTTATTTTTGTTATCACGATACACAAGAGAGCACAAAAAAAGCGTACAACTCAAGTTAAAAAATAAAGAAAGTGATAAATAGTTTTTGTTAATAAAAATAGACCTTCTCATAAAATGAATCGCTATACAAACCTGAATAAAAGGTCGGACAAACATTGCAAAGCTTTATAAAGTGATAATGCAACAGAGGAAACTTGTTTAATTTCAAAAAGTAAATGCACGTGTCTTGAAGCTGCAGTTGCGCGGACAAAAAGTAAAAGGGAGATAACTGGGAAGAAAAAGCAAAATGGGATTGAATGAAACCGGTGTGAAATATGATGGAAATATATCCAATTACAAAGCTGGTTTAGTGCCCTTCACAATAGTTAGTAGGAAACCCCATAAAGATCGAGATAAATCACGTCAATATGGGAAACTAGTAACAGTTTACTAATCTACAACAGACTATCTGAAAATAAGTACAATATTTTAAATTATTTTTCTCTCGATTTGCAAAGAGGTAGGTACTGCCACGGACTTCCGAAAAAAAAAAAAAAACGAAAAACGCAATATTTAATTTATTTAAAAATTTAAATGTTTTTTTTTTTTATTTAAAGTTCGATTTTAAAGATAACGCTTAGCCCGAATTAAAAGAAAAATTAATTTCCGTATATAAATAAAGTTTTTAGGCATTTTTAAAACATTACGTTTTTTTCTCGCCACTCATCGAATCGCTATTGTAATGAATGTACGCAACAAATTTTAAAATCTCTTAAAAATCCTATAAAATGTGCTTCGAAGTCATTTAGTAAATTAAGGATTAAGTAACTGGATTTTGTAAAAGTGATGTTTACTTTTTATTTAAAACTTAATTAAAATATACGCACGGTAGCCTGTGGAGTAAAAAAATAAAAACAAAATGTATAATTCCACTCCTGCCTGACTTAAAAAGCGCGCGAAAAATTTTAAAAATACGGAACACAAGTAGTGCATTTATTCGAAACATTGGTATTTATGTTTAAAAATAAATTATCTTTAACCTCATATAACCAATAGTTTAGAATATAATTTTTTATTCTATACAATTTTATGAAATTTAGTAGAATGAATAATTTTATTTTTTATACTACATTAGAAGATTTTTTGTTGTTAAAATTAAATAAATGATGCTTTTGATTTTAATACTTTTAAATGATGCTTTTGAGTTTAATGACTTTTATTTTTTTTACTAGCTTAAAAGCCACCCTATCAGGCAGCATGTAAGCTAGCTCCTGCAGAAGGCCCTTAATTGGGCCTTTGGCTTGTTAAGGGGTTTGAGAGTCCCTAAGTCTTTGCATATTCTCAGCATTAGAAGCTCTCCTGGCTACTGTTTGATCTGGGTTTTCATTTGCACAAGACTTTCTTTACCACGATGCAGCCATGCAATCTGGTCTTCTGTTGGTGGAGATTTCTTTTTGAAAGGCATATTGCTGCCATATGCAATAGGCAACAATAAACTACAGAAAAACTCAAAATTGATTGCTGCATTTAATTATTGCATTAATATTTAAACTTACCTTTTAAATGTTCAATGATAATTCTTCTGCTACTTAATTTAAAGACAAATTGATGTGCAGGGATTTTTCTTTATATAACTGTAAAAATAATTTGACAAACACCACCAACATTAAAAAATACACTCGAAATATTGAAGTGTGGGTGGCTATATTTCCACAAAGTTTTCTAATAAAATGACATATTTAGTATACAATTTGTATATTAATGGATAAGTACTGAAATTTTTGTTTGAATCAGATAATTCCCTGATTTTTGGCAAAAATTTTAAAACAAGCATAGTTATTTATTTATTTTTTGCTTTCATTTGGGAAAAAAAAAGCATCTATTTTGGTGGCACTTAGAATAAGTCGAGGCTGCTTCTTTACCTGGGATCAAAACTGATGCATTGTTCATTTCTCATGCACTTGTTCAAACTGATGTATCTTCACTTCTCAAACACTTCTTCAAACTGATGCATCCTTCACTTCTCTGCTGTGTTTTTGTATTCAGGCAAAGAACTTTAAAAGATGCCTAATCCCAAGGGTTCCAAACCTGTAGCACCACCTTCCTCATTGCACTAAAAGAGGGTAGCTTGATGGAATACTGATGCCAATATGATAGTGGTTGTGAGAATCAGGCATTTTTGGATTGCCCAAATGGCAACCCCATGTTAAAAACAACATTGTGTCACATATTACCATGGTGGTGAGTAAATATTTGGAACTGAAATTAAAGTGTAATTTCTGTTCTTCACCCCACATTAAATTGAATTTGTGTAACATCCTCCTTCCAAGGAAGTGGTGATGATGTGTGTTTGACTGGAGGGGGTAAAATAAATACAATGCTCATTTATCCAGAATTTGGGCTGGGATCAAAATGTAGTATTTGTTCTCCTCTCTGTCTTTGGGCAGTTCACAGTCCTGCAATGAAGGAAGACTAGTCCCAGGTAATTCAACTTGGCAGTAGCACTTTCCTCATTACACTAAAGAGAGAGGATTTATGGACACAAATCCCAGCATGACAATGACTGTGAGGACTATGAAATTTTTGTCCCTTGTCTATAAGTATGTATATGAGTACCCCACATTAAGATGACAGTGTGTCATATGTGACCTTTGTTTGGGTGGGGGATAAGATAAATACAGGATAAGTAATGTAGCTACTGCATTCTGGTTCTGAAGTAATCACTGTCAAATGAAATTATCAACAATGGTTTTTTAGAAAACTTAACCATCACTTCCCTACAAAGTTTTTTTTTTATATTTATCAAGAAGGGTTTATATATATGTGACATTAGTAAAGGAAAAGTGTTAATTTAAAAGATGAACTGGAACAGACAAGGGGGGTTAAAAATACAGAATAACATAAACTGAAAGAAGGAAGGAAATGGTTTACTATCAAAAATCTAGTTTGAAGAAAAGACAGACGTGAAAAGAATGACTATTGGTTTTGGAAAACATATTATCAGAGGATATGTGGAAGGTTTCAACCCATGAAGTCTAAGAAGGAATGGTGAAAGTACATTTGAGGTTAGTTGAGAATTTTGGAAATGGAAGCAGAAATTGACAAATTGATTTATGTCCACTTAATTAAAGTGGAAATTACGAAAACATCTCATGATTACCAGATGGAGGAGGGGGGGGGCAATTAGGTTATAATATTTGGTAATTTTGAAGATGAATTCAGAATTGAGATGTATGCCTGCCTGTCAGAAAGCAGAAATAGCTTTTTAGGAAATACAAAACGAACCTGTAAGGTTCATGAGTACAATTAAGCAAAAAGATATGAAGACAAGTTGTTCTAATAGCTGGTCGGCAGAACAGCTGGTAAATGTCTGCTTAAATAAGGGGACCAGGGACTGAAAAAATTTGTTGAGAAATAAGATAATTACAATTAATGATTAAAAGTAAGAACCTCCTTTCACCTACTCGGTTTAAGAATTAGATTTGTCACAGACACAGTCAAAGTGGTTGGCTTACATTAAATACTAAGAGAGGAGGAAGAAGGAGAAATTACCTCCACCCATTTGGAAGTACAGGTGTAAGACACAAATACAAGAAGGAATGAGTTATAAGGGTAGGGTGATACCTGCAACCACTAGTAAGGTGAATGGTTCTCCCAAATTTAGAAAGATAATTAATATTGCGAACCAGAAACAAATAACTCTTCAAATCGATATAGAAACCTGGGTAATCAACAAATCCCAAAATACCGTCAACCACACCCCACTCTTGGGTTGAAGTCAATATAGGCAGAGCACTTAGGTAACCCAGAGAGAGACGAGAGACTAGCAGTGAAGAGCAGACAAAGAGGCTACTGAAATCCACATGACTTGCTGCCAAGAGAATACCCCCCCCACTGACATTGAGTCCACTTCCAAGAATTAGCACCAATAGACAAAGTGTCCCAATAGAAATTTTAGTGGGAAGGGTTAATGCTTTTATACAAAGAACTATATAAACCAAATCAAAAATCGACCTGAAGAATCTTTCCTTCTTTATTTCACTTTTTTCCTTCATAACACAGCTTTGCCATGGTTTGAACCAGCACTACAATTACTGACGATACTCTATCTCCACTGCTCTGTGATCAATAAACACAACATGGGTGGTGCAAAGTTGACAAGTGACAGTATCAATCAGCAAAGGAATGACCCTGCAATCAACTCATCGTCCTATGACCCTGAAGACCAAGTCATCTGCTGGTATATGCAGCATTTGGCAAGGGTTATATCATCTGGTCACTGCTGACCAGGTTCAACCCAGTATTGGCCGGGGCATGTGTGTTATAGATATATACATAACATAAATGTTGTGTTTACGTCCTCTTCTCAATTTTAACCCAACCCCCAGATCCCAAAAGAATTTAAAAGCATTCCAAAGGTATGTATTTCTCAAATACATTTGATTATAAATCAAATGTATTTGAGAAATGAAAGGGGTGCTTATTTGGATCTGAAAGTTTAAAGACAATTTAATCAAAATATGTTTTCTTCTAGGAATTATGTATATGCTCAGATTTAATCTCAAAATGTTTATATTTCTCTTTTTAAGTTCATTATTCAGAATAATTACTTTTTTTTTCTTGCTAGCCATTGCCGTATACGTTGCTTGAAAACAAAATTTTTTTTAAAACAGTCATAACAAGTGACAAATCCCGAGTCTGTGACTATGACCTCAAAACCAGTGGAAGACCTTTCTGAAACCGAAGATAGCACAAATGAATCAAAGCAATGTGAAAACACTGTTAACAGTTTTCTTCTTCAATTACAAGAGCATTATTCCTCATGAGTAGTCTCCACCTGGTCAAACGGTAAGCAAGGCGTACTCCCAGGTGTTGCAGCATTTACGGGATGCTGTTAGCTGGAAAAGGACACAATTATATGCATCTGGTGAGTGGCAACTCAACCATGACAATGCACCTGCACATTCAGTGCACCTTGTGCAGCAGTTTTTGGCCAAGCACAACATTCACCATATCTGAAAACTACTGTATTTCCTAGATCTTTCAACTTTTTCCTTTTTTTCAAAGATCAAATATCGCTTGAAATGAACAAGATATTCAAGACATTTAGGAGAACCAAGAGAATGTGCAGCTGCTCACTATCCCAAAAAATGAGTTCCAGGAATGCTTCCATCAATGGAAATGACACTGGATAAAGTGTGTATGTTCAGAAGGGGACTACTTCGAAGGAGATTAAATACCGATTTGATATGTGTTGTTTTCTTTTTATAGCATCAATTCCGATACTTTTTAATCAAACCTCGTAGAACATTGTGTAACTTATTATGTGAAAATAAGAGATTTAAAAAAAGTATATTTTCAGTATGCTGCCTATCTTCTGCATTGTATAACATTGTTTATTCTCAAGTAATACAATAGTAGGTAAGTGAAACTTGTAATGATATGAATGAACGCATTTATAATTTGAACTTGTTTCAAGCCACTAAACATTACATACATGCACATCCATAGAGATGGATTCATATCATTTCCAAGTATGAAATACTCTTAGGAAAGGTATGAATCCATCTCTTTTCCTCCAGCTATGGGTTAAATAGCAGAGTAGATTGGGCTCTTTAGCCATGGTTGGCAGCCAGTCTTCAAAATTCATCCACTTAATGACTCTGGTTTAGTTAGGTTGTCTTAACTGAGTTAAACTTACTTAGGTTACATCTGGTAATGATTTCCAACTGTCCCAGCTGTAGACAACTTCTAAGATCATTAGTTAAAAATGTATTTGAGCTAGTGAAGGATTGGCACTACAGAATCACAACAAGGAACTGCACCAAATAACAGAATCTACATCAGTTAAGAATTGTCAACAACAGCAACAACTAAATTGTAACTGGACGAGAAAATAATGACATAATCAAGATGTTAACATTCGACACTACTTCAAATAAAAGGTTAGGAAGGAAACGGCCCATCAACACTGGAAAGAGCAATAACAGTTACTAGATTTGAGAAACCTATTTTTCTGAAAAATTGTTTTAAACAAAAGATTTTATAAATTTCAACTGAAGGTAACACTGACTGCTTAGTCAATGGATAGCAAACATTTCCTTATAAAGTGGTTACCATTACTAGTCATTGGACATATTAAATGAGTAAAAACATAAAGATGTTACTATAATCAAGCACAGTCTGCATTGATGCAAGGTTATCATGGAGACATGGGTTTATGGCCATATCATGTTGAGACACCAGTTCCCATACAATCACTAAAGTTAAGCAACATTGAGCCTGGTTAGTACTTAGATGGGTAACTACTTAAGAATACCAGGTGCTGTAAGCTTGAATGTATGGGTGGTGTAATGAATAATGGCTTGGAATTGTTAATCAGAGAGCTGAGTTCCAATTTCCATTGGGTCATTATATTCACTTACACACAAATACTATTGGATAGACAGGTAGGTTAGGATATTTACATTAAATGGCTAAAATCTAATTGTCTACCACCAGAAATAAGAGTTTGAACCATTTGTAGGACTTCACCTGAGAACCTAGATGGAAGTTTACATTTCCATGTCAATAAGAGAAGTGTGTAAATGAGTCTTCACACATCAGTTCAGATCATCTTAGAAAAGCCAACAAATAATAGGAATGGATTTTATGACCAATCTTGATCATTCTATGACTTGATCCATCATGATTTGATCCACTTATGAGTTATAAGAAGACCATTCTAAACAGTGGATTTCAGACAGAGATGGGGACATGGAACATTAGCATTCCAACCATAAAGACCCAGGTTTGAATCTCACTATGTTTGATTCATCAAGGAGGTGAATTGTTTATATTGGCCTGGTGTGCTGATCCCAGCATGCACCTCTGCAGTGGGTTGATCCAAGCCTTGTGAGGGAACATAGGTAAACAAAACTATTCAGGAGCTATTGACAGGCTAGCATGAAGTTACAAATCATTGTGATCAATTGATTTTTTCAGTAATTTGTTCATTTACAATTTATCAACTCTTTGTAGGGTGTTTAAAGCTGAAATATATTTTGGGTTGTATGAATAATTTCTTTTTGGCAAATGAATATTGCATTAACAAAATAACAATAATTTTTCCAGATACAAGCCCTACTATTTAACCCTAAGATGTGGGGAGAAGATGGTGCATTCATAGCTTTCCAAAAGATATTTGGAAAGCTATGAAAGAACCTGACTCGAATTCTAATTTGGATTTTCAGTTTTTTATTCTTAGCTGCTACCCACCTACACATCCCCACCATTGTGACCAAAGGTTTGAGTATCCTGGCCTTGTTCAACTAATGATCATGCCAGATTATACACTCTTTATGAAAAAATAACTAAGGCTTTCTCAGTATACAGTGTAACCCGGATATAAGATAAACCCGGATATAAGAGAGATTTTCTCTGGTCCCAAATTAGAGCCATACTTACCTAAACAAAATAGACCAAACCTGGATATAAGATAAACCCGGATATAAGAGAGATTTTCTCTGGTCCCAAATTAGAGCCATACTTACCTAAACAAAATAGACCAAACCTGGATATAAGATAAACCCGGATATAAGAGAGATTTTCTCTGGTCCCAAATTAGAGCCATACTTACCTAAACAAAATAGACCAAACCTGGATATAAGATAAACCCGGATATAAGAGAGATTTTCTCTGGTCCCAAATTAGAGCCATACTTACCTAAACAAAATAGACCAAACCTGGATATAAGATAAACCCGGATATAAGAGATTTTTTCTCTGGTCCCAAATTAGAGCCATACTTACCTAAACAAAATAGACCAAACCTGGATATAAGATAAACCCGGATATAAGAGAGATTTTCTCTGGTCCCAAATTAGAGCCATACTTACCTAAACAAAATAGACCAAACCTGGATATAAGATAAACCCGGATATAAGAGACTTCTTCTCCGGTCCCGACAACTCTCTTATATCCGGGTGACACTGTACATGCAATATAAACTATAGGTTGCCTCTGTGAATGTTGAAGAAACACAAATGTGCCAGAATGGGTGTCTGCAATAGGGATGAGCTAACCACCCATCAAATGAGCATACTTTAAATGGAGTGCCACCTCAACATATATATATATATATGTTGAGTTGAGTGTATAGTAATTAAATTCTATATATTTCAATCAATAAAATCCCATTAGAAAGTTTGTTGGATAAACAATAATTACTAGGGCAAAATACCACCCAAATACTTGGAAAATAATAATAATAATCCCCTTCACCACTGCTGCAAATTTAAGGAAAAATTTTCTCAAGCCAGTGTGAAATTATTTTCTAACTAAGGAAAACCTTGTATTCAAAAGGTTCACACTTTTATGTGAAATTAGATTTTGAATCCCTTTATAGATAAAAAAAAATAGAAGCATACTTCTTCTCGAGGCTCAAAACAATTTCAGTGGCCAGTTTGATCTACATATGCATACACATGTAAACACTCACACCCACAAGAGAAGGGAATAACCAGCTGCTCTTGTTTATGAACTCACAAACACATTAGTCTATCATAAAGTAAGTCTGTCAACACATGAACACTTAATTAGTTGATAAAACAAACTTCAGTACAAGAAAAATTGAGCATTTTATTGTTATTGTATATTTCTGAAAAGAATCTATAAATGTTATTTCAACTGATGTTCTGCTTCTACTTTTCCTCCAGAAAATGACCTTTGATATGTTTCGTTTAAAAGATGTGTTGTTGTTGTTGTTAAATGTTTGGAATCCCGACACTTAGATAGCAACAAAAACCTGGGTAGACAGATCACAACATATGTATTTGGACAGCAAATTTGTTTGATGACCAATGAAAGTTCTCTGTTTTTTATTTATTTGTTTTGATCCAGACTATTTTCCTGGTTTCTGGGTAGAGTTTGAACATAATTGTCCATTGCCTTCAGAACATGTTGAGGTTTTTAAGATATTATCAAAGAACTTGTTTGTGTTCAAGCTCTGCCTGGAAACTAAGAAAATGGTACACACTTAATATTTAAACAAAAAACTTTCGTTGGTCTTCAACCAAATCATTTAATTCACTGGTTGCCTCAAGCCTCTTTGCTAGGGTGCTGTCACCTGCTTCAATAATTGGAAGATTATTCTCACCCTGTTACATGTTTTTCAAAAATGATAGGCTGACTCATTAATTAACTTACACTATCAAAACCTTTTAAACCTTATTTTTTTTATAAATTTTTTGTTTTCATTTTGTGATCTTATAAAACTGGCATTGGCATGTAATGATGTACTCTGCAAACTGTTGTTTTATTTTATTCATTTGGAATTGTTATTATAAATAACTCTATGTTGATGAAATGAGAGAAATAATCATAAACAAACTCAATTATTAAGATAATAACACTGCATTCAATACTGTATTGAAAGCAGATTTCAACATTTTCAAAAGAAATGAATTTCAGCATATTAAGAATTTTACATATATTTATATAAAGAACAACATACATATCTCACAAAAGAAGTGAAAGAGAAAATTAGATTGATGTGTATACATACACTTCACTGTAATGTGTGCATATGTCTATATAGATTGTTTGAACTTAAGAAGTTTGCTGTCCAGTGACCATCTCCCCAGAAGGTAAGATTCATGTTGTTATCACTATGCCAGAGCCAAAAGAGAGTTTATTGTCTCTTCCTTTTACAGTTCTGAATATTTCCAACTAGAAAGCATCTTTGTTCATAAGGTGCCACTCAGAAGACAGCAGATAATGAACTTGAGACTTTATGAATGTGGTTAGCACAAACTAAGGTCAATGAGTGATCAAAAGGTCATTACATATATCAGAGAAGGATATCTCTAGTGTGGAACATAATGCATGCAAACCCCATGTAAAGATCTATTCTGATCCATCTACTCGGGTTTTTGTTGCTTTCTGAGTATCAGGATTCCAAACATTTAACAACAACAACACATCTTTTAAATGAAAACTATAAAAAGTTATTTTCTGAAGGAAAAGTAGAAGCAGAACGTCAGTTGAAATAACATTTATAGATTCTTTTCAGAAATATACAATAACAATGAAATGTTCAATTTTTGAAGAGGAGTTTGTTTTATCAACTAATTAAGTATGTGAGATGTGTAGCCACACTTACTTTATGAAGGTTGGCCTAATGTTTCTCTCAGTGCATAAAGATCTTTAGTCGGCAACTGCTGGCTCATCTCTCCCATTGTCTGTGTACGCACGTGTAGATCAATCAGGCCTGAAATTGTTTTGAGCCCTGAGAAGAAATACGCTTCTATTTTTATGTCCGTAAGGGGATTTAAAATCTAATTTCATATACAGGTATGAACTTTTTGAATACAAGGTTTTCATTAGTTAGAAAATAATTTCACACTGGCTTTTGTGGGAGTGATGAAGGAAGTTATTATTGTTATTTTCTAAATGATCCAAAAACAACGTGATAGGTCTACAATTACATCCACAAGTATTTTGGTAGTATTGCCTTAGTAATGACTGTTTATCAAACAAACCTTCTGATGGGATTTTATTGGTTGAAAAATAGAATTTAATTCCTATAGATCTGACAATATTCTGGAATATACTTACACACTTGACTGGAGGGCTCATAAGTGAAAAGTTGCATAAAGAAAAACAAACCATTCAGATGAAGGAATTAGTTCAAAGAAAACTTAAATACAATGATTAAAGTTCTATGTCTAACAAAATTCCAAACAAGGACTACAAATTTTACACAGCCTTAAAGAACACAGTGTTAGAATTTAATTTGAGGACAGCAATTTCACAAGTTCATATTCTCACTATTTTTTCAATCCTCACTCCAACCTCTTTTTAATTTCAAAACCGGCTCCCAAGGCCTTCATTCTTATCAGAGATAAGAATGTATTTTCTGACTAGGGTGAGAGCTGAAAAATAAAAAAAGAAATTCCACCACCATTATTCTTTCCATGGTGCCATAAAGTCTGATTCTTATCAGAGATAAGAATGTGTTTTCTGACCAATAGAGGGGCCAGGAAATTTATACAATAATTTTGGAGGAAAAGTCCTCGATCCATCAGAGCCTACCAAAACTCCATAAATTTGGAGAATCTCGCCTATTTCAACAGTGAGATTTCTGCCCACTGTCTGTGAGGTTGACATTAGGGAGCTGCAGCACCTCTTTCACCAAAGAAGAACTACTAAAAAGGGCTGTTAAAATCGAACATCGGTCCACTATTCAAGACCACTTCAAAGCTGCATCTCTTCACCACTCCTTCTGACGAGCACACTGGACTTCTGTCGTTGACCTAAAAACTTACTCAGCTGCAGGATTCCTTCATCTGCGAACAAATTTCCAACTCTACAAGAACTGTTGAGTGTATCTATCTGAACCTTAACAATAATATCTAATCGCTTAAAGAACTCTTTAAGCGCTCAGAGAAATATTTTGAGCAAACCTTTTTTAAGTTAAGAACATTTTCTCTTTTCCCTTTCTTTCTCTACTAATCGTCCTTTTATCCCTTTACCTTTTCTTTTCTGTATATGTTGTAAATAAACACTTTCTTCTTTTGTTGTTACTCACTGAGCAGGATTTTTTTCTTCATTCGTACGCGCCTAAAAGAGAGAGTTTGTCCGCTCTAATCTTGATGTTTTATTTGCGTTTTTTTGCAAATTTTTAAACCTCAACCCTTTGATGTGGGAAAGTCAGGACAAATTTCCTAGCAACAGCAAATAAAAACCGAATCTAAAAAAAAAAAAAGAAAAAAAGGTGCATACATACACATAAAATAAATTGATTTCTATAGAAATTGATGTTTTGAATATTTAAACTTTCTCCGAGATTAAGATTAGGGAAAAATCTGTTTACATACAAATTAATAAATCAAATACACTTTGAGCTTTAAAGATAAAAACTGAAGACCTCAATTTTCTATTGGATCAGAGTTGCCTACCTTCTCAATAGCACAAGAAGACAAGTGGTAACTTGACAATCTTATTGTGTCCAAAGATATTATGATACAATAGAGATAGCAAAGTGGAGAATAATAAAGCTCAGGTCGGCGTCTTATTGTTTTACACCTTTCCTCCTTTATAGTGCTTAACAGTAACACTCAAGACAGAAGAAACAGTTCAAAGTACTTGCGAATAACGCTTGCTAAAGTGAGGCTCGCTAAACACCATTTACTGTTCGCGTGCTAGACAACAAGAATCGATATTAGAGACAGAACATGATTGCTTAAATTAACACACCTGATCAGATTCTGTTGTCTGTACAAAAAAGAAAAAAAATCACAGAGTAAAACTAAAAGCAAATAAACTGGAGCTCTGTGTCAGGTACTCAAATGACTTGTACCTGAAAAATTAGTTGTTTTTTTTTTTGGTTTATTTTCCGATCAGACGGTGGACTAACAACTGGGAATGCTTTTTGTACCATGAAAAACCTTTAAGTACGACAGTAAGTTATTTTTTTAAATAAGTTTTTGTTTATGAAGGCTAACTATCCATTCGCCATGAATTCTTTAAAACAAAAAATGTGAGGGGAGGGGACTAAGAATGAAACTTTGTCTCGGGATATTTTCTTTTACTTTTTTTCGTTTTGCATTCCGCTACATAAGATTTTTTTCTTTAGTTAAAAAGAAAACCCGGATTTTATACCTGGATAGGAACAGGTAGAAAAGATGCGTGATTTAAACGTAAGTTCTTTTTTATGAAGTAAACTTGTAACGAATGTTTCCTATTTGGTAAGCGAATGACTGAACCAGTTTTTTCGTTCATTGTGTTTTTCTCCTAAAAAAAATACTGACTAAATTAAAAACAAACTTTTCTCATCAAAGTGAATATATGCCTCGTATTTTGTATAAATCTTTATTTTGACAGTACGTATTTCGTTTTTCAATAAATTTGGGATAAAAAAAAGTAAAAGTAAAGATTTTGAAAATCGCTCAGGGACTTGTTGCCCTCAAGAAACTTTTTACCGTAAAATGTTTTTACTTCAACATAATCACGTGACTTTTTTTTTAAATTATTTATTTAAACTTTACTCATTACTGTTAATTCCCCAAATCTTTTTCTTTTGTTCTCTACTATTCAAAAAGAGTAAAGTAAAGACTTAAAAATATCAGTTTTTGTTTTTTAGATGAATCTTCTTTCACTACTGATTTTTTTTTTGTTTTAATATTTTCAGAGCAAACATTCATCAGGTGCATGGTATTAATTAAAAGATCAATAAATGTTACTTAAAAAAAAATCATAGATGCATTTTTTTTTTTTTTTTGTTATGAAACCGCCATTTTGTGCGCATGCACTTCTCAATTTGGGGATGATAGCTATATAACCGGACAGGAATTATTTATTTTTAATTGCTAAATAAATACAAAGTGAAAAGTGAGATTTTCCAAAATGTTTTCAAAACCCTTCCATAAACGTTAAAAAAATAATAAAGGGGTTGAAAACAGTGTGACTAGTTTCCTTTGTTCAATCCATTCATAAACACTACCCAAAAAAAAGACATATCCTTTCTTTGTAGTTTTATTATTCAATTATCCAGTGATTGGAAATGTTTCTTCAGTTAAGTAATAAAAACACGGATGCATTTTTTTAAAAATAATTTCCATTCAGAAAATTATGGTAAAAATTGGTAATTTCTCTTCAGTTTTTTTCTTTTATCACTTTATGATGCCAATGTTTCAATAAAATAAAACATTAAAAACTAAATCTGCTGTTTTCTAAGATCAAAATATGTGTGTGTGTCCACTCAAAAACCTGACTACGACAGTAAATTATTAACGTTGCTTTTTAGTTTTTAAAACTTTTTTTTTATCGGTTTTTCCTTAAACATTTGCATATTCATTTCCAATCTGGTCTTTTTATGATTTTTTTTTTATTAATAAACGACCGTTTTGTTGCTAACTTTCATAATTAAGTTACTACTTTGTTATTCAAACAAAGCCATTTTCTGCCTAGAAAGTGGTAACCACCTTAGCATTTAGATCACAGCTTGAGAGTTAAAGAAAAATAGGCAATTGTGGCATTTTAATTTTGAAACTCTTACAAATATTATGAACTCCAACATTATAACATGTCGTATTTGAAATATACAACATTTAAACAACAACAACCAAACTGTACAGTAAGTAAAGTAAAAATAAAATTAAAAAGCTTATCAAACTGCTTTAATGACTGCGGACGCAAATCTTTGAAGCAAAGAAATGACTGCAAAGTGAAGCAAACAAAACAAAGGAACTTGAGACTTGACCTGCACAACACTGCGTATCAATAGTAAAATAAAATTAGGCACACGTCCTTACCTTACATGTGTGTGTACTTCTGTTTGAATATTTTTCAATTTTTCTTTTCAGTGTCTGTAATATTTATGTAGAAGTTAGTAAAGACTTAAAAAAGGTAATTATCAGCCCGGTTAGATTCAGGGGGCAATTTACAACCCCAAACAACACAAGGTTGTTATTTATTTAACGTTTTAAACTAAAAATAACAAAGTTTAAAAAAAAAACAAAACGTTTGTGACCATTTGTGTAACAATAGCAGATCCTTTTTTTATCTTTTATTTAATAAAGTCTATAATTTTATTTTGAAATATATATAAGTTTCTAAAAAGATAAAGTTTTATTTTATTTTCTTTGCAACTAGGAACTCCATTCGAAAACGCAACGAAAACCCCAACACTTTTTTTTCTTTGCTTCCGTGCTTTAAAATGGCAAAAGGTGGGATCGAAATCAGGGTTCAATTTATTGGCGTATTCAATTTATAATATATAAATAAATTAATTAACCATTCGATATCATAAAGTTGGGCACCATGTCAATGAATTTTTCGTTCTAAAACAAAACTTTAAATTAGTTAAAAAAAAAAAGTGAACAATCCCCGCCCCCAACTCAAAGAAAATCTGTGAACAACAGAAATAGTACCAGACGACATCAGAAAATGTAATTTTCGTAAAACAAAATTTACAAAATCATTTTTTAAAAACAAATCTAAGCCGAACTTTCGTCGATTAATGAACGTTTTCTAAATCAAATAAACTTTATTTGATTAATAATAGTAATAAAAATCTTCTTAAAAAGACATTTTTCTAAAAATGTTCTGCAATTTTCTTCCATGAACATTTTTTTAACTGAACTTGCAGGAGACTTTTCTTTAATGATTTATTTTGCTTTTGGCCCAAGTTATGAATGAAAGAATCCAAGTTAAAATACAATTCAAAATGACCCTCTCTCAAGTGGTGAGATTCAATTTATTTATTTTTATTTCAAAGAGCCAGTGTCTTATTCTTTTATTTACAATTTTCTACATCCATTTCTTTTTCTCTAAAATTAGGAACCGTTCTTTACCCCTTTTGTTTTCACAACCGTAAAGTTTTTGGTGATGGAAAGACCAACGGAATATTAAGAAGTTGTTTAGTTTAAGTTTAAAATCTGTAATTTTTTAAACGGTTCAGAACTGTTTCAAAACCCTTTTGAATCCATCAGTGCCTCTAAAAGCTGAACTAAATGCAACAGTTTTACTTTTAGTTTTTAGGTACCACAACTGATTTGCTAAAAAAATTAGCATACCATGATGAAAAAATGCCCACCAAACAAACTGTTTTATCGTCAAAATTTTTATTAAAAAGAGGAAATGCCAGAAGATTTTTTGATTATTAAATTATATTTTTTTACATCCTTTTTAGAACGTTCAAAATTTCGGTAAAATTTTTTTTTTTTTTTTTTTTTCCGGTGAAAAACACTGATTTGGAAATTCTTGCAGATACTTACCGGATTTTTTTAATGAAACTTTCAAGACTTATTCACAAACAAATGAATGAAATTATTTTAGAAACGCTTTTTTTTTTTTTTTTTTTTTTAATCTATCATTTCCCACTAATTTAATTTTATAAAACTTTGAGAATTTAAACTTTGTGCCACTTAAAAGCAGAACTCCTTGGAGAGCTTAAATTTTAAATCATCAATTTTATTTTGCAAAATAAATATTAAAATAAAAAAAAATACAATAAAATTAAAACATTATTTAATTAGAAAATCTTTTAATTGATATTATGAATAAGCAGAATTATGGACACTATTGTCTTAAAAGATTTTTCGATGAATAATTTTTACAAGAATTCTTTTAATTTTTTTTAAAAATCTTAATTGGAATAATTTTTAGAAAGATTTTAAGTCTTAAATTTCTGCATTACTTTTTGCCAGTTAGGTGATATTGTTGTTAAGTAAAAACTATATCTACTAATCATAAATAGAAAAGTACAATTCATTGAACACCAATATTTTAAAAAGAATTTTGAATTTTTTGTGTGTGAATACATGCTGATTTTTGTAAATACAGACATACACAACATTATCAGAAAATAAGAGCGATAACTATAGTAAATTTAAAGCCAAAGTAGCAAAAATTCAATACAAAATTAGATCACAGAAAATATTTTCCGAAACTTTTAAGATTACTTGGTAGTTAAAAATTATATAAAAAGGTGCTCATGTTATACTCCTCAAGTAAATTTTACAGATATATCTGGGCCCTATCCACCATAGAAAAACATGTCTGTCATTCAAGCTGTCAACACCTAAAATAAACAGCTACTGCTGTGTTAAATATGCGATATTTTAAGATTAAAGTAATTTTTGTTTCAAATCAGATTAATTAAACTTTAAATCAGCTAATCTTCCTCAAATAAAGTTTCAGAAAAGTATATTTTATTTTTGAAAGATATTTTAATAAAAAGAGAATTACATTGCAATGACAGATGGCTAAAAATGGCGCTAAAATCAACGGATGTTATTTATTTCAAAACGAAAACCCCTTCCAGACAAATTAGTCATGAAATACAGCAAAGTATTTTTGCTTATAGGAAATATTAAATTTAATCTATTAGCTTGAAATCGAAACTAAAATAAAAGCTTCAAGAAAAATTTTTCATTTTTAAAAATTCATTTTAAATTTTAGTTATCGCAAATTCTTCAAAGTACCTAGTATGAAGTTGTTTCTAGCAAAATCCATATCTGGATATGAATATAAATAATCTTTTGTCAGCTAAAAGTAATATAAGAAGCAGAGTATTCAAATGCCCCTGCTAGTAGAAAATGTGATTTTAGTACATTGAAAAGCTGAATTTATTTTATTTATGTCAATCTAATACAAAGTTGTTGAATAATGTTAGAAAACTCATAAAAACTGATTGAAAAATGCTAATATTTTCCAGCAGCATCATTTGGCTAACTCCCAGATCAGACACTTTTACACTAAAATGAAGCTCAGCAAGTTAAACTCATTTTGGTTTTTCTTTCATTTTTAAAGAGATCAAGAAGTAAAAATAAATAACGAGGGTTAAGGCTGCAATTAAAGCAAGTGTAGAACTATTTCAATATCGTTTTTTTTTTACCAACTAATTTTGTATTGGTATTCAAGCTAATATACAACTAGATTAGAGCTCTGCTGCATTGCAAGATGCAAGACATTTTACAGCTTTTATTTACACGCAAACTGTTGTCTTCATCTGTGCTGTTAATGTTAACATTTCAGTCGTCGTTCCCTCCAGCCTACATCAGCTGCTTGCTAATCTGGGTAACCTTCAGAAAATTTTGAACAGAATCCTTTATTTAATCTACAGGAATAGATTGTTTTCATTCAATCCCTGGTTTGGGCAGTGTGTACTTGGACTCAATGGAAACTGGGTGAGCAATAACTGAACAGTACTAAATAAGAACTGGATGAGGTATCTCTAGACTAGAGACATGGGCAGTGGAACGCAAACAATTTACCCCCATAAATTAAATAAAGAGTTCAGTTTGAAATTCCCTGAAGGTTACCCAGATAGACAAACACCTGATGAAGGCAGGAGGGCACAACAGCTGAAACGTTGTGATAACAACAACAAAGATGAGGATAATTGTCTGCATGTAATGATAACTCCTTATCCCAGAAATTCAGACAAAGCAATTTACAACTGCCTCATGTATTATGATTTGGTACAAATTTTTCTTCATGTAGAGATGTTAGTTATTAAATAAGGGTAAATTAAAAAAAAATAACACCCCCTACTTCACAACATAGTCGCTACCTTTTTCAATGGCAGTGTTCCACCTATGAAAGAGGGTGTGTATCCTAGCTTCATAAAACTCAGCTGGCTGCTAATTTAACCAATTCCTTACAGCAGTTTTCAATTCTTCATCACCATCTCCACACACTGCTGTAGTCTAAAGCTTTATATTTGTATAAGTTTTTTAATCTTTTGTGAATGTTTACAGAAATTTCTCTTTTGGAATCAAATAACTGGATTACTGCTTTTTGCTTCTGATGAACTTCCAGTGGGGCAGGCATTTTCATATCAGCACATTTATTCATATTTGAAAAAAAAAACACACACACACACACACACACAAGACAAATTGCATTACTTTTTGATTCACCCTCGTATTTTACTTTTATTTTTACACTTTTACTATAAAATCCCATTTATGGAGTGGATGTGTTCTCGAAACTCATCACGTATGGATGTCCACAAAAAAACGCGATACTTAAGGTTTAAAATGAATTTTTAAAATGAAAAATCTTTTGAAGCGTATATTTTAATTTCAAGATAATAGATTAAATTTTATATTTCTAATAATCAAAATCTAACACTTTCGTCCCAGCCCCTCAACCTCTGACGTCTTACTCTCTGGGTTGAGGTGTCTACTCAGTCCTAACCGAACTTAAGGGAGTGGCCGTAGTTCCCCTGAGCATCCGTAGATTATTCAATCGGTCCACTGGTTTAAATCCTGCTTCCTGCCCATGTTGTGTTTGGTTTGATCCAGAAAGCAGAAATGATGTTCATCCATTCACGGCCGGCTGAAGATGTAGACACGGCTGGAGAGTCTACGCTAAGAAATTTAGAATGCAGCAAAAAAAAAATTAATATCTGCAGAAAGCTGGACAACAAACAACTATTCAGTGATTGAATTGTTAATGTCTTTTATATAACAGAAAACAATAGTATAGAAAAGAAATGGGTTACAGAAAAGAAAAGTAATTGATGTAAAAACGCATACACTGGATTCTGGACAGAGAGAGAGTGTGTTATGATTAGCTTGTTGTTAAATTGTCTCAGAACGATATACAACTCTTGCGATGGGGGAATAAGATTTCTGTGCATGGCTTAAAGTTTATGGTGGCATTCCTCCTTAGCAGTAGTAACCATAGTAGTAATATTTGTGGTAGCAGAAGCAGCAGTACTTACATCAACAGTACATGTTAGCGGACACTTCATTCCAATCTCTGATGCCACTTTCTCTCCTTCTTGAGTCCGCAACTCGACTCTCCACTGTCTCTAGCCAACCTTTGCGTCTGCCTCTTCCGCCTGCCTCTTTTTCAGCATAACTACGCGTTTATATAGAAAAATCTGGCTGGTTACAACTGAACCTTGGTCCTACTACTTCGCATGTGATTATCACTGGGTTTTGGCTGTTTCAACCAAAATCATATGAATTCTAAAAGTCCTCCTTGCTTACTCAGCTCTATTCCAAGTTTTAATCAATAAAAATTATTTCAACCATTGCCATTGTCTCCTAATGACCCAGTTCCAATGGGTACAGCTCCTGCCCTAAATCAGGTTTCACCATCAGTAAACAAAAATGCTCTGATCTAATTTTGCTGTTCAAATCCACTTCAATTTCACTAAAAAAAAATTATACATGTGTGTGTGTTTCCCAAACTCTTTCTGTCACATTTCTTCCCCTACCCATCTGTCATTTACTAGTAAATGACACTCAAACTTTCATATCAACAAAATATGAGAAAACCCAGTCCAATATGCTCCTTACTAGGGGGCTACTTAAACATACGTCTTTTCCAGCATGCAAAGGTAGAGTCCTCAGTTCTTCTTAGGGCTCATATGCCCATTTACATTTTCATTGTCCTTGCGGCACATATGTACATGCAGCTTCTGGTTAAAGTTCACTGTTTTGGTGTTCTCGTGCAATAGAAACTTTTTACATAGTTCACTAGTTCGAATGTTTCCTCTTGTTTTTTTCTTTTTCTTTTGAAGTTCGCAACACTCCTTACCAATTATTTCAGTCTCATTACTAAAAATAAAAAAAAAAATGTGATTTACTTCATAAATCTGTCCCTCCGATTTTGTCTCGCTTTCACAACAGGCTTTGTTGGATCTTTTGTTGTTTCAGGTCCTTCCACAACAATCGTGGACTCTTCTTCAATATCAGTTAGGGTCCCAATGCACTTGGGTCGGACCTACCTTAGTAAAATGCACTAACTGGAATCCCTCCTTCATTCATGCACTCCCGTGCCAGTTTATTCTGCCCAGTCGACAACACCACACGCCTCTTCAACCACCACCAAACCAGCAAGGCCATGACTATCATTAATATAATTCCCACAATGGTCAGCCAGGTTATTATAGCAAACAAATTCTCTCTCCAGCCCAAATTCGGCGTACCTATCCTATCTAACTCCGACTTCAACTGTCCAAGATCAATATTATCGATTGGCCTTAACAACGCCAGCATCTTTTCTAGCGACATCTTAGGAATCTCTCTTACAATGGTTTCCCACAATCCTATCCATCCACTGGCATTCGTTCCTACCAGCTCTAACAAAGCCTCATTCTCTTCAAACTTTGCTTCTGCTTGGTAGTAGCGGCGGGGTAAAGAGATAGATGGACCATGAACTTCACAACCAATGGGTAGCTCTACGAAAAACAAGGGGGGAATAACTCTTATTGTAGTGGTGGGCTTCCCTTCACACACATTAGATAATTCAATCTTGTGTGGCCACCTCCCAAATTCCGTCAGAGACACTGGCTGCTTTAGGTAACATTAAACTAGCCAACACCTCTACCTGACAATGATCTCTAATTCCCTTCTTATTTTTCTTAAATAACTCTAGTACACACAGATTATGACTACCTGTCACGTAAATTGGACTTACAGACCCACAGGTACCTAAGGCATCATTCTTGCATTTTTCTGCTTCTCCCTTTGTTAATAGCATAAACTCTGTCCTGGCTAGGTTTAGGGCAACAAATTCCATCTCTACCATGTACCTAGCCACCGCTCCTATCTTCGGCCTTAGTTTTGGATAGGGAAGGGGAAGATTCATCGCCTGATAAATTCCAAAGGTACTATCTCTGTCTAGTAATGGAACCAGCACTAGCACGAGCAATTTGTCATCTTACAACAAGGTAGTACATCCCAAGGCAGTATAATACCGCCATAACTGCTGGGTGGGGTCTACAGGTAATCTAAGATGATGGGGTAGTTTGGCTTGTATCTCAAGTAGTACTTCCCTTAATCGTTCTGGAGTTATTATACTTGGAGACAGGTGTCCCAGCAACAGCATGTCTAATTGTGCTCTCACATGCTCTAACAACATTGTTAAAGAGCGACTTGTTTTACTTACCTTACTCATTACAGCTAATAATTGAAAATACCTTTGCAAAAAACCCTCTAATTTCTGTAATTCGGTTGTTACAGACGTGGTTACATTTATCACTTCTTTTCTAAAAACCTGTAGGTGAGAAATCAACCAATTAATACTCCCTCTATTCTTAGCCAATTCCAGCCTAGTAACATTGAGTATAGATACGCTCTCTCTAACCAACTGAGCCATTGCTTGTTGTCTCTGTTCTACCACCTTTAATTTCCTCTTAATTATTCTCACTTCATCTTCAGAGACTGTACCAAACAACACACTTAATGCCTTTCCTATTATAGGTAATACTGCCCTCTTTTGCCTGGTCCATAACAACTTTATTCCTTTCAAATAGTAACTCATATCCTTCCATTGTCTCTCAAGTATTAGGTATTACTGAGCTAAGGGGTATATATACAGTGGTATTCCGGAGTCTGTAAATATTCTCCGGCGACTTGTTTCCTGGCTGTATCTAGTTTGTCCACTTCAGTCTTTAACTGACCCAGTAACTTCTCATACAGCTGCAGGTCTATCACCAAAATTATCAACCGCTTTGATCTAGTTATAATCACTTTGCTAGTCTTCTTAACTACAGTATTCTCACTGTGTTCCCAGGTATTAGCTACCACAACTAGCATCGTCAGTACCATGAGCCTCCTCTCGTCCATGTCTGCAAGGAGATAGAGAGAATAATTCATCTTACTCAATCATTCTCTTATTGTTTTTTATTGGGTGGTTACATCTTAGAGCGATACCTCAAGCACCAACCCACACCAGCGCCGTGCATGCATGGAGCCCATCCACAGTTCACCAGCACCGATGATAAATGCAGTTAGTCCCCATACCATCACTCTTTCACCACAGCCACTGTACTGGTTTCATTTAATCTTTAGGCTCGGACTGACCCCCCCCGTTAATCGCAGTTTTAGTGGTAATTCTTCATTACCACTAGGTGCTTTTTCAGCCTGCAATTGAGCTAATGGAATTTCATCCTCTTCTTCCCATTCACTCAGTTCTTCTTCTTCCCTAAGGTTAGGCTCAATCCCTACTTCCTCAAAATGTCCCGCTGGGGTTCGACTTGCCTCCCTCAGCCATCGAAGAGTAGTTGGGCTAATTTCAATCTCCTCCCTCCCTTCACTTTCACTCTGGTAGAACCTGAAGGGTTAGAGACAATGTAGATTTCCTCAGTCTTTTCTGTTGAGTTTTTGTTTCGGCGCCTTTCCATTCTCCTATTTCAGCTAGCTTTATATCATTCGCATGCACTCTCTTTACCTGTCCGGTCAATTGGTCCCAGATCACAAAGGAAACCAGGCCCATCTGCTCCACGATCCTATAGTATGGACTCCATCTCTGGTCCAATTTACCTTCTCTCAGGTGTATTTTATAATACACTGGATCACCTATCTGGAAGGATATTTTTATTTACCCTATTGTTTCACCTTTTCAGGGCTCTTTGAATCCTCCTCCTCACCTGCGTAAAAATTTTATGCTGTTGTTCTAAAACTATTTGGTGATGATCCTCTCCTAAATACTTCCTCCTAGGTCATAACAGATTGTCTAGAGGTAAGACTACATCCCTGCCATATATCAAGTAATAAGGGAAAAATTTTGTCGTCTCGTTCATTGAGAATCTCACAGCTGCTAACGCTTGGGTTACGAATAAATCCCAATTTTCCCTATTATTCTCTGTTAGTTTAGCTAACACATCAGCGAGGGTCTTAGGAAATCTTTCTACTTTAGCGTTACTTTGGAGGTGATATGGAGAGGTGGTTATGTGCTGTATGTTTAATTCTCCCAACGTCTCTCTCATAATCTGATTCACATTCTCCGATCCATTATCGGTAACCAACTGTTCGGGGGCCCTATACCTAGGGAATATTTCATTCAGTATTATATCTGACACCATTTGGGCCAATTCGTCAGCCAGTCTACAAAACTTGGTATGTAAAGATTACTTCTATGTGTTTCTCCATAGGGCCCGGAAATATCCATGCTTTCTGAAATGGATAATTCAGAACATCCGTTTCTAATACTGGAGCAACCCTACTCCTTCAACTCTGTACTTGGCATGTTATACTTTTTTTTTTTTTTTTTTTACATGGTTCACAACATCATTAAACAACTTCGGCCAGTCACCATTTTTAAACTTACTTCCTTATCTCTTCCTGAAAGGTAATACAACACTCCATCGTGCACCATATATTTGCAGGTACACCCTGCCTCTACCCTGGACCTGATAGTTGCTATCTTGCAATCCTCTTGGCTTTGCCTAATAATATCTCTCCAGTGGGGGTCTTTCATGAACTGACACTTCGATAATTTTAACTTTAATCCATGTTCTCTTAACCTATCAAAAACCTTCTGCAGATGTTCAAAATGCTACTCCGGTGATTTTAAAAACACCATAATGTCATCTAGATATGCCATGGCAAAAGCCTCAGAGCCATTCAATACGATGGGCATTAACTAAATACACTCGGGGCATTTGCCAGCCCAAACGGCATAACTCTAAAATGTGGCAGGTAAAAGCGGTCTTTTCCTGATCCTTTTTGCCAAGTGCTACCAGCCAATATCCTGACCTCAAATCCAAGGTGGAAAAACATTTAGACTTTCCTAAAAGAGCTAGAATATCATCAATCAAGGGGAGGGGCACTGCCAGCAGTTTTGTAATGGCATTTAATTGACGAAAATCCACACAAAACCTATGCCTTCCATCCTTCTTTTCAACAATCACTATTGGAAAACTCCAGGGAGATTTGGATCTTTCGATTATCCCTGATTCCATCATTTCATTCACTGCATTTCTCTACTAATTTTCTTTTGTGGATTGGGGTCCTATACGGTCTTAACTTAATAGGTGGGTGATTACCCGTGTCTATCTTTATTTCAACTGTCTCCATCTGTCCCAGTTCGTTATCCGTAATGGCTATTACCTCCCGATTACCGTTCAGCAACCCCCTCAATTTCCTCCTATAATGCTCAGGAACTGTTATATCTTCATCTGTTATTTCATTGCTACCTGTCTTATTCCTAGGCCTATTCTCATTCCATATTCTCACCTGTTCGACTTCTCTCACTGGGCATGCCTGTGCCAGCTCCTCTCCCTGCTTTATTTCAATAGTTTTATTGGCAGTATTGGTTAACAGTAAGGGAACGGTCCCCGACCTCTTCATCAACGAATCACACATGGTTATTTCCCCTTCACTATTACCATACCTATCAGTAGGGACCACTTGGTACAGGTCACTGTTCAGCACTCCTTCGGTTATAATCTTGCCTTTCCCAGATACAGTAGTCATAGAGGGAAGCTTTATATCTGTCTGGGCTACCATTGGCAATTGTTCATAATTATCCTCTCCCAACAGTATCCCTACCCCGTCCAATGTTAGGGTGGCGGGGTTGAAACGGATCTGTACCTTATTCTACCTAAGCCAGTCACTCCCCAAAATTAGCTCACCACATAAGTCAGGTGCCACATAAACCTTATCAGTCCCAACTGTCTAAAAACCATGGAGCTAACCAGTGACACTGAAGCTCCAGTATCAACAAGGGCCTTCACCTTCTTGTCTCCCAGCAACACATTACAGGTGAAGTCTGTGAAACGGTATACCTGTGCCTTTCTCCTTCCCATATGTTCTCTCCCTTCCTCTCGCTTTCTCGACAACCAAGACATGGGAGTCAGTGACAGGAGTTCAACTTTTTCTAGGCGCTCCCATTTCTGTCTAAGGGCCCTCCTGGGTTGGGTAGAGCTCGGATGACCCTCTTTTCTCGGATTAGCAACCCATTTCTACCCTCCGTTCGAGTTAGGGTTGTTCCGTTTGGTGTGGCCCATCTTTCTCCTGCGAGGACAGATTCATCTCAGGTGACTTGCCCCTCCACAGCACCAACACCTTCGTTCCTTACAACTGGCTGAAAAGTGCCCGATCACACCACATATCCAGCATCTCAGAGGTCTTACTTGCACTGGGGCCACCCTGCCTCTTACTTTTTCATGGGTGACCCATCGGCGTTTCCTGGACCCTTTTCCTTCTTGGTAGGGAGCACCAGCGTATTAATTCACTTTATCCCCAGTTTATGGTCTCCCTCTGCCATACACCACCGAGCCTTGTGCCCAAACTCGCCACAAGTCGTGCAGTCTGGCCCCAAATACCTTGGGTTGCCTCCATAGTTTATCAGACATTCGCGAGCCCGATGCCCACCATACTTGCAAGTCTAGCACACCAGCCCATATCGGCCTGGTGTGGCCTTGTGAAACCCATAACGCAGATCCCAGGCTCTCCTATTGGGAACTGCTTCAGCCTTCCAGTCCTCTTCCACCTCTTCTTTTGGGTCCCGTATCTGGATCCGCTCCCAGTCCTTCTTTTTCATGACTACCTTGGCCCCCGGGGGTTCCTATCTACACCCCCTCTTATTCTATCCCAGAGTCGTTCACTGGTCCGAGACGCCTCTATGGCTGCAGCCAGGCTGACCAGTCCCCACTTCAGAATATTGCCCCTCAGGTCCCTGTCACTCAGCGTGTCCACATACATATCAGCCAACAAGGCCTGAATAGGACCACTGTCCCGAGTCGCTAACTCCGGAAAAGTTAACGCTGCTAGCCCCACAATTCTTTCCCCCAATTCCTCGTTAGTCTCTCCTTCTTGTTGCTGCAGCCGGAATAATTTCCTGACTGCCTCAATGGCCGTACACTCACTTGCGTATTGCCACACCAGAGCAGATTTAAGCTCGGTCCACGTCAGGGCTGGGTTTTCTTTGTACCACCGCGCTATGAACTTGGACACCTGCCCCGCTGCAGTGTCGTAATCTAGGAGCACCATTTCTTGCTCCGAGAGGCCATAGATCACCTGCTTCTTCTGAATGGACAGAATCTATTCATGCATGTCTGCATGGTTTCCTTTACAAGTAGCTTCATGCTACCTAGCAGCCTCCTGAAACCCATCAATATTTCGGGGACTCACATGTCCCCAAGGTCACTGTGGCGTCTGATCCTGCTACACTCATCCTAGCGTCATGTCAACTACCACTTTCCTACGAGAAGAGAGATCGATAGCAAGAAAAATCCTTAACACGATGGTGGCGCTTTAACTGCGTACAAAGTCAACAAAGTCAAAACAAGATCAAAAATATTACTGGCAGATATAAGTGCAATAAGTGAAAAAAGGAAACCAAAAAGTGACTTACCTGAGGTCCGCCGCTCCGTGTTTTCTTTTTCCTCTTTTTCCTCCTTCTTTTGCTGCCTTCTCTTTAACTCCTTATGTCTCTTTTAGACCAATATAGTCCGAAGACTAGAGACCTTTCTGGTCTTACTTGGTCCTGACTGGACAAAACAAATACAACCTTCTCTCCTCTTTCAGACAGCCGGTCACATGGGTCTATCTTGGTCACAGGCACAAGTCTAACACTTTTGCCCCAGCCCCTCAACCTCCAGTGTATTACTCTCGGGTTTGAGGTGTCTATTCGGTCCTAACCGAATTAAGGGAGTGGCCATAGGTCCCCTGAGCATCCGTAGATTATTTGACCGGTCTGCTGGTTTAATCTTGCTTCCTACCCACATTGTGTTTGGTTTGATCCAGAAAGCAGAAATGATGTTCATCCATTCACGGCCGACTGAAGATGTAGACACGGCTGGAGAGTCTGCGCTAAGAAATTTAGAATGCAGCAAAAAAAAAAATTAATATCTGCAGAAAGCTGGACAACAAACAACTATTCAATGATTGAATTGTTAATGTCTTTTATATAACAGAAAACAATAGTATAGAAAAGAAATGGGTTACAGAAAAGAAAAGTAATTGATGTAAAAACGCATACAGAGAGAGAGTGTGTTATGATTAACTTGTTAAATCGTCTCAGAATGATATACAACTCTTGCGATGGGGAATAAGATTTCTGTGCACAGCTTAAAGTTTATGGTGGCGTTCCTCCTTAGCAGTAGTATCAGTAGTAGTAATATTCGTGGTAGCAGAAGCAGCGGTACTTATATCAACAGTACAGGACGCTTCGTTCCAATCTCTGACGTCACTTTCTCTCCTTCTTGCGTGTCCAACTCGACTCTCAACTGCCCAACTCTTGCCTGGGCTAATTCTCTTCTGTCTCTCTCTTCTGTCTGCCTCTTTTTCAGCATAACTACGCATAGAAAAATCTGGCTGGTTACAACTGAACCTTGGCCTTACTACTTCGCACATGATTATCACTGGGTTTTGGCTGTTTCAACCAAAATCATATGAATTCTAAAAGTCCTCCTTGCTTACTCATCTCTATTCCAAGTTTTAATCAATAAAAATTATTTTGACCATTTCCATTATCTGCTAATGACCCAGTTCCAATGGGTACAGCTCCTGCCCTAGATCAGGTTTCACCATCAGTAAACAAAAATGCTCTGATCTAATTTCGCTGTTCAAATCCACTCTAATTTCACTAAAAAAAAAATATACATGTGTGTGTGTTTCCCAAACTCTTTCTGTCACAAAATACTTTACTGCATTTCAAAAGCTAATTTAATAAACATGTAATATTTTTTTATTTGTGAATTGATGCTCTGTCTCTTGATATTGAGCACTTTAATTATAGAGATTCGATTTTTTTTTTAGGAAGGTGATTCTTGATGTTAGCATCCTGGGAAGTCTCTCCCAGCATGCGGCACTATTGGAAAGTACCTGAAAAAAAAAACATATCAAGGGTTGACAAAACCTTGTGAGTGAAATTGGTTAGACAGAACTATTTTAAAAGCTGTCGATGGTTGTGTTAGCACAAAATCACAAGTTCTCATGACCGAGGGGTTGAGTGTACTGACCTTGTTCAAGCTGTTGATCACACCATCAGATTAATCACTTTTACCCAGAAACTGTAACTAAGGTTCGCTCAACATTGTTGCAGTATAAACCACAGGTAGGCTTTGTGGGTGTTGAACATGAATGTATCTGAGCAGGTGTCTGCAACTAGATGCCCTAGCAGATGTATGTGCTTGTAAACAAATAGCCAGCCATTAAGCAATAAGTAAGCGTTATTACATCTATTTTCTGATCATTATGGGTTTTTCTAGGCTATCTACTGTCCAAAGACTGCTATTTTTAACCTATCAGTTGATTCATGTCATTCTTAATAGCATAAGTAGAGCAAAGTGAACTAAACAGACTATGCCAGAATTTGAACTCTATATGTCGATTTCATGTTACACACCCAGTACAATTACGTCCTAAAAAAATTTATAAAAATTGTACAAAGTACAATTATATCCTAATTTACTGAATTAAGTGGATGCACCATCATACAAACAAAAACATCAAATACATAAGTCGAGTTTATGATGTTACATAGCAATGGTTAGCCGATTGGGCCCAAAAGCCATTACTAATGAATGAGTTTTAATTTTCATTTGTTGCTCTTGTTGTGGGAGTGTTTGAGTGTTTGGTTTCCTGGTATGTATTTTTCCCACAACAATAAATGCAGACTTGAATGTGAGTTTGGGTAATAAATTAATAAATTACCAACAAAACTATATACAAACATATGACAATGTATGCATTAACAAAACAGAGGTATAGAATAGACAATAGAAGAGTGTTGCATGTGACAAAACGATGAATATGAAAGAAGAAAACATTTAAACTAGTGAAGATGTAGAAGTAAGTTCTAGAGAGAAGTAAATGAAAGTGAAGTGAAAGGTATGTGTGTGCATGCGGATTCCGCTGGGGAACACTTTTCTCCACATACGACCTACATCTTACCAGCTAAGAGAAAAAAAGAAAAGAGAGCATGACAGAGAATGTCACTTCCTATTTATAGCCTTAAGGAACGTCCCTGAGCGACATTTTTTTTTTTTTTTTTTTTTTGTAAGTGGGGTTACCCCACACTCTGTGGCAAGATTTGGTTACTCCAATAAATACCTAATTTATATTATTTGTAAAGACTGCTAAGTGTTAATGTTTCTTTTTCTTTTAATAAAAAAGTTTCAGAAACAAAAATTAAAATAAACAATGACTGTCAAACAAGCCTTTAAAAATTACATCTTTGAAAAATATGAAGAGAACGATTAACAAGCGTCCTTTCTGAAAAATTATGTATGAAACCTCACCATAACTAAAAGAAAAAAGTTATATGAGCATAAAAATTGACAAGAGAGAATTATTTACGTGATATGCCATATATACTTGTGTATAAGCCGACTTCATGTATAGTGCAATCCCTGAATTTTTTGCATGACTTTTTTAACCCCTCCAGAAAAAAATACCTGTATATATAGTGCAAATCCAGGTAAAAAAGTCACAGGAAAAAAAGAAAAAAAAGAAACCGGACAAGGTTAGCTTAGCACACAGCAGGCAAAATTTCAGCCTCGTAAATTGAAAATTCAAGGAACTTTTTATTTTTAGTTTTAAATAATTCAAATTTTAATGTCAAATTGAGACTTTCTTGACAAGGTCAGGTCTTATGGGATACTAGGACCCCCTGGCTATATGTGATTGTAGCATTGTTAGAAAACGTTTTTTAGAGGTTGGGTTGATATGAATTTCTGTTGCAAACACAGCAACCCATAAATTCATAAAGTATCCAACAGAAATATTACTGGACACCATAAATTAATTGCGATTTTTTTTTTTTTTTTTTTTTTTTTTTTTTTTTTTTTTTTCCGATCACTGAAAATGGATGATTTTTAACTTCAAAAATTTACCTGTGTATACACCCTATTTTGCTTACCCCCACCCCCCAAAAAAACTGATAATAAAACTCACACTATATTCTAGACCTATAATTTGACTATCTGTGTATTCTGCCTAGTATTTGCCAGTTAATTTTACCATGCTGTTCAAATGAGACGTTGCTTGATTACTTCCAGGTTTGATGTTCAAATCAAGGAAGGATTCGATTATTAATTTGATATAGCTGTGTTGTTTTAGCATTTTAGAAATTATGTACAGAAAAACAAATGCATACAAACAAAATACATTGTTCTTTACATTGATCAGTACATGAGAAACTTTTGTTGCGTCCTCCAACGGTTCCAGTATAAAATTTCCCTTTAAAACTAATCGTTTACTTATTTAATTGGTAAATTTGCTTTTTAAGCCCTGTGCTAAATATCTATTAAAATTTTCCCAAATCATTGAGTAAGATTATCGCTTTCTGACACAGCTTAAGTGCACAGTAATTTAGATGAGTAAGATTAGTTAAGAGCAGTAAAAAGGTCCTTAATTAAGCTTCCGTGCACAAAATGTTCTGCAGTGAACGTAGTTAAACAAGGCCAGTAATGGCCGACAGCTGAATGTGACTGAGTCCAAACCTTTATTGTCGATAACTCCAAAGCTGTTGGTTATATCAAAATTTAATTGTTATTTCGAGTTCAGCATGTACATTTACACGGAAATATGATGATCTGGGAAATTTTTAATAGACATTTAGTGCAGGGCTTAAAAAGCAAATTTACCATTTAATTAGTAATGTTTGATGTGAAACCCTTCACAAACATTGACCATTTTTAGACCATGTTTATTCTTTATACAGATATTCGATGTCCATGCATTGTAATTTACAGTAAGAAGATATAACAGAAAAAAAAACATTTATCACTATAATTTCCAGAATACATTTTTTGTGTGTGTGAACAGATTATATATGAAATATGATTTCTTTTTTTTAATTTGGTCATTTAATGCTTGTCTTGTGAGACGAAGGCTTATGCAAAATGTTATAAAAAATTGCAGAATAACTCTTCTCACCTGCGCATATACAAAATATTTTAAAATTGGTAATTTCATTATTTAATTATGGCAGCAAATACATCTTGGATTTCTTTTCTGAGCCCCATTAATAATCAGTTATGTGCCTATTTATTTAAAAAAAAAAAAAACTTTTATGGAGCCAAAGACTTCTCAAAAACAATTTTTTTTCATGAATGATTATACAATTTTTTTTATCAATATCATTGTATGCAATCCAACCGTCGCTTAATTGTTGTACCCAAATGTATTTGTTTTACTTTTTTTTTCATATCACTTTTAGACTCCAATGTAGAGACTAGAGTATTTTTTATTGCATCTTTGACAAACTCAGCAAAATTACTATTTCTTTGAATTCCTCCAAAAAGCCATGTTGACTCATTTTTTTCCTTAGTTAATCAATTTTCATTTTATATGAATTTTTTTCATATTTTTTCTTGATTTTAATACCAATGGCAACGCAAATCTCTATTCTTTGCGTGCGTACAGGCCAGGGCTGTTGCAAGGGTCATGAGACCAGGATAACCCACCAAATCTATGATATGTGTCCCCACCACTCTACTACATGTCAAATTTTATAAGCTAGTATTCATAAAATACAAATTTTATTGTAACCTGATGTGCAATAATGGATCATATGTAATACAGATGAACAATTCAACTAGGAAAACTGATTAAAAATACAGTGTGAAACTAAAACAGAGACATGTTCTGTCTTAATGATTAAAATGAATCAATGTTTTTTTTGCAGTAGTTTTTAAAAATCATCAACTTGAGATTTTTCTAATTCAAAAGTTGAATAATTTTTTAACATATTCAACAATTAACACAAAAATAGTGAATTTTATTTTATTATTTTATTTTTAGAGAGTTGGCATGAGCAAAACAAATTCATGGATTTGGACCCAAAAAGAACTTGGAATTAATTACCTCAAAATCTGCAATTTTTTTTTTCATCTTTTAATACTCATTTGTGCTTTTAATTTCTAACTTAAATGTAGGTAGAAAAAGCAAATGTTGATAACATAGGATTACAAAAAACACTGACCGAGACCATAATCAGGCTTGCTCCCACCCCTGATCAGAAGCAGGTACTACGCACCGGTCTTTGTGCATGAAGCCATTATTTTGTATTTATCTTCTTAACAAATATTAACTTTAGATTTTTAGAAGTATTCCGAGGGGATACAAAGATAGATTTTAAATTTACTCCCTGACAGAATTCGTAATAAACTCGCTCACTTGGCCAGTGTTAAAAATCGAACGAAAACTAATCTACAGTAATAAAAGAAAAAACTTAGTTAAAAATGGACTTTCTTTCTTTGAATCAAAATTTTGAATTAATTTTTTAATTATTGAACCTTTTTGTCATTTTTCTTCTTTTTTAACATAAAATTTGTTATGACAAGTTTTGCAATATGTTGTTGATTGAAAAAAATCAGAAAAAATTGCCAGTAGTTTGGATTGGAATTTAATGCAAGAATCATAAAACGTAGATTGTGTGTGTGTGTGTCTGTTCGTTTATATATGGGATCGTATTTCTTACATTTTTCAACCGATTTCAACAAAATTTCACAGGACTATGTAAAATTACCTGACTGTGGTTCTGACAGTGCCAAAAATTTGAAAAAAACAATTGTTTTTGCACAAAATCAATTTGAAAGCACGGGTAAGGTTATCGCACCCGGCCGGAAGTTACTGCTGGCTACTCAAACATCCGAAAACGGAACGAATGCTGTTAACTTCCGGTGACTCAGTGTTTTTTTTTTCAGAGAACGATACACAAAAACTAAAACAAATGAAACATAAACATACACAAGTCCTCCTAACTAAAAATAATAACCGGAAACTACTTTAAATACACATGATGTCCAAATGAAACTCATGTGTACAGTCAAAATGCGAAAGTTAATTTTTAGTCATCAACCTAAAGATATTGCCAACCGACTACAATTTCTTCCACCAAGCAACCTGAACCCGTTTATGTGGGTTCAAAGAGGGAATATTTTTGGCCGAGCCCACGTTAAACCCGGCCTTGTGCCACATGTAACCCTCATGGTGGGGTAGCTAAATATCACTTGGCTCCCACTCTCACCTGGCCGACCCTCGTGGAAAATAAACCTCCACATCTCAAGTGTTAATAAAAGCAAAGCATGTCAGATTTATAAAGATTTCCTATTTGTCCTTTATCCTATCATTCTCTTGCATTCCTATCTATATTTGATCTTAATTAATATATATATATATATATATATATATAAACAGATGCAAACTATGCCTGGAAAAAAAAATTAAAATAATTAAGTACAAAAATACAAGCTAGTTATTGAACCAGAGAAATGGAATTATGCTTAAATGTCATCATAAAAATAAGTTTATATAGTCTTAAAAATAGACATTTATTTTGCATCAAACACTGAAAAATATAATTTTCAACAGATTTGCACCAAAATTTACATGCACATGCTCCAAGTTAGCGGGAAGGCCAAGACTGACTTTGCATTTCCCAACTCCCATTGATAGTGGAAATAATCGATTTTTTTCATGCTTCCACAGCAGTTTTCATGTAGTTTGCGGCCATTTTCTACTGGCCAGAGTGAGAGCCTATAGCTGGCTGCCACGAATAGGCAGGAAGATTCTATTGGCCAGCATGAGAGCCAACAGCTGATTGACACGAATGTTAACTAGCATGCTAGCATGCAAAAAAAATCGATAGCTGCATTCGTCAAAAGTGAGAAAAATTTAAATCTGCATGGCACTTTACTCCAATTGGCTCATTCGCTTGCTTAAACTCAACATTGATTCTGATTCCGCAGAACTGGGTTTGGTGTGAAAAAGTATTTGTTGTTAACATTCTTTTTTCATTTGGTTCTTCCAGTTACGAGTCCGTTTTTAAAGCTGATCATTTTGTGTTCATTTTGTTTAGTTCTTTTTTTTTGTAACAGATTTAATGTTTAGTATAGTGCTTAGAAAAAATTCGCAGTGTGAGGTAGGCAAGAAGTAAGGCATGTAGCGACATCAGCACGGCAAAGGGCACTCCTTTAAAGGCAAGGAAGTGCAAAAATATTTTAAGCCAAATGATAGCGATTTACTATATGAGTCGTACAATTTTTGAATCAAGCACAGGCAACGCCGGGCCATTCTGCTAGTTTGACATAAATTTCTAAAATAAAAATAAAAAAAAAACACAAAATTATTTAATATTATTTTTATTATTGCTGCTTTTTCAATTGATGGTTTTTTTTTGTTTTTTTTTTTTTTTTTTTTTAATATTCAGAATTTCTTCTTTTTATTTTATTATTTGTTCTTCGAGGTTTGGGTAATTTTTAGTTTTAGTTATTTAATAATTTGGAACTTCAAATTCCAACTAATCATTATTAAATAAAGCACTTAAAGCATTTTTTCTCTTAAGTTTTGAACCGACCAACTAACATTATTAGCCCTATAAATTAGGTTAGCAATTTAGCATTTTTTTAAAAATAGTAGGTAGTGAAGATTCTAGTTACAAAAGAAATTATCAATGAAGGAAAACAACTCTCTTTGCATTGAGGATTGAACAATTATTAATAAACAACTAAAAATGTTATTGTTTTAGACACTATTAATTATTTTATAATATGCTATTTAATTGAGAAGTAACAGGAAAATGGACTACTTTTCTTTTGTCAGGAAAAGGCTTTTTTTTTACTAAAAGCCAAAGTGAACACATTTTTTTATTATTTTAGTACTACTAGTGTGGGTCATGGTTAGGTTAAGGTTTTCTCGTGAACTGTTAAACTTGTGCTTTGTTATGCTGCCCTAACTTCATTGTCATCTCCTAGCAACAAGTTAGGGTCTATGATCCTGTCACTAAAGAAAAAAGAAAGTGGCCCTCAAAGTTGTTTCCAGTTCAGCCTCAATTATTTTATTGGCTATATTACATGTAGACATAATTGATCACTCTTAGTCTTCTTTGTTTTATTATGTTTAGTTTACTTAAAGCTTCTCTTCTTGTCTATTTTTATTCGCTCTACTTTCCAAGCCATGCTTATCTTCCTATTTTGTATCTGCATGACAATCCTTCTGCTTTTTTTACATTTATAATAATATTCTTTCTCTCTCTCTCGATACGCCATGTGCTTTTGAATCTAAACAGTAGAATTTAAAAAAGGAAGGCTAGGAAATGCTACACAACATTCACACTTTTGTTGTATTTAGTTTACTAGAAAGACACGTGAAAATTTCATGGTTTTATTTTTCTTATTTAAATTTTCTGATGAATCTTCTTAAAATTCTTAACTTAAGAATTATTCATCAGAAAATTAAAAGGTCTGACAATCTGTAAAAATCCCCTATCGCATCGATATTTGAGCTTTAACAATCATATGAATGTCGGTTGCTGTTTTAAGTGGATTGAAATTGATAACTTTTCCCATTGCAATGAAACCAACCGTTAAACATTTCTATCTTCCCTTCTTTCTTTCATTTTCTCACTGAAATCAAGTAAGTGTCTTTTCCCCTCTTTCTCCACGATCAAAACGGAATAGTCCATTTATTAATGAGGTATTGGCAGGAGACGTTTTAAACACTTTTATCTTCTCTCATTTCTTTCATTCTAGCCAAATCCCTCTTATGAACTTTTATCTTAATAATAATGTTAAAATAATTCACCAGACAATGTTATTTAATTTATGGTAATTGGATTTTTGTCGATTGCCTTAATCGGTTTCCATCGTTCGATATTGTGCGCCTGAAAAATATTGAGGTCATCGTAGCTACTCAGTCATTCGTCTGAGATCAAAATGTAGCATCTGTTCTTATCATCTTAATCTGATTCTCTCTTTCTTTCTCTCTCCATTTCTACAATCACTTCTTTCTTTCATTTTCTCTCTGAAACCAAGTAATGTCTTTTTCCTCTTTACATGCGATCAAAAAGCAGAATAGTCCATTGTTTATGCGGTATTGCCAGGATGTAACAGTCATGCTAACTAATGAAGGGAAGGACATGCACAATTATGATAGGATATATATATTTATTACTTTATGTTACATAAATTTCTATAGAGTTTCACAGAGATTCTTTCATCAAAGTTTAAAATGTTCTATCTCCTTTAAAGATTATTACCAGACCTAGGGTTAAGAAAGAAAAAAAAATAATATACCATGTATGGAGAAATTCCAAGACTTGATTGTGACAAAATTGATTAGAACATGAATAGATTTTGTCAAGGAAAAATTACAAAAAAACAGCTTGGTTGAGTTTAATAAAACTTGCTTGAATTCGCTATTTACATTATTCGGACTATTGTCCTCATCTTTGTCACCATATTTATTACAATGTTTCGGCCATTGTACGCTTCAGTCTCTTCAGGTGGTTGGAATGTCAAACTGAACCCTTTATTTCGCTCACTGGGATAGACTGTTCTAGTTCCACATGCCATGTTTAATGGATGTCAGTTATCTACTGTTAACTCCCCTCTCCAAGTTCTCCACTGCCTTAACTGGGTATTGAACTCACATTCTTTGAGGCCTGTCACTGGATCTAACCAACGCTTTTATCCACTGTGCCATGTGTCCTTGAGGAATATGGAGACAAAGATGAGGACAATAGCCCGAATAATGTAAATAGTGTACATAATACCTCATCTCAGAAATATAGACAGATATTGTTTGAATTCTTTTTAAAGACACATTTTAAATTGGCGTTTCTCAACCTTTTCTTCCTTGTGAAACATTTTGGTGTCTCACAAAGCAAAAATAGAAATTCCATGTAACAGGAAATTTTATTTACAAAAGCAAAATGTAGTAAAAAATCTAAGTTCTGACTACACTTGCTCCTGGTGTCTATCAGTTTGTCAAGTTGAACTTCCAAGCCTTAATAGAGCTTCGGGCATAAGTCTCCAGCTCCATTTTTAAAATTCCTAAAGCCTACTTGCTCACATTGAGTATCACTGTTTTAAATGACAAAATTAGAAAGAAAAAAATTATATTAGCTGTTTGTTTCTTATTTTATTATTAGTTTGTTTTTGTATAAATTTGTGGGTTTTTTTTTCTTTTGTATATTTCATTGAATACCACAGGAAAATTAAATAAAATCAATAAATAGAAAAAATAATGATGAATAAAGAAAAAGAAATACATATTCCCATGATGATATTAATAAAAGAAGCAGAAATTTTATTTCCCCTTGGCTTTGTCAAATGTCCGTTAGGTGGCACTGTAAACATGTCTTTCCTCTTTCTCTCTCTTGCTCCAATATGTTGCAGAATGTGGATGAAAATGTCCCCGCTGGGAAACATTTCTTTTCTCTGGTTGACTGACAATTGAACTCTTTCCTCTTTCCAATGCATAGCATTCACATGTGTTTTGCTGAAATTCCACCAATGTAAGCACCTTTCTTTGGTCATTCCAACTCTGCACAAGGCTGACAAGCTCAACCATTATAATGATGCTTATCCTTACTTACTGTAATTGCTAATCTAGAAGAGAAAAACAGACATACCCAAGAGACATTGAGAACTTTGTGTCCCTACAGTTTCCACTATAAAAAGGAATAAATGTTTTGTAGTATAAACCCATGTTTTTGTGTGCTTCATTTTTAATATTTACATGGGAACATGCACACAATTACAATACACCAACACACAACCTTAAATTTCATAAGTGGTATCTCCAACATTTAAAAGAGGCATATCTATATGACATAGTAACTACCATGCAAAATGGAACACCATGTGCGAAAAAATACAGATATTACTACTCTAACTTCTTTAGCTGGGTCAGCAAGCAAATGATACTCTCTTACGGCTACTATTTGATTCTTTCTTTCTCAGTCACATCTGGGCTTTTTACCCTCTTACTTCCTTTACAACTGCTGCTATCAGAACCATTAATGGACCATTGTTTTTAATTTTATGGCCAGCACACTTAACAAAATTCAAACATGGTTACTATCCTTTGTCTCTCACTGTCAAACTTAAAAGCAAACCAAAATAAAATTCATGACTCCAGCAGAAATTATTGGTACTTAAAAAAAAAAAAAAAAAAAAAAAAAAAAAAACTTTTTTACATGTTCATGTTGAAATATACTGACCATGCTGGAAACACAACATTTCAGTAACTCAACTTTTTAATTAGACTAGCATTTTTTTAAAAATCAAAATTAAAGTCAGTCTCATTTGTTTATTTACTAAGATGATTATTATTATTATTATCACAAAGTGGGATATTTAATAACAAAAGTGATGGAAATGTAAACAAGAAGAAAAAGGATCTAAATGAAATTGACTAGACTATATACCTAAAACATAAAAAAAATCATTTTAAAATTTTCATCGTCTTTCATTCATGCAAATGTGTAACTGCATCAACGTAAATGTAAACTTTGTTCAATAAAGTCCTAAAGGACAAAACATGTCACACACAATCTTTTTCCACTTTGTCATACACACACACACACACACATCCTCCCCAGATTACACAATATTACCAAAAAAGAAAGAAAAAATTAATAGTAATAAAATTCATATCAAATCTAAAGTTTCTTATACTATTGTTGTTGAAATCTCCACATTGGAAGTGGGTATGCCACTTCTTCACAATTCAATTTGGTGAGCACTTGTCAAACAAAGTTTGCATTATAAATTCATGAATTTCTTTTGTTTGTTTCTCCTGCAGGAACTTCTGGACAACTCTGAATATAATATATGAAAATGTTACATTTTCATGATTCAATCAGTGATTCAAAAATAAATGCAAAGATCATGCAAATTGGCACTCTACAATATAAAATTACACTCTTTCCTCCTTCAATGATGTTCAGATTTTGCAAAGTGTGCCAGGCTGATAACTTTTCAGCACCTTCTCAGAATACATGCCGAAATTGATCAAAGTTGTTGACATGCCTGAATGTAACTTGTGGAAACTGTTAATACATTAAAAATGACCTTTTAAAATGTATGTATTGAGTAAATGGATCTTATTCTTTGAATTGTGTTTGACTTTTGTTGCAACAGGTTTTCATTGGAAAATTGCCATGTGTTCTGAAACAAAAGATAATTTTGTTTCAGTCCTGCACTTTTCTCTTGCAAATATAAACCTGGAAAGGATAACATTGGATAGTTTCCAGCTCTAAATACAAAGAGGGGAAAATACTAACGCTCTTGTTGATGTTTAAAATAATTTTATACATTATTATCTGACTAGGTAACAGCATCCAGGTATTCAAATTTTCAATTAATAGATTTTTATTTATCAAGCTCCCAAAGAAAGAGTTTGGAGTTCAATTCTTGCTAAATACTTTGACTGATTTATGCAGATATGAAACAATTTTCGAATATTATTCTAGGAGTTGGGATAAAAGAAAAAAGCAGTTGAGAAATTAAGATGGAAGAAATACTAATCAAAAATAAATTTAAAAATTTGAATAATATTATAACTAGTAAAAGATAGCTGCATAGCAAGTGTTCATAGAAAATAAAGAATAATATTATATATACATAGATTTTAATGATTGTTACCAGTTGGCCCTCTTGTTTATTGTGGTTTAAGTAAAGTGAATAAAAATGAAGAATAGCATATACCTTCACCAATTCTTGCCAGATAAGTCAGCCAAACGTAAAATTATACCTGGGGCTGTAAGTCTTGACACTTTTCCGTTCTTTAACTGAAGTGTAAAGTTTTTCTACAGTTGCTCCTGCTTGATACTCCAAAACTTATGTAACAACAGAGATGCCCCCAAAACACTACTCACAACCCCCTATATGAACATGTATTACCTGCGGTATTTACTCTGTCCTCCCACTTGGACGAGATGTAACACAAGGTCTATTTTTAGGTGGGGACCCGAGTGCGTACGCACGGGACAGGAACAAAAAATTCCCCTCAGTCCCCGCAACCGTCAGTTGTGCTGGCCTCGGTGCGAGTACCAATCCCTCCCTCTGGTGCAATGGGAGGGCGCGGCCTTGGGCAGCTGTTCCCCAAGGCTGGGCACCTCTTCAGTATTATTTTCCTCAGTTGCCCCTCTGTCCTTTGACAGAGAAGCCCCTGAGCTCGCTCTGCCCAAAGACAGACGCAACTGAGAGATGATAAGTAAACGTGAACTTACTCAAAAAGAGTAAGTTACATTTATTACCTGCAATTCTTTGGTCTTTCTCCATAAAAATTTATTTCTCATTTACTTAATTTCTTTGATGGTCTTACAGTAAGTGACTGTTCTTTCTATTTATTTTATTTGAACAACATATTCATAGCTTAACCAGTAAAGCAGTTTTATAGAAAAACGTGAAGGGATGTGAGTGTCTTGCTAGAGGCTAGCCTTAATTTTGATCCTCAGTACTTCCTATTAGTTGTATTGGTTCCAGTCCTGTTGAGAATGACTGCAAAGACATCCTTATCCCTAAATCTATAGACAAATCTTACAAATGCATGCTGGGATTTCTTCCTAGAAATCTTCCTTGTTCCCATCTGCCATATTTTTGTTATTTCTTGTCTTGAATTCAAGATGCTATAATCACTTGTCTGTATCCCTTTTGTATATTAACACCATTCTTACTTTGTGACCCTTTCACCTTATTATTACTATTGCTTTGCATAGTTTGCTTAGTATTATTTTTGCTTTTTTTTTTTTTCTTTTCTTATTATTTATTGAAAAATTGGTCAATTCTGTATGTTGGGTGTTTTTTTTTTTTTTCAATTACATTTAACCATGGCTAATTACTCTACAAATTGTGAAATGATAATCTAGATGTGATGTGATAGAAAAACAAATAGAATTATAATGAAAGAAATACTATTCAAAAACTAATAATTACTGAAAATGTTAAAAGTTAAAAAAATTTTAATAGTACAACTAATACTACAACTGTATCAGGTTTTCATGAATGATAAGGTTTAAAGTAAGACATAAAATTTAAGTGTCCACTTTTATATTTCCATACACCCTATCTCTGATATTGAACACATTTACCCATAAATATTGCATACCTGAAAAACTATATTTTTATCATCTATATATTATTAACAATGCTTTATCTAAGAGATTCAAATAGTTTTTTTCTTTAATTATTAAAATTATATGATTGGTTTAAAATCAACATGGCAATTACCCAAATCAAATAAGTATAATTGAAAACTATAAAGACAAAGCATCTTTTCAGATAATATAACAAATCTGATAGTTTATTTGAAGATATCTACAAAAGGATTGTGGCCAAGAGAAATTGAACCTTCTGTCAATATATACATAAAATGTCCACAGTCTAATGATGAAAAAAAAAACATTTATTTTTTTACAGTAAATATTAATTTTTAAACATAATGTCCATCTACATCAACATACTGAAGCCAATATTTTTCCATTGATTACATACAGTGAATATCTCAGATGAAAATTCAGGTAATAATTATGTCAGTCTATGGACTTATTTATCCAGCTTTGGGTAAAATATATATTCCTGATCAAACCAAACTCATAAATAATTACATTGGTAATACTACTACTACATGCCTATCTAGATGACTTACATTACACCTACCTGACCAAAACTCAATTAAGACTCATTTAAACACACATGGAAACCTACCAAAATCCATCTGCAATATACTAGTAGAAAATACAAGTATAACACCCTTATCAACATATAAAAAAAGATTAAAAATAATGGAAGCCCTAATAATAAAAAAAGGAAATGCCAGTGCTCAGTAACATTAACTATGAGCACGGCTACAATATACTGGCCATGTTTGAAAAATAAAACATTCCTATAGCTTCAGAAACATGCATAAAAAACCCTCACATTCAGTTAAAAGTAAAAATCGCCCTTGATAATGGCTAAAAGAATAGCCAAAAGTGCTTGGGTATGCAGAACTTTTAGACAGTTTTTACACACTTTGTGTCCAGAAAAGAAAACACTTGTATGAACACAAGAAAAATTAAATAAAAAGCTTAATCACAGTACCTTGTCAGTCATCTTTAACAAAACATGTATAAAAGAGGGGTTATTTATATATATATATATATATATATATATATATATATATATATAATACTAGAAGTCTTGTATGCATGTATGTGTATTCCCATGATACATAATTCCCCAACAAATCCAGGAATATATTGTACCTTAAACTCTTGTTAAAGTGCAGTGCCAAATTTCAGTAAAATTACACAAAGGGTTCTGGAGCTAGGGCTGTTTTCCTGTTTTATTTTGTTTTTGATACATGTTCTCATATCAATTTGCATATATATATATATATATATATATATATATATATATATATATATATATATATATATATTCCATATTATATTCCAACTATTATGTGCATGAAAAATAAACATTCATGATACATTATAACAACACTATTAACTAAATTTAGATATACATAACACAACATATATTTATGCAATTCACTACACTACATTATAAATTTTTTTTGTAAACAACTACTTGAAAGGTGAAGCAGCTATACCGGGTGCGATGGGCAAATTGTTGCCATTTTATATTTTCTAATTATGTACATGCATTTTGATTGATTTTGTTGACTGAACAGTATATTTGTATCAGTTGGACACCGTCTGTGAGAAAAATAGCTCTATGACACAATTCACTCTGCCAGAAATTTGGAAACAGCATGCTGTACTGCTTCGCATTCATACCAGAAGCTCCAATATGAATATTTCAGAGTGTTTGGGTGTCAATCTGAGGACAGTGCAGAGGACTTGGAAAGAGTTGAATGAGTCTAATGTTGATTATGAAGGTACAGCGCCTTGTATCAAGTCTTTGATTATACAAAGGCATTTGAGATAGTCAACTGGATGGATTTGTGGGTATTAACAATATACTTTGACATTTTCATTATGGCATGGAAGCATTAGTAATGGTGGTAAGCTGCCTGAACCATTTCAAGTAAAAAATTGAAGGAAGGAGGGAGACGTTCCTGCTCTGACCCTATTTCCCTATTTAGTCTTTGGTGTTTTATATGACATTCAAGGAATCTGATGTACATGCATATCGAACTTTTCTTAGGGTTTTGGAAATAGACTCCCATAACCATATATTCTGAAACTACATTACCCAGGGTACTTGGATAAATATATTTCATTTTGATCAAATCAAGTACCCCACTGAAAATTTTTTTCCTTTTCATCTAAATTAAATTTAAATTTGAACAAAGGAATGATTTCTAACCAAAATATAGGAGAAAGCCAGAGAGGTCACACCGACAGGATAATTGAGTAATATTGGAATGCATCATTTTTCTCCACAAATTATAACAATGGAAAAGTGACTATGGAGACAGCATGGAATTTCAAAAGTGACTACAATCACGGTATATCATGCTTGTGTCTTAATGTTGTTATTGTGTGTGTGTGTGAAATGTAGATTATCATGATCACTTGAAACTTCTCGAGCACTTTCAACAACAATGCTTGCATTGAGAGAATGCCTGTCAGAGATGTAGAAGTGCTTCAGAGAAGTCACTGTGACAGCATTTTAGCAACGATTCTGAAATAGAAATTGTGTTGGATTGGTTATTTTGCTTGCATGAGTGATTAACAGGATTCCAAAGTAGCTTTTGTATAGAGAGTGTTGTGTACCTGTTGAGCAATAAATACGTGTGTCTCCTGAAATGCCCACAACCAAACATGTTAGACTTGTAGTATGAGTTCACATAAAAAAAAAATAAAAAAAAAAAAACAAGGACCAAAATATATATATATATATATATATATATATATATATATATACATACATACATATGTGTACAAACAAATGATAATGTATTAACAATAAAGGGTTACATAAACAATAGAATATTGTTGTGTATTAATGAACATAAATGAAGAAAACATTTAAGCTATTGAATTGTTTGTGTATGTGTAGTTTGGTGTAGGAGAAAGTCCTAGAAAAAATGAAGTGAAAGGTGCATATATGTGTGTGTATTGTCCATGTGTGTCCCATAAAGTGAACGTGTTCTTCCGTGTGAAATTTACATGTTGACATACATCTATGCTGAGAAAAAGAGTGAAAAAAGATATCACTGAGTATTTATAGATCGGAAAGCATCCTCCTAGTAGCTGTTTCGAAAATTAAGAGGAGGTAACTCAATAGAGAGCTTACTAACAGAAAGCAGCCCAGCTCATAAGCCCAAAAGAAGCATGATAATAATGATCTAAAAATAATTGAACCTTGTAAACATCAGTACATATGACTGGGAGGTCTATGTAAATGATCATAGTACCTGAGGGTCTTCAGCTTTGGGAACAACCAAAAGTCACAGGGAACAAGGTTTAGTTTGTAGGGAGGGTGAAGGACAGTTTTGATGTCCTCCATCTCTGTCAAGTAGTTTGGTTGCCAACATGTCTTTCCTTCTGTTCACACCCTGAGATTAAACTTGACACAAATATTGTGCATGTTCAGAGCTTTATGAATAATTCTGTGTACAATTATCACATCAACTCTGAACTGTATGCTTATTATCTTTATAGACACAAGACGGTCTTCATCTAGAAAATTACAAATTTTCTCAACCAGCTCTGATGTTCTAATATCCCTCTCTCCTCTCTAACATCTTTGAGTCTCTTATGCCAGTGAAAAATGGATGCTTAGCTCATACAAGTTAATTCATAAGTGGTCTGGAGCATTTCATAAGTTTCTGTAGTGTTTTTTGCCCAGTTTAATACAAAACTTTATTACATAGTGAGCTTCCAAATTGTTTTCATGTCCCAACTGCAATTTGAAAACTAGTCAGTTGTAACAAGCTGTGTTTAATAGGCTGTGTTTAAAGAACAGTTAAATCTGTCTCCTTCAATCTAGAATAACAAAAGTTGGCAGGTCAGCTTATTAGATGTTTAGTAATGCTATAGTAAAATTACAATAATCTAGGACAATTATAACTGCCTCTCCTAAAAAAAAAAAAAGTCTTAAAACTTCTGAAATACACTTCAAACAAATGAGGTAATTTTATAAGAAATAGAGATAAAATCTGCTATTATATTCATATTAATAATAATTGCAGTACTAATTTTTTGTTTTTGTGACATCTTCAGCATAGGATTAGATCTGTGTTTTTTTTTTGTTTGTTTTTGTGTGTGTGTATTTTTCATTTAGTGAAAGGCAATATTAAGTAGTATTCATTTTCCAACTTCTATTTATGGACACTTAAACTTTCATTTCAAATTAGCCAAAATTTAATGAGTTGAAAAATAGTTGATAAATTTGCATGAGAAATAAGTTAAATTTTGAATTTTTAATATTACAGGCAATAATCACATAGATTTAATTATTCTGGACATCAGGTCTCTGGCACTATAAGCACTAGATGATTATTGTTATTATTTTACAATATTGTTCACCCTGTATAAGGCACAAGAAACACTCGAAGTAGAACATTACAGTTTATGGGGATATTTAGGGAAGACTTGGATAATTAAAAGATTGGTTATTAGAGAAGCATCCTCTTTGGAGTTGGTTCAACAAAGCAGCAGTTTGTGGGAAGTAGTTGCTCAAATGGAACTTGTATGCCACCAATTGAATACAAAGGTAATGAGAGTGGTTTGGTACAGTGTGTATAGCATGGGGGTTCTTAGCCCTGAGGGTTAGAACTGGTGGAACTAAGGAATGTAGTTCATCTGAACATCTTCCTTGGAAATAGCAATAGAGCAGCAGGAGACTTGTGATATTTCTTCTGTGGGATAGGGATTGTAGGGTGAAAAATAATCACCCACAAGGATGCGGAGACACTTTTGGACCTTTTCCTGACTGGAAAGAGAAGATTGGGTAACCCCAATTTCAGACTGATCTGGCTGTTGTAAAGGTAGAGGATAGCAGGAGCAATCGGGTACTTACTGGAGCGGTACAGAGAACCAACCACTTTTCAATCATCTTTAGAGATGGATCATATGTAGAAATTCCACTTGAGGTGCTCAAGGCATAATGTTTGGCTGAAAGTACACCTGTTCATCATGATAGACAAAAATTCACCGCTCAGTGATGATGGAACATGACTAGTTTGTTTTTTTTTTTAGACATTGAATGTGTCCAGACAGTTTTCCCCACCACTGAACTGTTAAAGCTAGTTCAGAAGAGAGATCAGCTGCCAAGATGAAAGAAAATTGAAGGCAAAGGACAGTCAGCTCCACTGTGTTAATGCTGCTCTGGTTAAACAGATCTAGATTTTGCAATAGTTTTTATTAGGGATTATTTAGTACAGTGCCAACATTACGCCAATTGAACCAGTTGATCCCAACTGGGTGCTGTGTTAGGGTAATCTGTTCTGATCATGTTGAGTACACAATGCAATAAATTACAATATATATCACTTGATTATTGTTCTTTACAAAACCTACAATCATAATCATGTTTGTTTCTACTGTTTATATCCTGAAATTATTTTTTTACTGTATTTGAAATAATGATATTTTTCAATATTATGGAATAGCTTATTTCTCTGAAAAAGTTGATTAATTGATTTGTTTGTTTAATGGCATATCAACTCCTTGTAGGTCATTTAATGCTAAAATCTAATGCTCTGAAGTAGTAAAAATATGTTATTCTGCTTTCACAATTGAATACATGGTAGATGAGACTCAGCTTTTGTGCATATACTTGTTTATGGAGACATAATTACTAGAGGTGGTGATATGTGTGTTTTATGTTGTAGTTTTGTTGAAGTTATATTTTGGAATACAGTTTTTGGGTGTTTTTTTTTAAGAATTTGTAGGATATTATATGGATTAATGTCCTGAAAGAATTCTTTCATGTTGGTCGCTCAGTAGTATTTTAAATGGATTTGGCTGAAGTCGCTACAATTTGTTAGTATGTGTTTTATTGTGTATAGATCAATCCAAATACCATAAAGTTAAACAATCATGTAACTATACAGGTTGCAATGGATATATAGTTGTCTAAATTATGTAAAAATGAAAATAACACTCATTATAACAGATATATTTACCAAAATGATTCAAAAATATCTTGAAATAATAAAGAATAAATTTATTCAATAAAATCACCATTGGCTTCAACCACAGCTTCCAAACAATTTCGGAATCTCCTGCAACTCTTCTGGACAGTCTCCTTGTTTAGGTTAATGCTGCCATAATCCTTGCCTTCAGTATTACAAGGAGTTTTGTTAGTCTCTCATTCAACTGAACCCACACATAATAATCAGTGGGATTGCACTCTGGGGAGTTAGGTTGCTAGATGTAAGGGATGATGTGTTCACAGAAGTTGTCTGCTTTTGTGGCATGGTACAGTGTCCTGTTGCCGGACATATGGTCTTCCAGCAGCCATCCTCTTGAGCCAGGGAAGCACTACCTCCTCAAGGCACTTGATGTAGGCCTCTGTGTGGCATCTAAGGCCCTGTTGAAAAATGACTGGAGGCATAACATTGCCATCACTAGTGATCAATCCAAACACCATGATGTTGACTGGATATATCATCCAACCCTTTCAAAATCCTCTGCATTGTCCTCAAATTCACACCCAGACACTTTGAAATGTTCATATTGGATCTCCCAGCATGAATGCCAAGCAGTACAGCATGCCATTTCCAAATTTCTGGTAGAATGAATTGTGTCATGGTGCTTTTTTTCTCACAGATGATGTCCAACTGATCCTACTATACTTTTCAATCAAAAATTTATTATTTTCACTACAATCAAATTACTATATGGCATCTTCATGTGTTTAGCATCATTCACCTGTCATAAAAGGAATTTATGTGTCAACATACATTGTTTATGACTGTAAACAGAATTGATTATGGTGAGATTCGAACCTGAGCCTTACATTAACCATTGATGTTGATTTATCCAAGTAAAATGAACACACAATAGACTAGAGAGAGAGTGACATGATATGTATATGCATATGGAAGTACTGTTGAGATTTCCTCTAGAGATCACATTCTTTAAGAAGTAACAGGAAGCTTTCACTCCAGCATTTAAAATCATAATGACCCCTCCCTTCCAAAAACTCAACTTAAATGTTTTAATATCTGTCTATATCTCTGAGATGAGGTATCATGATTATTTGCATTATTTACATTCTTCAAACTTTTATCATCATCTTCATTGCCATATTCACAATGTTTCAGCCGTTGTATGCTCCGGCCTTCTTCAGGTGATTGCAATTTTGAACTGAACTCTTTATTTTACGGAACTAGAACAATCTACTCCTGTGGATGAAATAAAGGGTTCAGTTCAAAATTCGAAACACCTGAAGAAGGCCAGAGCATACAACAGCGAAACATTGTGAATATGGCAATGAAGATGAGGATAACAGTCTGCATAATGTAAATAATGCAAGTTAAATGTTTTAAATGAATTTGTTTACAACTTGATGCTTAACATACCAAAAAAGTAAGAAATTTTAACTTAAATCTTTTATACATACAATTATTTTTAAGAGAAATTTCACAGTAAAATGCTCTATTGCATCCAGACTACATTTTTACTTTAAAACATTTTCAAGTGTGTAAAGGATATTTCTCTTTAATTAAATGGAAGTTTAAAATTAAAAAGATAACTGGAAGAACTCAACTCAATTCCTTTCCTTTCCCAAAAACTGAAATTCTAATATCAACAAAATAAATATTTATGAAAGTAAATATCAATTTTTTTCAGTTGACATCTATAAAAATTATGCATGCACTTGTACCTTAATTCATTTCTTCTTCTTTACTACAATAAAAATGTTATTTTTTTGTTTTGCCAAGCAATTTCATTTTGTTCTATCTCTGGAATCCAACAAGGCTATGACTTGTTACCTAAGTTGGTAGAAAAAGGCTCACTGCATAGCTCCATTTTCAAAGACTCCACCACCAGTACCTTGCTCTGTGCATTTGGAGCTGTGTAAAAGCAGCAAGGATTTTCAGATCTTGTTAGATATTTCTCTATTGTCATTACTTGCAAAATGCTTCCTATAAAAGTTCAAGATTCAAAGTCTTTGAAAATGCAGGTCCACTATTGACAAGTTTATTTTTTCAGTACTTATATACCAAAATCTTTGACAGATAGAAGTCAGACATTAAGCATACTACTGTTTGTTATTTATCAGTTCAGTAATGGATGCCATTTTTAATATTTTAGATCTTTTTCAAGATGCTGTAGTCCCTGTAAATATGAGTAACAGAATGAGAAAGGATATCAACAAAAGTTATTTAAGGTGAAGTAAGAAAGGCCAGAGCAAAGATGGTTAAAATAGAAAAGGAGGAAAGTGCATTTGAAAAATATTTCAGTAAATTTATCTTAGAATATGTGGAAGGACAAGAGATGTCATAACATAATGATGATGATACTGTAGGAAGCCAGTCTGAAGAATTTATACAAGACAATCAAAGTGGAAATTTATGAATAGAAAGTAATATTAGCCATTTAAAAAGTATTCCAGACTTAAATTAAGCAATTAGACAAGAATAATTGCAAATCTGCAGATGAAACTGTCAGATCCAAAAGCAACCTTCAGAATGCAATGTTTTAATCAAGTGGTAAATAGAGCATTGCAAATACTTGAGCCACAGTTTGAACAATTGAAAAAGCATTTATTTGGATTCTTGTTCAATTTTCAGGATCTGCCTAAAAACAGTAAGAAAATGTACAGCAGAAGTGACACTGACATAGTTCAAACCACAAAACTGGCTGATGTAGATGGTTACATGCTTTGTGGAGAAATGGAGGCACTAAATTCACTTCTATCACCAGAGATGCAAAACCTTATAAAAATACTTAAATACCTTGTTTAAAACAATAGGGTTAGGGTGTAAAAAATGCAAAGAGATTTATTGCATTTCCCAATTTATTATTCTTCAGATTTTATTGACAATGAACAATGACAGTAACCGTTGTATCAGATGAAAGGAGTTGTTTTCATTTTTTTTTTTTTCTTTTTTTGGGTTGTCAATTCAGGAAAACATTTGAACAGTTTGATACATATCCATCGAAGCTGAAATTAGGAGGAGTTTAAACATAGACAAAATTCAAAAGAGTTTGCAGAGAAAAAATAACCATCATAATAAAAGTAGTACTCATTGATAATTTATAAAAATAAAGTAAATTTTATAAATTAAAAAAATATATTTGATCTATAAGCCATTTTGATCACTTGATCATTCTGTCATAGAGATATAAAGTTTATAATAGACTTTATTTATATCTCAATAATTCTACAGACTTTGGCTGTGAATGTCAGGACCCCACTAAAATATTCCCCACAACTTCTAAGACCAAAGAAGATCAAATATTATCAAAAAAATTACTTAAATTGAGAGATTTTATCCAGAACAGTCCTAACCTAAAAAAATATAAATTAAAAACTATAAAAATGAAAATAGACTGAAATCACCTTTTGATAACCAATGCTTATTTTAAGCAAGGATAAATGTTCTTCTAGGTTGCAAGCATTATGTTTCATTATCAGGATAAAACTTGTTAATGATTTTGTTCTGACACTATATTTTTATACTCCTATTTTATTTGTTACTGAATAGACTGAATCTATTTATACCAGAAGAATAATTTTTATAATAATGTTAATCATTGCCAAGAATAATTTTTAGTTTATTTATACATATAGCACAATGAATCTTTGATAAGATGTTTGGTCAATACAAACTTAATTTAGTACAGCTTTTCTTTTGTAAGTAATTTTAATTAATGTGAATTTAAAATATGATTTAATACAGTTTTGTTAAGCTACATAAGACAAACAAAAATAGTGGCTATTATTATGCTAATTATTCGGTTTATTGTCCACAAACCGTGACACAGACAAATTGTTTAACACAGGTGATTGCAATTTATACATGGTGGGATGTGGTGGGGTTCTTCAATTATTTTCCTGTTGAACAAAGAAAGCCGCACTACAATAAAATCCATATTTATATACAATTAACTCTAATAAAGTGGGTGTGCTGGTTGCAAATGATAGCATGAGATTTGAATCTTTCATATTTAACATTACATTTTATTCAACACCTGAATTTGTCAGTTACTTTTGGCCAGTATTTGCTGTGGCTCCACAGAGCCCTTGTTTGACATGTGGATCTTATACTCTCTATCTGCAAAATGTGAGAGACTGCCTAACTGTTTTCTCAGGAAGTTTTTTTATAAAATCACAGATCTTTTACATGCTTGCTTGAAAAGCCAGATACAGTTTTGAGTTCATATTCTCCTCATGGTTTACTTGGTTTGACAGTCTATAGTGTCTATTCTGTGATTATTCTACATAAGTTGATTGTTGCTGTTGCTTTCAATTTTTTCACACTTCTGCATTGTTCTATCAGATATGCTCTACCATAGAATGTTTCATCCTTTTCTTTGAATAAAGATTCCTTAGTTTTTGAGTCTGACTTTAAAAGGATAATTGATCACATTTTTTATATTCTTCTCTACATTTGCATAAGCAACAGTTCACTTGCCCAAACAACTCTTGGAGTGATCATAATTGTTATTGTAATTATAGACAATATTCTTGCAATTTCTGTCTGAATTTCTGGGATGAGGAGTTCTCATTATTTACACTATTTACATACAGACTAAATTTAAGGCTCCAAGTTCTCCATGAAAAATTATCCCGCAGAGATATCCCTAAATATGGGCAGTGGAATGTGACTACCACTGTAGATTAAATAAAGGGTTCAGTTTAGAATTCTCTGTAGGTTATTTTGGATCGGCATACATCCAATGAAGGGCACAGCAGAAGAAACATTGTGATAGCAGTAACAATAACAAAGATGGGGACAATAGTTATAACTGATGTGGCTGTATGTCTGAATATGGCAGTTAGGATGGTTGATTGAAGATTGAATATAAGTATTGATTTATCTACGGTTATGTAAACCATGTCAGGTGAAACATACGTCTAAGTTCTAAAGTTCTCAAACATTTCGCCAGAACTGAAAGAAGTTTAATTTGTATAAAGTTATCCAGAAGAATAATTTATAGCAAAATAATTTAATTAGTAAAGTGATTTTTTTTTTTTTGTCTCCATTGATGTGGAGAGCAGGGGTTAAAAAAATCTAGTTTCACAGATCATTATAAACGTAGTTAGTTCAGTCCTCACTGTGTGCCATAAGCTTGTGCCTTCTTCTATGTGTCGTGTCCCTTTAGGACGTTGGCAATCATGTCTCTCCACAGTTTCCTGTCCTTTATAGCTCTTAATAAATTTTGTCTTTCTATTCTCTCCTAAACCTTGCTCCAGCATCTATTCACTCAAGCTTACCAGGTAGGTTATCATTGCTTTTGTATGTCCCTTTTGCCTTCAATCTGTCCTGTGAGTATCAAATTTTCCAAACCCTCTTTCCTCATTCCTCGAAATTTCAACTTTCTCTTCTTGATAAGTATAAATGTACTTTTTTACTCAGCTAAACAAAATTGAGTAAATAACTGGTAACCTGACTCCTATTTGAGGTGGACATATTTTTCTACTGGTACTAGTGGTCAGTGTTAAAGCCTGAGTAAAAGGCCAAGATTTTTGTATTCATGTTATGTGAAATTATGATATTAACAGAAAATATTAAAAATTTCATATAGGACAATTATATGTATGTATGTGAATATGTATATATTTGAACCCAGGTTTTATGGTTTGGAAGTAAACATTCTAACCACTCTGCTATGCACCAATGGTTGTTTATCAAGGAAATGACTTCCCCAGAATGCAGCACCATTGGAATGTGTCTGTGAACCATACCATGAGTTGATCCCAGCCTTATGAGTAATATTGGGTAGATGTAACTATTAAGATGTGCTAGAAAAATGTCACAAGTCATCGTGGCTGAGGATTTGAGCATGCTGGCCTTGTTCAAACTATTGATCACACTAGATTATTTGCTCACTCTCTCAGAAACTGTAACTAAGGTCTGCTCAGCAGTATAAGTTGCAGTATAAGCCACAACAACAAAGATGAGGATATTAGTCTGAATGTGAATAATGTAAAAAAACAAAAAAAATGATCAAAAGTAAATAAATTTGAACAATTTAGAAATGTTTATTCTTCAAGGCAGTCAATTTAAACCTTCATTCCTTGACAAAAATTTCTGTCTGAAAATTTATATTCAAACTTGTCCTCATTTTTTTTTTATCATCCCTCAGTCTTTTCTATTTATTTTCTGCCATTTTGGTTTTTGGGATGAGAACAAACTATCTCCATATTTGACAATTGGCTTCATGCTGTCCTAACAACAACAAAAAGGAAAGTCTGAATGTTAGTAAATAATAAAAAACCAATGTTCTATGCTTTTAGTAAATAATAAAAACAATGTTCTATGCTTTGATAAACATGACTTGTCTTCTTGAAAGTTAAAGGCTTTTAGAGGTTTCTCTCATTTCAGATTTTGTAATGATGAGCTGATCATAACAATCATTTTCCATTGTCTACTTGTCACATGAAACAATACAGTTAAAACTGTCCTTCAAAATATACTGGAATACATTTTTCTGATATAAGCAGACTGGTTCTATTCAGTAATAAATAAAATATTAGTATTAAAAACCTGGAAATAGACCTTTTTGGTAACAGGTATTTTAGTGAGAGAAAAAAAAAAGACTGCCAGCCCAAGGACATTTTGATGCCATGCACTGTGGTAAAATTACAGTTTTTGTTTCATAACAAAAAATTTCAAGTTTTAAAAAAAAAATTTTTTTTCTCAGATTAACCCTACTTATTAATTAAAATATAGTCATTCATGTCTCACTCTATCCCTCACTAATCTCTATGTATATGTTGCATTGCTTCAGGTCATGGATGATCAGATATCTCCACAGCATCCATGGTGGCTCACAGAGCATAAATTTAAATAAATATCTACTTTATATTTTCATTATTTTTTAATTTCTAACCTTCATGGCTATTACCATGCCACACTACACACATTGTTGCAAACCATATCCTCATTCCCTTCGTATCGTATTAGTAAGTTCCATTCAAGCAGCTTCTTCCTACAAACTGTTGCTTTCCATTCTTGCTTGACAAAATAAAAAAAAAACTGATATCTATCTGAATTTTTTTTGTATTTTTATTTATATTCAAACTAGTATCCTCATTTTTGTTTTTATCACATTTCAGAGGATGCTTCCCCAATCTCTACAATCTTAATCACATATCCCCATAAGCTGTGCCTCTTATTCTGTAACCCTCTACCTTGAGTGACTCTTGGGTCTTGTACAGGGTGAATATCATTGAAAAAATGTGGCAGACATGATGAGACAGAACCTGGGACGAGCACAACTGGTTGCGACTTGCCTTGTCCCCGCCAAAAAAGAGCCCGTATTTGCTTAGCATGTAAAGCTACTGCAGTTGAAATGAGGGAGAAAAAAGCACTTACCGCTCTGCCGTAATCCGTCCTTGGCCAGATAATGTAAAAGAATGAGGGGGGACTTGCATTGCATTTTTATGCAATAGGGACGCAATGAATTATGGGATCACATGAAGACGCAAGGGATTATGGGTATATGGACAAATATAAAAGCAACTACTTTTTCCCAGTGTGGGGAGTTCTTCGAGTGACATTCACAGTTGGCGGCTAGAAAAGTCTGTTTGTGCGATTTTGAGACAGAACTCAAGAAGGAACAAGTCATGGTTGGAATACCAGCTGGGAGAGCTTGAATTTACTTGCTGGTTGCTGTTTTTCTTTTTATTCTCCACAAAAAAACAACAAATAAAGAAATATTTCAAAACTCATTAGCGGATAAATATAACATTTATTATTATAATAACATTTCATATAACATTTGTGAAATATTTCCTACATATAGAATACAATGTTCAATGTAACAGAACAAAAAAAAGCAAAAATTCCTGTAAGGTGAATGCACTTTCAGATCTACTTGGCCTATTTGAATCTGCAAGTTAGGAACAAATACTGTCTTATATTTTCTAATTTTGCAGAACTGTTTTGAAATGAATTTTCCACACAAAAAACTCCTAATTCTAACATTCACTCATAAAAGATAACATTTTCTTTCTTTCTTCTCCATATAAAAGCAACATGGGAAGTTCTTCCGAAACAAATAGTCATCAAAACCTATTGTAATAAACACAAATTTCTAACAGTAAGGCTGCTAATTTTGAGAATAAAACAGCTAAATTATAAGAAAACAATACATTTCAAAACTCATTTGTAGCAGAGACAATATAGCATTCCATGCATACTGAATAGAAGATTCTATGTAAAATAGTCAAATACTTATCTGAATCCTGCAAGGTGAGGGTCATTTAGATCTACTTGGATTGTTTGAATCAATGAGTTTGGGACAACCATTCTATTTTGTGATTCCACAGATCTACTTTTAAATATATATGCATATAACTATTACTGCAAAAGCATTCTTCATCAGATAATCATCCTGTGCCCAGGAATGTTTTGAAGGCAAAAATTATTATCACTAACCCAGAAAGTAACTGACGCTACTACTGAGCTTTGTTGGATTTCCTCATACTGTAGAAGATGCAGCTTCTGCCTAGTCTGGGAACTTCTTAATATAAGTCTACCATTCACCTTTGGTTTGAATATTGCTGCCACATATGGTTTGGCGCTTGTGCTATATATTTAGAGATTTTTGATAAAATCCAAAGAATAATCTGCATCAATGTTGTTTTTAAAGAGTAAAATTAATGTCTATGCACCTTGAGATAGAAAGTCTTACTAAAGAAAATTTGCTTCTTCACAGGATTAATACTTGAATTCCCTTTTTAATCCAAGAAACTGCTTTCAAGCCAAGTATAGCTTGCCATTAAGCTGTTGTTGGAAGTCATCATCGCAGTAAAGCAAGATTTAGTTATCCTAGCTAAGAAATGCACTTCTCTAGTTGACATCTTTTGCAATCTGCATCTGCTAACCTTTATTTTTATATCTGAAATGTAAACAAAATAATTTTTAAGCAATTAAAAAAGGAATACATGCTTGATGTGCATCATGGTGTAATGGATATTGGCTCAGAACAAGAATCTGAGAGCCGAGTTCAAATTCCAGTCAGGTTCCTTGCATTCATTTACGCACAAATACCCTTGATAAAGGTATGAATCAATCTCTTCTCCACCCATCTATGGGTTGAATAGCAGGGCAGACTTGGTCCTATAGCATTGCTCGGCAACTGGTCTACCTCAGAAAGAAAGGAACCTACTGCAGGAAAACATCTTCTGCCTAGTCAGTCATAAATTGAAAGAGGCAAGATTGCCCAAGTATGTATCACATATGGCATTTAACTGACTGACAGATTTGACTCCTACCAGGAAGCACATTTCTTTTATTAAGGCTTTCAATCTCTAAGCCAGTAGACATTAATTCCTGGTTTTTTTTTTTTTGGTTTTTTTGGTTTTTTTAAAATAAAACCATATACCCACTTAATATAACATTTGTAGTAATAAATGATGCTGGATGAAAAAATTCCATTAATTGCTCAAAAACAAAATTGCTTAAAATATGCTGACTGTATCCTCTGCAAAGAGGTAACCTCTCTACCACAAAACAATTCACCTTCTATGTAGCTACTTGCAGATTCAAGTATAAACCGAACATGTCTATTATTTTATTAATTCATTATGATTTTTCATTCTGATCACAAATATAGCATTTCTTGTTCTAGTTTTAATGGATCTATTAAGGTCTTCTGATATGTTGCCACTATTGTATATTTCATTTATTATTTGTGTTCTTGTCATTGCTAGAAGCATTTCTGTTATATTCCCTGCCTGGTCCTGCTGCCTTGTTCCTGTTCATCTTGTCTAGTGTTGATCTTACTTCAGATTTGAAAACTTTTAATCCTTCCATATTTTTGTATCTGGCAGATTTCTCTCTCTTGCTGTGTAATAGTTCTCTAACATATTCGTTCTATCTTTGGAGGTTTTTTTTTCTTTTTTTATTATGAATGTTCCCCTCTTTATTTTATGTGACCTGTTGATGAGCACCTCATTTGTCATATTAATTCTCTTATTCTTTTGTGCATACTTGCCTTAACCATAATGCTCTTTCTATTAATGCAATCTACCTGCTCTTGTTTCTAATTTCTGTGTTTAATATTCTATAATCTGTACCATTCCTTGGCATAGTTTATTACATCTTTTTCATCATTTCAAGAATTTCATCTGTCATCCACTCTTTTTTTTTTTTTTTTTTCTATCTCTTGAGATAATTTAATTCACCAGTTTCACTAATGTCTCTCTCTGTGTTTCACTTTAATTTCTCATCTTTCTCAAGTTATTACATTTGCTTTTAACTATATATATATATATATATATATATATATATATATATATATATATACTTTTGCAACTTCGTTCATTTAAGAGTCTGTCACATTGTACTAATGGTGTTATTTTGGTCTCTCTTAACTTCTGCAATTTTATTTGGAAGTAGCAAATGACTGGAAGGTGTTTTGATCCTGCACTCAGCACTTGAACAGGTTTTGCAGTGTAAAATTGTATTTCTGAACCTTTTTTGTTGATTTTTATGTAGGTAATCTGCTTCTTTATGTCTCCTCTCGATCTTCTTGATATCCATAAGGTGTTCTTGAAAATAGATGTTGGCTACTCTTTGGCCATTTGCTGTGCACCACCACTACTCTCTCTCTCTCACACAGATTCACATGTTATAAGTCAGACCAATGTGTTATATGGCAACACATGATATAGAAAAAAAAATGAATACAGTAATGCATAACAAATCAAATTGCAAATATTACAAATTTTAGAAGCTGTCCCTATTAACTCAAAACAAGCAAGAACCAATAAAATCACTTATGATTCTGGAATAAGCATTCTAAAACATATTTAAAATCTCAGAATCTACATAAGATCATAGTCATGTGACACCCGAGTTTTAAAACTCAAAAAATAACATTTGTATGACAATACAAACATTGAAAATTCAAAATCATTCCAAAAAAGCAAACTACAAAATTCAAGGAAAATGATTAAAACCAGTTGGAAGTTCATAACCTTAACAAGTAGTAACATGAACTTAAAACAAGTCCTTTATACCAAGCATGGGTAATGTTTTTTTGGGCATTGGCCCATATGAGATATATCTCATCATCACACTTGTAAAAAAACAATTCAACATAATTTTTCATCAAAAGTGCTTCAGTCATTTTCACTACAGAAGGCTATACATATAAACATCTGCCTTAGAAATTAGTAAAAATTGATTTTTTTTTTCTTGAAGAAAAGATTTTTTTCTATAATTAAAAAAATTGAAGCCTTAATATATTATCACTGATGGCAATGTAATTAACAAATGCTGCTGTGTGTGATTTGCTTCTAATTTATTCAGATAAAAAAAAATGATTTTTTAAAAATATATTTCTTCTCCAAAGGAAAAACTATGAACATTTCCTGTTTCTAAAGAAAACAGATATTTACATCTCTGATCTTATCTTAGTGGAAATTACAAATGATTTAAAATGCTGAAAACCTTACCTCCAATGAAAGGCTACAAAATTCAAAAAAACGTTATGTATGTGGTTATGCATGAGAGTGTGTGAGTGAACAAGTGAGAATAAAAATAAAAAACATTTTCATGATTTTAGATGAGCCATTCAGAAAGTCAAATGCACAGCATGTAATCTACAGGTTACAATTTGTTCATTAGTGCTTTATATCTTCACAATAAAGATATGGAAACTAAGCTATCAGCAAGAAAAACAGATGAAAAAAATTTAATAGTTATGACTTGCCTACTGTTTTGACAAAATTTGTTTGAATAAATATTTGCTGCCTAGATACAACCACTATATAGATCTTTTAAGATATAAAGTTTTGTTAGTTTTAGACATGAGATAAAATCTCAACATTATTATTCTGATATAAAAAGAATATGTAATGTGCATATTATTGACATAAATTATGTTGTCTGTTACAAGCAATAAAAATGTTTGATGACATCATTTTATAGAATTGAAGTATAAAAATATATATGGTTGGTCTCATCAGCTAATAGGATATTGTATAGGCATATATAAAATGTTTTTTTTATTATTATTTTCAGAGATATAATTTCTAATATAATATGGTAAGTGAATTTGTAAACAATTTTGGTCTTATATAGAGGATTTGATCTTAATGTAGTGTTAATGGCTTCTGCAAAATATTACTCTTAATAATATACAGGGTGAACTATATTTGCATTAGTAATTTATTCATGGATTGTTTGTGAAAAGATCCAGGAGTATTTTTCACATCCAATGCAATCTCAATGTGAGGCCAATGTGGAAGAGGTATGTTCTTTTCCTGAGGATTGATTTAATGATAGGGACTGCCTGATAAGCTTGTGCATTTGTGTCACTTTATCAGCAGTTTTCAATCTTCATTAATCATAGTTGCATCCACAAAAGCTGTTTTTTTTTTTTTTACAAGGAGTCTTTGTATCTCCTCACTGGAGTCACAATACTCCATTGGCATTGGAGGATCTTTGGAAAATGATAGACCTCCAGGTTTGCCATATGGCCAACCCACCATAGTTGGGTTTTTTGTAGAATAGCTTTAACACTTGCTATAGTTGAATCTAAAACTTAAGTGTTTCTGATGAAATTGCTCCACTGTACCTTGAGAATAGTATCGAAACATTGCTGATGTAAGCACTTGAAAAGGCATGGGTGGTGCTGGTATACAACTCACATTTTCGTACCATATTGAAGGGTAAGTTTTCATTGCCTCAGTCATGTTTGTAATAGTCTATCAAAAGTTTAATTAGCCTTGGGTATGCTTGTCTATTCAGGCTGGCATCAGAGGATATGATACTACCTATATAGATCAAGTTCTGGACCACTTCCAGAGGGGTTGATGGGTATGGAAGTGAAGTGATTTGGTACAGGTTAATGTTTTATGCCCCTCTTTTTAAGATTGACCCCCATGCTGTTTTAATATCCTGTTAAAGAATATTGAAAACTGGTGAGGGGCAGCTCACAGCCTTGTTTGTTGTTGTTTGTGATTGACAAAAGTTTGGAAAAGTTTCTGTTTAAGAAAAAAAGCATTCTAATATTCTAAACCTGAATATATAGATTTCCTCCAACTTTGTGCCATTGAACTCACTGTAAAATATAGGACCATAGCCTCACTATGCTGTGTTGTTGCTGTGGTTTCAATGCAAAGTAGATTTTTACTGGATGAAATTGTTAGTCCCATCCCAAAGCAATTTTGAATTCAGAGTGCTGTTCTTCTAGACCTTTGCTAACAAGTCTAGAGAGACCAGTCTGCCTTGATATTTAATCCAGAGTTGTTTTGAAGTTCCAAAATTGCACCATTGGATTGTCTGAGACAATGTGAATTAAAGCATTGATTAAAACATATCTGGTTCTCTCGTAGTTTTGAGTTTAATCTCTAGGTTGGGTAGCATGTAAAAAGCAGTTGAAGAAAAAGAGAAGATACTGAAAGACAATAGACGAGAGGGAAATGAACTAATATGAACTATTCCTAATGTATGGGAGAATGTTCTTACTCTGTGGTTTGAATAAAAGGTTCAGTCCAAACTTCCAAGGAGTTTACTAAGTATGACAAACACCTGACAAAGGCTGGAGGATGAAATGGTTGAAAATGAATATTGGGAACATAATTAAGATGCATATGTTTGTCAGAATGTAAACACATTTTTGAGAGTATTTTCTTGTTATCTTGTTAATTTGAGCCACCTCTACTAACAAAATAAAGTTGCAATATCGTATAGAGGGTGCAAAAACATTTTTGTACACTCTCCACAATGTACCAAAATGTTATCTTGTAATGTTGCAAATATGTTACCTTGTAACATTGCATTAACAGAAATGGATAGTAAATTCCAGGAAGATAGAATATTCAGTCCTCATCTAAATTAGTGCTTCTCAATCAAAAAATACAAAAAGAAATGGTATACCTTATATATTATATAGTTTAGTGACTAAAAAGTCTTCTGTTATTTGGCCAATGTGGATTTTCTTGTCTACACCACTTTGCAATGTTACTATAATGTTGAGGATGTGCAATCAGTTTGGAGTCAGGATAATAGTTGCTTGCAATGTTATGGTAATGTTGCTGCAACATTACATATCCCACAGCCTGTCTGCAATATTGCAAAAATGTTTTGTGTTAGCTGCAATCTGACTTAATTCATTTTGTTTTTGTAATGGGTTATGATGACTGTATCTTTAATGTCCTAAAATAGTTTTATGTCACCCCAAAACCTAACAAGTTTATCAAGTTTTTAACTTCCCTTAACTCTGATGAGAGCTACAGGAATATCAACTCTTAAGTGAATAAGGCAGAAAATATACCTTTTATACTTCCATAAATATGGGTGTTTGGTTGAATGGTTAGAATGTTCATTTCCTGATCATGAAACCTAGGTTCAAATCTCAACATGGTCAATTTGTCAAAGAAGTGATTTTTGATGTTATTGGCCAGCGTGAGACATGTTCGGAAAGTGACTGAGAACCTATACTACAGGCTAATCCAAGTCTTATGAGTGAAATTGGGTAGACAAAACTGTTTGGAATCCATCAATGTTTATGCTAACATGGAGTCACAAGTCATTGTGACTGAGAGTTTGTTCAAACTGTTGATCACGCCAAATGATGCACAATCTTCAAGAAACTGTAATTTGGGTTTATGCAACATAGTTGCAGTATAAACCACAGGTGGACTCTGTAGGCCTTGAACAAACACAAATGGGCCTGAGCAGGCGTCTGCAATAGGGATTGGCAAGCTGTTTTAACAGATGGGAATGCTTGGAAACAAGTATCCATTATTATAATTATTCTGTGGGAAATCACTTTTATCTATAGAAAATCAGTCATTATTCTGATGCATTCCAGAAAGACTTTTTGTATGTAATTTAAAGACTACAAGGCCTTTATAATCTGTAAGCTATTCCCAATGATTTTACAAGCAGTCAATCAAATCAAATGTGGTTGGAAGTATCCACTGTAATAGATACTATAATTAGACATCAAGTGAAGCCTTACTCTTGTAGAGAAAGAGGCAGTGTGGTTATTTTGAAATTATCCGCTGACAGATCACTTCCTTTTGGAGTTAATTATGGCACCAAACTGAGCTTGGCTTTAGTTTTTGTCTTCCACCAGCAAGATAAACAAGAATAACCCACTTCAAAATGGCTTTAGCATTTATTATTCAAAGCTAACCTTTAAGGGATGTGCAGGTGGTGTAATGGTTAGTGGCTTGGAATGAGAACTTTGAGAGCCAAATTTAAATTCCAGCTGAGTTTGTTACATTCAGTATAAAAGAAAAGGTATGAATCCATCTCCCCCCCCAAAAAAAAACTATGGGCAAATAGCAGGACAGACTGGACCCTATAGCCTTCCTTAACAAACTTTGAATTCAAATCAGCTATCTTCCCCTAGACACACCACTGCTGCTACAGCTGCAGTACATGTTATGCTCTCTATAACCCAAATGGGTCTTGGGTCTCATAATCATGATAGCACCTTTAAGGGGCGAGTTCACTTTTTCAGATTCAGTTTAGTGTAAAAATGAAATCAAAGTGAGTATCAGAAGTTTTGCTTATTTAAGTTGTATATTTATTTCTATTTTAATGAAAAGTAATCACAATATTTTGAAACCTTCAATAATATATGTAGATAAATTCATTGTTTCTTTATTCAATGTTTATTCTGTTACAATTTTGATGAAAATCTATTTAATAATGCTATACAATCTCTTACAGAGAAAATACTGAAAAGGAATATTAATCAACCTACTATAAATGTTTGTGAAACACATTCCTTTATATCACCAATATTCATAAAATATGTACTTAAACAATGTAAGATTTATTCATTTGGAGATAAGCTAATATTACTCATTTCACTTCCAGCATTCGTCATGCACAATTTTTAATACATGCTTAAATTAATCTAACATTTCAAAAATGAAATCCACAGTAGACCACATGAAATATACATGTGATATTCCACACAACCAATAGAAATAAAACATAGAATTTAAAAATTGAAACATATCACTAATGCTGTCTACACAACCGATGAAAACAAAAAAAAACACAGAATAATTGAAAATTGAAATAGAACTCTGAATTAATCCACTCTAAAATTTCTGAAGTTAAATACCAAAATCTGTCAAATTTGGATACTGTTTTAACAGAGGTGCTACCAGGTCATTTAGAATTTAGTGTTCAGTCTATTTACACTTTAGTGTGCAGCCTCACCTCCACTAGAAGAATTTTATACTGCAGGATGATAAAAATAAGTTAAATAATGATTCATTATTAATAACATAAATATAATCAGAATCCTAATAATCAAAAAGGAGTAAATAGTGTATTAATAGTCATCATTATGATAGAATTCATTGGAGCTTCAGAACTGATACGCACTTTGTATATCCCTTGGAAATGCCAAAAACAAATCTACTTCATTTTTTTCTTGGTATTTTCCAGAAAATGTGATTGAGGTGTGACTGGAAAAACTCACTATTAACACGTCTCATTTTCTTTAAAATCCTTGTTTTGACATCCAACCATGATTGTTCAATAGCCTGAGTGTATGCTCCTGTCACTGGATTAACATAACATGTTCTTGATGAATCATTTTAAGATGGCGATAACCCATGGCACTTAGATTACCATATGCAGGCCAATTTATCTGAATGAATCACTAAATTTTTTTTACATTCTCACTCAACGATTGATAGTAGTGTTTTTATCACACCATTCCACATAAAAATACCAATAGTTAGAAGCTCATTTGAAACCAAAGGTCAAAAGGTAAAAAAAAATTCAGTAAATAACTATGTATCAAGCTGTGGAATTATTGACTCATTCTCAAATAAAGAAATTATCAATTTAATAAGTACTAAAATCAATTTGTGAGTTGGGGTGGGAGTATTTTTTTCAAATTGTTTAAATTAATAAATGACATAAAATGAGAAAAAAATGTAAAGAATTGGTGATAAATTGAGATTAATATAATTTGGTAGGATACCAAAAAACTGGTAGGATTTTAGCAGGTAAATGAGTTTAAAATCAGTCTTTCTCTTAAAAAGAAAAAAAATTAGTTTTCATTTAAACTAAAATAAGCTAGTAAATATATTTTTTTCAACTTTGAGAAGGTATTATTGATTCAGTGAAATTTCTGTTGGGTCGAATTTGGTAAATTTTATGCAAAATAAAATTTTGAAAAAAATTATTTGGAGCATTTTACCCTCTAATGCCGAGTTTCTTTCTCTAACCATAATTCTGCTTCTTTTCTTTCACCCTTAACCTCCAGAAGGAGTTTCGTCCTGGGTATGACGTTAAACTGCATCCAACAGCAAGGCCTCTGATCAGGAGGTTTTGAGGAGCGTGGGACCACCTCTTAATTGCTGGTGTTCCCAGGTCCACCCTGACCCGGGGTGGTAGCACCTGTCAGGGTCCCAGCTATGGGCAAATAGTGAACTCCTAGTCTAGCCCACATCCTAGGTATGACGGTAAACTGCATCCGCATCCATGGGTATGACGGTAAACTGCATCCGCATCATGGGGGTATGACAATAAACTGCATCCGCATCCATGGGTATGACGGTAAACTGCATCCGCATCCATGGGTATGACGTTAAACTGCATCCGTGTCCATGGGTATGACGGTAAACTGCATCCGCATCCATGGGTATGACGGTAAACTGCATCCCCATCCATGGGTATGACGGTAAACTGCATCCGCATCCATGGGTATGACGGTAAACTGCATCCGCATCCATGGGTATGACGGTAAACTGCATCCGCATCCATGGGTATGACGGTAAACTGCATCCGCATCCATGGGTATGACGGTAAACTGCATCCGCATCCTGGTTATGACAATAAACTGCATCCACATCCTGGTTATGGCAATAAACTACATCCACATATTGGGTATAGTGATTAACTACATCCAACAGAAAGGCCGTTTTTGAAAAAATAAGGTTGTCGGCTATATATTTTTGGGAAAATAGTATTACATAAATTTTTGAAAAATAATGTTGCCAGCTGTACGTTTTTGAGAAAAGGATATTACCAGCTATACGTTTTTGAGAAAAAAAATATTAACAGAAATGGATTTTTGACAAAAAAATATTACCAGGAAAAAAAAAAGTTGTCGGCATTAAATGACCCATTGAGGTTGATATGCTGTAAAACAAACCAACCAAACCAGAAGGAGTTGTTGGGATGTTGATGTGCTGATCTGCCAACCATTCTCCTCTATTTCTCATAGTTGTGTGCCAGAGCCTGAATCTCCACAAATAGTTTCTTGGTGTGCTCATTATGTGGCATGTCTTGAGCATTTTAAGCTTGTGGAGCCCATCCCTCTCAAAGCCAGTGTCCTACAGTTAGGTGGCTTGAATATATGACCATTGTAGTTCATCTGAGGAACCCTTCCACCTTGGCCAGTGACCTGTGTCAAGGAGGTCATTCACCCAGTAGTGCTGTGTTAGCACCACCCCGTCATGTGAGTTTGGCCTGCCAGCTGAACAACTTGAAGCCATCATGTAAAAGAATTAGATGCTTCAGGACCAGTGATGCCTGTCAACCTGAAGGTGCAGCATTTCAGACATCAAATGTAGTACCCCTATCCAGAGCTCCCTATGCCCACATATAAAGGGTGTGATGGATAAATTGTCCGAGAATTATGCAAAAATGAAAACACTGACATCTCATTTTAACAGATATATTTACCAGAATTACAAAAAATATCTTGAAATACTAAAGAGTAAATTTATTCAATAAAATCACCATTCCCTTCAATCATGGCCTCCAGACAACTTCAGAATCTCCTGCAACTCTTCTGGATGGTCTCCTTGTTTAAATTGGTGAATGCTGCCATAATCCTTGCCTTCAGTTCATCTTTGGTATTACAAAAAGTTTTGTTGGGCTTTCGCTCAACTGCACCTCACACATAATAATCAAGGGGAGTTAGGTAAGAAGTAATGTGGTCGCAGAAATTGTCTGACAGCCATGGTTGTATGGCATGGTGCAGTCCTGTTGCCAGACATAGTCTTCCAGCAGCCACCCTCTTGACTCGGGACAGCACTACTTCTTCAAGATGTAGGCCTCTGTGTTGAGTCCCTCACCAACAAATTTGGGAGTTCTTTTCTTATCAGAAGGAACAGAGTGAGTTCTCCAAGCTACCATACCTACATAATCAACATTATTCATCCAACTCTTTTTCAAATCTTTTGCATTGTTAGATTGACACTCAAACACTCTGAAATGTTTGTATTTGGAGCTTCTAAGCACAAATGCCAAGCAGTACAGCATTCTGTTTCCTAATTTCTGGTGGTGCGAATTGCGTCAGGGTGCTCTTTTTCTCACATATGGTGTCCAACAGGCCCTACTATACTGTGTAGTTGACAAAAACCAAAACAAATAATATGCATGTGTGAAATTAAAATGTAAAATGGGGACAACTTACTCATCGCACCTTGTATATTTAAACTGTAACTTTATTTTTAAGTGATGGCTTGTCACCATCTAATGGCCAGCTTCTTTCTCTAACCATAATTCTGCTTCTCTGCAACTCCTAAATAGATGACTTCTGACTATATAGGCCAATGACTAAAAATTCCCTATCTTCCAGCTGAGTGCTATTTGATTCCAAATGTTTTCATTTGTTTATTTTATTTATATAATTCATATTTTCCCTACTTGACAACAGTGTGTCATTTGCTTTTAAACTCTTGATTTTTTTTTTTTTTTTTTACTGCTGTTTATCTTAAAGTGTTGTTGCTTAAAACCATAGTGTTACGAGGATGCATTTCTATAGAAAGGTTTCTACTGAGTCCTACTTGTTAATACAAAAAAGTTTTCATTCATGAAGTAGTTGTAAAATAGAGAAATTAGAAATAGAATGTTTGGAAGATTCTAGATCATTCTAGTATATTCGAGAAAAATCTAGAAATATGCTAATTAGGTGCTAGCCCTTATAAAAATAGGTTTTTCTGGGCCTCCTCCTATAGGGTCTCGCCAGTAACAGCCCTAGAGCTGGCTAAGAGTCCAGATGTCGTCTGCAAACATTAAAATGTGCCGATATTTGTGGGGTTGCCATCCCCCTCTGACCGTATTTCATTGGTTGTTCTCGTTATACCTGGCCTCGACATTCTGCCGCCTCGACTGGCAATGACCATATTAATGTCCCTGTAGATCAGGAGGGTGGTTCCCTTCATCTGAGTTGTGCTGTTTGCTTGTGCACTTTCGAGCGTACAGCTGGACTCTCTGACCATATGTACCAAATGTATCCTAATCAGTGGAACGAGTTAAAGAAACAGCGCAATGCCTAATATCACTCACACGCCTGCACCTATGTCCGATGGACCCCTGAAGACCTCAGTTGTATGGCTGCACTAGAGCGTGAGGCATTGTCCCTTAACGTGCACAACATAAACACGTATATCGGGTCCTGCATGGCGCGTAGCAGTGATCAAGTTAGCTGCAGGCGACGTAGGAAGGACTATAAAGACCTTCTGAAATTGCTTGAGAACTCTGCTCTCTGTCCTGGCCCTGACAGTGTTCAGTCCCAAGTGGTTCTTGGTGACTCTGGTGACCTGCCCCTGTGGGGATCCCACCGGCTTGTCCAGTGGCCCCTGTAGAGAGGACTAGCCGCATCTGGTCTGGCCCCGAGATTAAAGTTTTAACATCTGCACCACCTGGTACAACTGACGCTGACATGGCCCCTCTCCATCCTGGATGCAGCATCTCTACCATCCGCTCCAAGAGGCGTTGCCATCCTAAAGTCACCCCTCTGGTTGATGATATGGGTTCTGCGCCCCAGGATGCTCTGGATGAGGAGCCGGATATGACGGAGGCTCAGCTGCCCAATAACGTACAGCATGACAACGCTCTCAGCATTGTTGAGTATATCAACGTTCTCTTGCCTTTGATTTCCGATATGGCACTTTGGAACAAAGCCAAGCAGGCCCTTAGCGATCTCGATGGCTTCTCTTCACTGTATTATGAAGTTTTCCCCAGAAACAGGACTAGAAATAGACACTCGATACTACCCGTGAAGGCAGGAATATGCTGATGTCGCCATCAGCGCTTGGCCATCTATAATTTCCTGCAACGACTCCATGCGAGAAATCCAAGATCGGTTGCCAAGAGGGTCCTCAACAGCGATCTCTCTTATGAGGGTCTCATTGCCAAACGATCCTTCTCCGACGAGGATTTTCTATGGAAATGGAAACCAGTATTCGAATGTGACTGTTTTGCAGACCTGGCCGGAGACCATTTTGGCCCACCAATGAACGATCTGATTACCCCATGGAATTTCGACCCATTGCCATTGGGAACTACTTTGTGCGCGTGTTCCACCAAGTCCTGGCTAGTCGCCTTGAAGCATCCCTGACCAACCATCAAGACCAAGTCTGGTTCCAACGTCTTGACTGGATTGCTCCCAATGTCCTTAAATTACATGTGGCCATATTGGAGGCTCGATCTAAGAACGAAAATTTAGTGGTTGCCTCTGTAGAGATTCGTAAGGCATTCGACTCAATCTCGCACAAAGCTCTCCTTGGCATATTACGGTGGACGGGGGACCCCGACCTCCTTCTGAATTACTTTCACTCCTACTTCAGCTCCAGTAGATTGCAGATCAGGAGGGATCTGATACTGAGGAGGAGTACGCCTTTTCCATTGGTGCGCTAGAGTTGAATCAGTTGGCTTATGCCGATGACTTAATACTATTCGCCAGCTCCCCTGATGAGATGCAGAGGCGGATTGACCGACTTCTTGTTGGCCTTTGCAGACTCGGGCTTCAGCTCAATGCCCTTAAATGCCATGTGTTATGCATTCGTGGGAACAAGAAGAGGAAGTTCTGCTATGTGGACACTGCTGTGTCCATAATGGTGGACGGCGTTGCCCTCCCGGTTGTGACTGCTGAGTCGAAATTTAACTATCTCGGAGTACAGTTGAACTGGAGGGGTGTCGCTCGGACCCCGCTTGGTCTAGACCAGCTTTTGACCAGGCTCGATCGGGTTGCACTAAAACTGTAGCAAAAGCTTAACTTCCTGAAAAAGTTCTTGCTTCCGCGCTTTAATCCCCGTCTTGTTTTCGGCCATCATCATAGGACTGAGCTGGTAAAGGGGGATAAGATGATTCATTGGGCGGTTCGTAGGTGGCTTCGGCTGCCTACTGACTGTCTCAATTCCGTCATCCACTCACCAGCGAGATTCAGCGGTTCAGGGGTTTCTTCGCTTGAAATGCTCGTTTCCACACTGAAGGACAAATACCTAAGCCTGTTTACCGATGGGTATGCAGAGGATGAACCAATTGCATCCAATCTCTCAGTCCGCTACTTAATGATGCACAGATTCAGTAACTCTATCAACTGCACCCGTGAGGACCTGGTTGAGGACCTGCTTAGTAGGTATGATACCAGGGGCCTACAGGGGTATGATCATGTTCCAGCTGTTAACAGTTGGCTTGATTATGCCCCTGCCAACTTGGGTGGCTTTGAATTTCAGGATGCCATCTGTATGGGCACGCCAGCCTGGTTATCCCGGGGTGACCGTCGGGTTGATACGGTATGTAAATGTGGGCGCAATGCTCCCATGAGCCTGCCCCATGTTGCCCAAGCCTGCTGTCTCATTGATGGTATCCGAAGAAAATGGCACAGCAATGTTGTGCTTTTTGTGGCACAAGCCATGAAGAAGCTGAATCTTGATGTCATTATGGAGCTGCGTTTTGAAACTGAGCGAGGTCTGCGAAAGCCTGACATCATGATCTGCATCGAAAGGGGGTTGATTTTCCTGGACATGCAGGTGCATCCTGATTCTGTTGTCTGCAGTCTGGATACTTGCAACAAAGAAAAGATCAGAAAATATAACCAGCCTTGATTCTTCGATGCGGTGTGTGAATGTTATGGTTGTGATGTTCCCATCCGTGTCATTGCTCTGACGTACAACTAGCGAGGAGTGGTTGCCCAACAGTCCTATCAGGATTGTCATATATTAGGGTTGTTGCGGTGGAGGCATTTTGGGATGATTTCCAGAATTGTCCTCCGTGATACTGCTCGCATGCTCTGGGCTTACTGGTGTGCTCCGGCGGAGGGGTTAATTCGCCCTGTTGCTATGCCGAGGTTGCTCTGCGACTGCTCTGAGTAGTCTAGTTGAACCTAACTTCCCAAAAGAAAAAAAAAATATATTGATTTTCCTTTCCTTTCATTGCCGGCGTACTGTGGGGACTTCCGGTCTACAGGGGACTAACTCACCTAACCTTCTTTGGTTAAAGGGAAATTTCCCACCCCCGCCCAAAGATGACATCTAACGTGCCCGAGGATTATTATATCCAGCCGAAAGAATCTCTATGAAAAGTTGCCGACCAACAAAAACCCCATGGAACAAATCTGGTAAATAGAGTTTTGACTATTTTCATTGACCAAACTACCAATTATTTAATATATTCTCACATTTATGGATTTCCAGTTATTAGCATTTAAATTACTTCACTAGCCCTAAAGTGGTAATAAGACTTGACACCCTTTCCTTCTCCCTCATAACACTTCGCCCATAAATTCTGTGTTTTCTGTTTTTTGTAAGCCACAATTGTATATCTTGTATATATTTTATGTTGTATTTTAGAAAATTAAATATTTGTTTGTGATTTAGCTCTGTGTTTTGGTAAATCATTTTTTTTTATTTATTACAATTTCCAACACGTAACAAAATGGGAGCTCATCCAAGTCAATAATATCGTAAAAAAAACAAAAAAAAAAAAAAGAAAAATTCGAAATACATATTTCGCAAAAAAAATAAAAAAAAATAGCCAAAACAAACACATGCCTTTTTCTGTGGAAAATTTTAAAGTTTAGCTGATCTGGGTGAATCATTCAAAGTTTTACAAAAATCGGAGTTATTACAAATTGCAGACTACTTCAGGTTAAATACAAACCCATCAATGAAAAAAACAGAAATAAAAAGTATTGTATCTAAAGAACTAATGGATAAAAATCTCTTAGACTCATGTAATATTGACAAAAAAGACGACCAGAGTAATTTACATTTTCAATTAGAAATAAAGAAATTAGAGATGCAAGAAAGAAATAGAATTGGAAAGATTAAAAATTGAAGCTGAAATAGTTAGAAAAATTGAAATTACAACAAAAAAAATAGAAGTCAAAATTCCGATAATTCTTCCTTAAGTGCAGCATTTGATGCAGGAAGATATATCAAACTAGTATCTAAGTTTTATCAAAAAAAGTGGAAAAATATTTTCCTCATTTTGAAAAAATTGCAATAAATTTAGGATGGCCTTATGAAATCTGGTCAACACTCTTACAGACGGTTTTGGTCAGCAGAGCTGCTGATATATACTCGGCTCTTAGTATTGAAGAGGCCACAGATTATGAAAAAAAAAAAATGCTGGAGGCATATAGGCAAAAATTGAGGAAATATAAAAAATTCGAACGGCAGACATACGTTGAGTTTGCTAGAGAAAAAGATCTTTTTGATAGATAGGTTAGGGCAAAGAAAATAAATAATGATTATGATAAGTTACGCCAGCTCATTCTTATTGAAGAATTTAAACAATGTGTTTCACAGGAAACTATTAACGAGGCCGCGGTAATTGCAGATACATATAGTCTAACTCACAAGAAGAGTTTTTAAAAAATTTATATAACCGAAAACCAGTCAGGTTTTCATATAAATACACAAACACTGTCGGAATTTCACCCTCATAATGTATCTTGGAGAAGTTATATATACAAAAAAAATAAAAGATACACCTAAAAGTTCTCTTCCAACGGAATGAAAAATTTCCTGTGCCTACTGTAAGAAGGATAATCACATCACATCATATCTGATTGCCAAATCCTAAAAAGAAAACGGGAAGAAAATAACTCCCTTCAACCTCATGCCTTTGTTGTACAAAAAATTAAGAGCAACTCCTTTCTTCAGTCTTCCTTCTCAAAACTAGGTGTTAGAGAAAGAAATAAAAACTCATGTATGGAAAATTATAGACCATTTTTGTCCCAGGATTCTGTTTACATCAACGACCCTGAGAAAGCTAGGCCTGTCCAAATCTTGTGAGACACCAGAGCGTCTCAAACCTTACTATTAGAAGGCATACTACAACTATCGGACTCGACTTTCACTGGCGATTTTGTTTTATTACAAGGCATTGAATTGGGTGTCATTAAGGTGCCCCTTCACAAAATTTATATAAAATCGAAATTGGTGAATGGTCCCATCATAGTCGGTATATGACCAACCCTACCAGTTAAAGGGGTCTCCTTACTGTTAGGCAACGACTTAGCAGGTGACAGGGTAGTAGCAGAACCAGTTGTCTGTGATAAAATAGAAATAAACAATGAATTTTTGGTCGAAGAAAACAGTGACGCATGCCCTGATTGTGTTATTACTAGGGCTAAAGCAAAGAAGCAAATTTCAGAAAAGAAAGATTCAGCAACACCAGCTAATTTGTTACAATTGAATGAAACCTTTATATCTCATCATTTAGAACAAACCAATAATTCGAATAAAAAAATTAAATAAACCATCTCCCCAAAAAAGAAATGGCACAGAAAAAATGAAAGATGATCTAAATCAAAATCAACTTGTTATTGAACAAGAAAAAGATCCTGAAATTTGTCTTTTAAAAAATAAAATACTCCCTTTAGAAGAAGCAAGGAAAGTTAGAGAATGAGGTAATGGCAGCCAGTGGATGCCAGTCTAAATGAGGAGTGGAAGATAATAAACCAAATAGTGGTCCCAAAAATATACAGACAAGAAATACTAAACATATCTCATGATACTCCAATGCCAGGACATTTTATGTCTTGTTTATTTCAACAAGTAATGAATGAAATGGCTATTAAACAATATAAATCTAGTACTTGTCACCCTGAATCACAGGGGGCTCTTGAGTGTTTTCATCAAACAGTAAAGTCTATGATCGGAAAATATTGTTATCAATATAAAAAGGATTGGGGCGAAGGGGTGCATTTTGTTTTGTTTGCCACTATAGAAGCTGTTCAAGACACTCTTGAGTTTAGTCCTTTTCAATTGGTTTTTGAACATACAGTTAGGGGTCCTCTAAGACTTCTAAAAGAAAAATGATTGTTTGAAAAAAATGAGATGCATCTTTTGGACTATGTATCAAATTTTAAAGAGAAATTATACAATGCTTTCAAAATAGCACAAGAAAATTTAATAAACTCCCAAATTAAAATGAAGACTAGATACGATAAAAATAGTAAGAATCGTAAATTTGAAAGTAGTGACAAAGTTTTAGTATTTTTACCAATTCCTTATTGTCCTCTACAAGCAAGATATTTTGGTTCTTATGAGATAGAAAAGAAAATTAATAATGTAAATTATATCATCCACACCCCAGATCAAAGGAAAAAGAAAAGAATTTGCCACATAAATATGTTAAAAAATTACATCGACAGAAATTATGTAACTAATACTAAACCAGTCTCAACTTTAATAAAAATTAGTAATACAAATCAATTTGAAGATGATTTAGACAATAATGAAGATACAGTTATTAGGGAGAAGGACATGGGTCAGAGTAATCATTTAAAAAACTCGGAAATCCTGTCTAATTTAAATGTAAAATTCAAACATTTATCAAATGAGAAAAGAAAAGACATTCATGGTTTGGTCAATGATTTTCAAAATTTTTTTCCTGATGTTCCTAGAAAAACAACGGTTGCAGTACATGATGTTTTAGTTGGAGATGAAAAACCCATCAAACAACATTTTTATAGGGTAAATCCAGTAACCAAAAGTGACTCTTTTCCAATTCCTAGAATTGAGGACTGCATTGACAACATTGGCAAGGCGAAATATGTTAGCAAATTTGATTTAATGAAAGGTTATTAGCAAGTGCCATTAACTGACAATGCCAAAGAAAGTTCAGCATTCCGGATGGTTTATACCAATATAAGGTTATGGCGTTCAGGATGAAAAATGCACCGGCAACCTTTCAAAGGATGATGCATTCCCTTCTACACAAAATTCAGGGATGTGAGGTCTACATAGATGATGTAATCATGTACAGCATGACTTGGGACGAACATATACACATCATCAAACAATTTTTTCTTAAGCTGGAAGAAGCAAACCTATGCGTGAACCTAAACAAGAGCGAATTCTGTCATGCAAAAGTAAATTATTTGAGTCATACTGTTGGTCAGGTTAAGCCTATCACAACAAAAGTGGATGCTATCTTAAAGTATCCTATTCCAACTAATAAAAAACAACTAATGAGATTTCTCGGTATGGCGGGAGTCTACAGAAGATTTTGTAAAAATTTCTTATCAATAGCAAGTCCTCTAACCGACCTCCTTAAAAAGGAAGTAAAATACAAGTAGAGTGAAACCTGTAATAAGGCTTTCAACAGAATCAAGTCAACTCTCATTGGTGGCCCATCTCTTGCAACTCCAGTTTTTTCAAAGCAATTTAAACTGCAAATTAATGCCAGTGATGTCGGTATGGGTGGTATCTTAATCCAAGAAGATGATGAAGGTGTCGATAGAGCCATTGGATATTTCTCAAAAAAGTTAAACACTTACCAGAAGAACTATTCTACTATTGAAAAAGAATGCTTGGCAGTGTTATCAGCACTACAACATTTTGACTTTTACCTCAATGTTACTGTTTATCCTGTTCTGATTTATACCGACCATAATCCATTAACTTTCTTTCAAAAGATGACTAACAAAAATCAAAGACTTACAAGATGGAGTCTTCTCCTGCAAGAATATGATATTATTATAAAACACATTAAAGGAAGGAACAATGTTATTGCAGATGCTTTATCTAGAGCATAACTTTCAAAAAAAAAAAAAATTGATATTATGACTTATTTCTTTACAAAAAAAATAGACTGATATTGTCTTATAAAAGTTTTTCATTATAATTTCAAAACTTTTACTTTGAAGAGGGGAAGTGTTATGAGGATGCATTTCTATAGTAAGGGCTTCTACCGAGTCCTACTTGTTAATACAAAAAAGTTTTCATTCATGAAGTAGTTGTAAAATAGAGAAATTAGAAATAGAATGTTTGGAAGATTCTAGATCATTCTAGTATATTCAAGAAAAATCTAGAAATATGTTAATTAGGTGCTAGCCCCTATAAAAATAGGTTTTTGGAAAAGGGTTGTCACTTGGTGAATGGAAATTTCTGCCAGTATCAACTCTGGCTTTTTTGATTCAAGGATTATTATATCCAGCTGAAAGAATCTCTATGAAAAGTTGCCTACCAACAAAAACCCCAAAAGAGAATCCCTTGGAACAAATCTGGTAAATAGAGTTTTGACTATTTTCATTGACCAAACTACCAATTATTCAATATATTCTCACATTTATGGATTTCCAGTTAGCACTTAGATTACTTCGCTAGCCCTAAAGTGGTAATGATACTTGACTCCCCTTCCTTCTCCCTCGTAACGCTTCGCCCGTAAATTCTGTGTTTTCTGTTTTTTGTAAGCCCCAATTGTATATCTTGTATATATTTTATGTTGTATTTTAGAAAATTAAATATTTGTTTGTGATTTAGCTCTGTGTTTTGGTAAATCATTTTTTTTTTCTTTGTTACAATTTTCAACACGTAATAACAGGTAAAATCATTTACAGTCCATTGACTATACGTGAATTCTAAGCTAATCAATCAGGTATACAGTCTCAGAGAGAGATGTCTATCAAAATTAATATTATACTTGTATTTGACTAGGTCTCAAATGCCAACTATTTGTTTTAGAGATAATCTTTGTAACAACATCTTTTCTCTGACACACCTTACAGTATTTAGATAAAATTTTAAAAATGATTAGCTTACGGTCACATCACATTGAAACACCAGTTCTCATATGATCATCAAAGTTAAGCAATATCGAGCAGTACATAGATAGGTGACCGCTTGGGAATACCAGGTTCTGTAAGCTTGGATGTGCAGGTGGTAGATAATGGTTTGGAAGTATTAATCAGAGGGCTGAGTTTCAATTTCAGTTGGGTTTGCTATATTCGCTTACATGCAAATACCCTTGGAAAAGGTATGAATTCACCTCTTCTCCCCCAGCTATGGGTTAATTAGTAAGATTTGTATCATCAAACCATTTTAATTAGTAAGACTTGTATCATTAAACCATTATCTCAGAAAAAAAATTCTTTCAATCTAAAAATATTTTCTGGCTTTTAACTAACCTGCAAATGGTTGATAAGTCATAGATCAAATTGATCAAATAAAAATGATAGTATATTTTGTTAAGTCCTTATTATGAAGTATGTTTTTCCCTAATTAAAATGATAAAAATGGACATGTTAAAACAAGAAGAAAAATTAACAAAAAAGTGGTATCAAAAAATAACGTTACTATAAAGTAATGCTATTTTATCAAAATACAAAAAAGCTGTTGAACCTGTTTATTGATCCTCTCGTCAAAACTGAATCAAGGATGAGAATGGGCACAACAACTAAAATGAACACCTACTTTTCTTTAATCAGTATCACACCATGCAAGGCAGTAAAGCCACTAAGACACAAAGGGTTACAGGGTGTGGAAGAATTAGAAACAGAAACATTAAAAATGAGCAAGAGGAAAGAGTAATCATGAGGACTGGAGATAGTGATTGACATTGTATTTAAATTTTTGCAGATTAAAGTTTGCTGCAAAGCATGGAGCTGGAAGGGAGTTCCACAAGTGAGAATTGTGAGAAAAGAAACTGTTAGCATTAAATTTATGCTTACATCTAGCCAGCTCAACTGTAAATTGATGAGATCTCAATGCCAGTCTTGTACTGCGCTTAAATTCAAAAAGTCTAGGTACCATAGCAAAGAGTTCATCTGAACATTTACCATGAAAACATTCATAGAAAACACAAAGAGAGGCAAGCTTATGGCGATGAGAAAGCAACTGAAGACAAGCCACCAGATCAGGAACAATAATACTGCTGATGAAATGTTATTTTCTTCCCATTATTATTGTTGAACTCTGCTTGAATCAGCCTTTTCAACTTGTGGCTTCATAAATATCTTTGATCACTTCACCATTATTATAACAAAGATACTGCCACCTGGTGTCACCAATACAAAGGAGATAACTGTTTTCCATCAAAAACTTAGGTTTATATATAGACCACATGATGTCAGTTATGTGTTACTTACTAATATTATAGTTACTTATAAAGGTTAGTTTTGGCACAAGAACAGAAATATGAGACACTAAGTGAGGATCAAACTCACTATTCAATAATAATAATAATAATAATCTGCGTGACTGCGAATCCCATGACCCTGATGGTCATGGGGTGCTGCAGCCGCAGTAGAAGTGGTGTTTCTTGGGCAAGATAGCCTGACGGAGTCCAACCCTCTCCAGGCCAGTTTGAATTCAGAGTTACCTTCTCGTAGACTGGTTACCACCCAAGGCTATAGAACCCAGTCTGTCCTACCTACAGTAACCAATGCAAAAATGCATCCCAAGAAAGTCACATTTTTAATATTTGCATTTCAAACATTCTAATTTCATTTTTGTTTCAAAAGTTGGTTTAATCCAATGAATTTATATTCATCACATCTTAAATTTGCACATTGTTTTATTTTTATATATTATCACACTAGTAATTGATGAGTGTTCTCCCTCCCCAACCTTCTCCCTGCAAAATTGCCAGCTAATACATATTCTCTATTAAGTACTTACCTGTCAGTGCTTGGTATGATCACCGTGGAAACCAATCCAGAATTTAGCACAGGTTGAAGAATAGTAAGTACAGAAGTTTATAGATACTGCAAATCATACATATTAAATGACACATACATATATGAAGATCTAATTGGGCAATAAAACAACTGTGACCAATGAAACATTTTCAAATTGGTGTTCTTAGATGTTTTCATTAAAATCATGAATCAGTAATATTTCCACTCATTTTCTATTTTTTTTATACCTAAAGTCAGATAGATATCTGCCATTTATAGATTCATTTTTTCTCTAAAAAAAAAAAAAATAGGGTGACTATTAAAATTTATTTATTGTATTAATTAATATTTTAATTTTTCCTTAATGTTTCTTGAATGTTTTCTGTACAAATAATGTATTAACTAAGTAATCTATGTCACTGATGTAAAACAATTCTTCTGTTTTAATGAACAATTCCTTTTTTTATGCCTTACTTTTAGTTAAGGCTAAATATCTTTTAATTAAAAGAAATATCAATTTTAGGGTGCATAAAAATATTTTAATTTTTTTGCAAACCATTGCTTGAAAGCTTCTTTCATATACACGTCTAGAGACTATGACTATAAATTTTATGTTCTTATCGTATAGTCAAAGGAAATTTTGTTCTTGAGAAATGGTGTCAACAAGATTCCTCACAAGAACTTAAAAAAAAATCTTTCAACCAAAGTTAAATGAAATATCAATGTCATAAACAAATTTCAGTTTTTGAAAAATTTATTTTTAGTTGACTATTTTTTTATACATATACATAAACAAGATAGTAACATGTGGGTATATTGAATTTTGATATATTGTATACTGTTTTGGTTGGTGGTATCTTTATCAGAAGTATATTTAAAAAAATAAATATGTTCAATTTTTGAGGTATTTAAGAAGCTCATATCATCAAGCCAATAAATTTGAGAAGACAATGGACACCAATTGATATAAATTAAAATAATTGAAAATGATAGACAAGGAATTAATTGAAATAGTTTTATTCACAACTAATAAAAGTTTATAGTAAAGTTGTACTAGAGATGAAAAATGTATCTTTTACAGTTTAAGTGACTTGTAAACAGTAGGTATTATATTTTTATATTACTTATAAAAAAAATTTGCCATCTCCATTGTAACGGTAATATTTGCCATTTCTATCATAAAAGTAATAATATTAGCTGTTTCCTTTATAAGAAAATATTTAGCATTCATTGATCAAGAAGTCAGTGCTGGTTTTGGTTGAAATTTATAAAATCTTTCTCTGAAAACAATTTTTCAGGAAAATAGGTATTTAAAGTCCATTAGCTGTTATTGTTCTTTTCAGTATTGAAGAGGACTTTCTTCCTTGCTTTTTTTTTTGGGGGTGGTTTAGTGTGGAACATCAGAATCTTAATTTGGTCATTATTTTTACTTTGAGTTACATGTGCTATCCATTTTAGTTGTTGCTGTTGTTGAAAGTCCTCAAGGTTTCTGTTGTTTGGTACATTTCTTTGTTTGTAATTCTGTAATGCTAATCCACAAGGTTCGAAGAAGGATGTTTCCTCAGTGCGATCTACACACTTCACTCACTCAAAGCGTTTTCTAACCATAAAGTAATTACAACTTAAAACTAACTTCTGTAGATAACAAGATAAAGTGATTTCATCAAACCAACATCATCATCTTTTATTTCCTAACAATATTCTGATTAATACAAAGTTTTTATTTCATCACTTATCTGCTATATTAATTTTTATGACATTTTTAATCTTTTACCCAGAGGAATACAATATTTTCAGTTCTTGTTTGTCTATAAATTTAAATATCAGTAAAGCAATTTCAGGCAGTCATTAATGAAAAGAACTTGCATGGTTGCCTGGCATTGCCTGGAATGCAGGTTCTATTTGTATTCTCTCATGTACAGGAATTCCTCTATTAATGCATATTTGATTAATGTGTTTTTGATTAGTGCACTAAAATTTACTATACCAAAATTCAATTAGTGTATGCATAATACTCAATTAGTTCAGTAAAACATTCTCCAGTTTAAACATAGTAATTGAAAATTGATTTTTTTATAGTTTCTAAAATTTAAAAATGGAAAATGGTTAACTATTTTATTTGTCAAGTATTACGTTATCTAAATAATTATAGTAGTGTTAAAAAAAAAAATGGACGGTTATATAAATAGATAGATTTTATAATATAAGCTGATAATAAAAATACATATTTGAATATTTGAGAAGTAAGGAGGTACAAATGAAAAGATTTGAAATTGACAACTTTTTTCCATTTCACAGAAACAACCATTAAACACATCTATCTTCTCTTTCTTCCATTCTCATTGAAACCAAATAATATCTCCGTTTTCTATCTACCCCCTCCCAATCAAAACTGAATGGTCATTATTTATGAGGTATTAGCAGAGCATAAAATTTGTGCTAACAGAGAGACAATTATAAATAAGATATTATATTACATTATATTCATTATTCAGTTATGGTAGATATGTAACACTACATTCATTTTTAACATGTGACTTTTTGTTTTGAGTTAAATGCTCTTTCTATAAATTGACTGAATGTTATATTTTTGGTAAATTCTGCAGTCATCTAAATTTCTCTTTTTTGTTTCTATTTTTTGTTCATTTATGTTATTTGGTGCTGTAATATGAATAGTTAAAACTTATTCACTACATTGCCCAGTGTGATATCAAGTTATGCTGTAAATATATTGATTAGTTTGTAATGAGAAACCAAACACTGCATTTATTTAATGGAAAAAATAATGCTTCTCTTTTACTCTCTATGCTAGAATATACTTTTTTTCTCTCTCATTCATATGCACATTTTATTGGAGTTAAATCAGGTTTCAAAATTACTGACATTGTCATCCTCTTTGTCTTTCATATATCTTTAATTTCAAATTATAACTTTTTCTTTGTTTTTTTTTTTTTTTTTTTTTTTTTTTTGTAAATCATTTGGGATAATTATATATTTCCCTAACACCACCAGTGGTTGGTCTTTGAACCCAAACAAAAGATGAAATCTTGAATGCAGATTATTTAACCAATTTTCACCTAATTTGAAAAAGCTAACCAATGCCAGATTTACACATGGGCTGCAGCTAAAAACAAAAAGTAAAAATATAAGAACAAAGGAGATTTTTTATTTCATTTTAGCTGGAGTTTTTCATGATTTTTTTACACCAAAAAAGCATCATCTAAAAATATCTTTCTTTTTTTTTTTATTTTAAATAATAATAATAATAAAGGGGCTTCCAAATTTTATTAGCCCAGGGGCCTCTTATAGCCTAAATCCTGTCCTGGAGGTAGCATAATCTTCCTATATCTTGTTTATCTTCATTTGTCTCAAATCTGGACTAAGCTCAGCTAATCTCCAGTCTTCTATTTGATAATTCTCCAAATGTCATTATTTGGATTATATAATAGTTAAATTCATTTTCAAACCACTATCTGGAACACATGACAGAAAATGAGACAACCAAAATCTGAAGACACATTGGAATAGCAAAAGATGTCTTCTAAAAGCTAAACACAGTATTAAGAAACAGGAACATTTTCTTAGAAAAAAAGAAAAGTGTACTGAACTGCTATGTAATAAAAAAAATTTCCCACTATGAAAGTGAATGCTGAACAATTTCCTCACAGATGAAGAGACTTAAGGCATCAGATGTGGTTATATGTAAGAATGCTGAGAATACCATAGATAGAACATGTTAGCAATGAGGAAGTTTTAAGGAAAATGGAAACAAAATGGACATTTAAAATCAGAAAGAGTTGAAATTTCTTGGATGCATAATGAGGAAAGAATGCTTTATGAATTTTACACTGGCAGGACATATTTGTAGGCAAGAGGTGGGGGTAGATAGAAATGTCACCTACCTGAAGAGCTTGTATAAATGAATGTCAGTTCAGTGATTGGGAAGGATAGTAAAAAAAAAAAATCAATAATACTAAGAACTACAAAGCACAAGAAGTTGTGGAAAGCTGTGATCACCCATGTCCTAAAGGGACATGGTATATAGAAATTTGAAAGTGTTTAACACTTTCAGTAAACTTTGCTTAACATCACAATTTAATGAGTGATTGTATTTAATTGGATGCCAGCTGAGAATTATCAGAAATCAATAATATTAGACATTGTGCAGTAATTGATTGCAGCTATTAATATGTTTTTATTCTTCATAAAATATACTTTAGTTGTTTGGAGAGTTGAACTTTTGTTTTGTATCTTGAAAGAGAGAGAGAGAATAAAGATTAACACATATATATGTGTGTGTGTGTGTGCAAATATATAGAAAAATAGGAAAGAACCCGTTAGGTAAATAATCTGAAGTTCTTTAGTACTTTTGTTTTTATTTTTAAAAAACAGTGCTCAATACAAAAGTAGAGCCTAAATTATAATTATTTTTTTAAAAATATGATTTCTTCGCTACATAAGAGTTCTCTTGTTTCAAATATAATTTCAATATAACTTCAATATAATTATTAAAATTAAATTGAATTAAAGTATCAAGCTCTGTTTCATCCTCAAGCGAAATTTTTGAAAAATTTTGCTTGAGGATGAAACAAAGCTTGCTACTTTTAATTCAATTTAATTTATATATATATATATATATATATATATTTATATATATATATATATATATATATATATAAAGAAAAGGTAAAGAGAATAGAGAAGGAAGCCTGAAAGAGTAAAGGTCATCAGAGAGGAATAAAATAAAGAGTCAATAAAAAGAGATAAGAAAGCATAAAAGCAAATATATAGAGACAAAAAGGTTAAAAGATGGAAATTAAAAAAATCTGGGCGTCATATCACAAAAATCACATCTTGTTTTCTATTCATTATTTTTCTGTCACTTGTATTTGTTTTTAAAATTTCATAAAAACAGCATCACAAAAATCACTTGGAATGTTTATTAGGTATCCCAAACTAAAAGTTTATTTTCAGTATATCTAATGTCCTTTAATACAGGCATAGAGAGCTTGACAAAACATAAAAAATAGTACCAAATGTACAGGATGTTCTAAAAGTCATAAAACTATTGGCAGAAAACATACACTTGTGAAATAGCAGCCAGGGAAAATTTGCATGATATCATCTTTCATAATTCGACAAAATAAAATTTCTTAATAATAATTCTGTCACATACAGAAAAATGATTTCATTTGGTAAATAAATATAAAATTTACAAGGTTTTTCAATGGTAATGTGACTTTGGAATACTCTGTAGATCAATTAGCAACAAAATTATGGCCAAAGTTTGTCAGAACTTATATTTTCTGTCTCACATGCTATTGGGCTAAAAGCCAATAAACAAGATACCAACAGTTAAAATTGAAGGAAATTTCACTATTTTGACACGTTATTGCAAACTAAAGCAGTTTGGGATACTTATTATTATTGATAGTTTATCATTATAATTATCTCAATTTTTATTTATTTCAGATCGTAAAGTCATGGCTGTACAACCATGGAACATGTATTTTCTTTGGTATGAAAATCTCTGGTTTGTATTATCTTTTATACCAAAATCTTTGTATACAAATAAATTTATAAATGTATGTGAACTGCTTTTATCAAAAGAAAAACAAATAACGTGATAGATGTTAAACTCATTCTTTGCAATTATAGCAAAACAGTTCTGCTAAACAATTCTACAACTGTCATCAGATGTACTATCAGACAGCAATTCTTTAGCTACAGTTAACATACCAAATGTAAGAGAACCAACTTTCTCTTTACCTTCTCTTTATTCAACTCAATCTTTCTTAAGAGAAGTGGGTGAGAGAATATTGCATTTATGTAATCCCAGGCAAATGTACAAAAGGAGACTTCAACTGGCCCTTGATAGACAAATTTGAAGAATATATGCCCATGTTCAAAGATTAAAAAAAGAAATCTGCTATGGCAAACCATATCTGGAGGAAGAAAGAAAAACATTATTTTCTCTGGGATGATGTCCAAATAATAATATCATTGCTGGTTGTGAAAACTGAAGAAAATGACATCAATTAATTTGGATTAGTATTTAAGTCAGGCCAGTGTAGATTTCAGAGAGGTAATAATTTCTTTGCTCAAGTGAATAAGAATTATGAAGCATCTCTGTGTATAAAAAACAAAATGAATTGCTTCTTTTAGAAAAACTGAAAAAGTCTGGCTAAAACTTTATAGTAAAAGCACAAAAAAAATACAAGTTTAATAGTATAAAGAATGTTTGGAATGATAATGGTTGTTAGAATTACTAAAATTAAACATTTTCATTACATGCTAGCAAATTTCTTCAATGTTATTTTTGATTTATTTTTATTACTCTTATTTTTCAGCTATTTCATTTTCTAGCCTTGTTTAGTACAAAAACTGTCCATATCATTTTTTTAAATCTGTTTATTTGTTCTGTGCTGACCCCTATAATGTTTAGATATTTTAGCAAATAGCTCTGCTAGAATTTTAATGCCTCATTGAGTCCTGTTAAAAAAAGTATTTATATTTCAGTATGAGGAATATATGATAATTCATATGATGACATGTCATTAAAATATTGTTTAAAAGTTCAATAGATAAACACTTGAAATTCTCTTTGTAATAAACATTAAAAATTAAATCTCCCCTAAACTCCCTACAGTAATAAGCTCATACATATAGTAATAATAATAAAAATAAAATAAACGTGTGAAATTGAGAATTTAATGTATTTTGCAAGTCAGCAAAACTTCTGTCAAAAAGCACTCTATTGATAATTAGAGCTATAATATTTAATAAATCAACAAGTTTGACTTATTGACTTATCTGGTTGGCCAACTTAAGAGTTTTGTGTTAAAACACTCATCAGGGCCAGATGTTCAATAACCTCCTCAAAACAAACATTAATCATAACTTTCATATTTGAAATAGAATTAAAAAATTGATTTGCATTTGTTCTAAGGAGCATAAATACAAGATTTGATAGTAATTTCAATCGATTATTCAAACATCTGGCTCTGACAAGTGTTTTCACATAACACAAAGCTATTGAAACATTTATCAAATAATTGCACTTTTCTTGAATTATTGAAAATATATCCAAACAAGTTTAATTTTTTTATTGTATTTTTTAAATTTTTGAATAAGATGTTATACATTGGGGTTGAAATTGTACATAAACCATCCAAAGTTCATGTTTGTTTGGTTGTTTTGTTCAAGTACTTTTAACCATCTCAGTCATTTTCAAGAACCATTTGTAGACAAGATTCCATTGGCTACATTCTGGTATTCTTTGAGAGTGTAAAATAGTCTACAGTGTAATGGATAAGGGGAGCAAAATTGAATTAAAAAGAATGTTTTCTTTTCACACACACACACACACAAAATATTTCATACACCCTTCAAGATACTGTCTCCTTTGGTACCAAATATTTTATTTAGTATGGGTTATTTATTTTGTATTATAATAGATTCTAAGGTTTTGAGTTGCTCCTTGTATTGAGTGCTCTATAGTATTTTGGTATTATCCATTAATATTTGTCTTATGTTCATAGCTGCATTTTGATTTGCTGGTTGATGTGCATGAATTGCACCGAGTTTTGACAGGTGACAAATCAACCCAGGAGAGAGTGTGGTGCATATGTACCTGATGTAAGAATTTAATGCTGTTTTTTGATTGTTGATATTGTTTTTAAGGGATTTTTACCAATGAAACTGAACCTCAAAAATCCTATGTCAAAATAATGTTGTTTTTCATTTCTAATGCCTGCTGCGAAATTGCATCTCATAATCAGTTATTCAAGTAGTTACTTGGTTTTTCTGTCACTCTGAGCAATCTCTTTGTTGTTCTGATGCTCTGAGCAATCTCTTTGTTGTTCTGACGCTCTGAGCAATCTCTTTGTTGTTCTGTCACTCTGAGCAATCTCTTTGTTGTTCTGTCACTCTGAGCAATCTCTTTGTTGTTCTGTCGCTCTGAGCAATCTCTTTGTTGTTCTGTCACTCTGAGCAATCTCTTTGTTGTTCTGATGCTCTGAGCAATCTCTTTGTTGTTCTGACGCTCTGAACAATCTCATTGCTTTTCTGTCTGTCCAAGCAATCTCTTTGTTTTGATAATACAATGAAAAAAATTTGAAAATCCCAAATTTGAAGAAATGGAAGTATTATTGCTTCTATTTATTTTTATTTTTATTTTTCAATTGCAGGGTCTTAAGAACTGTCATGTTCTGATGGTTCCTCTTGCTTGTTATCCAATATAGATTAATTCTGATGACATTTTTAGCAGCTAATTATAAAGGCTGATGTCAGGGTTAAATTTTGAATATAAGATAATTTCATTTTTCTTATTGTTGCTTTTTATCCCAATACTCAGTTCTTTTCTCTAACGATTAAACAACATGAATAAAAAATAAAGCAATAACTGCTAATGAAATTTGAACTCACATCCTATATCCTAGAATCCTATCTGACTTTGAAGATCTTCTCTACTTATTTGGTCACAGAAACTTCATGGTTAATCAGGGGCAACACTATGGCTATTAATTTCTTTATCTCATTTCATAATATTCTATATTACAGGTTTATTTATGGTATAACTAAGGACCAAAACTGGAGGCCTATTTCAAAATCCTTAAATTTCAGAAAATTTGGAAGAAAAGTTGAACAGCATTCTTCATGACTTTTCATTAGTTTTGTATTATAAAAATATTAGATTTACTGCTATTTTTTATTTTTTAATGGTAAACAAAACTAAAATACAACATACTTTTTTATATAACTTTTACAGAAACACAAATTAATTATAAAAATTAAAAACATTTTCATCAATATATTTGTTAATATTCGTATTATCATAAAGAAAAATTAACTTGGATTAAAAAATACTATTATTTACCACAATTTTGCAGTGTAAAAATAGAATCACAGAAAGTCTTTTGCAGAAAAGTCTGTTAAAGATTAAACATAAGAAAATTAATTTTAATGGTTTTTTTTTTTTTTAGACTTTAACATTTATAAGGAGAAAGACTAGAAAAAATTGGATTAATAAATTATTTCTTTAAAAGAAGTAAAATTATGCAAATTCTGATACAACTTGCCAGCCATACAATATATATATATATATATATATATATATATATATATATATATATATTTTTTTATAGATACAATTATTTAAGTAAATCCTGTTTATAATAAATAGTATTAATTATATTTACCAGCCTGAATGTCCGAGTAGAAAATGTGCCACTGACAGAAATCAAACCTATCCTACACACAACTGTTATTTGATCTGATGTGTAATACCACTCAGCTACAGAGGAAACATCAGGTTAGCAAAGTCCAAATTATTGTTTTTAAACAACTAATTTCCCATGATTTTTATCGAACAAACATATCTTAACATAAAAAATGTCAACATATATTGTAAAATAGACAATTTCATAATATACACACACACACACACACACACACACACGGTTACGTAAAAAAGTATTCACATTTTTGCCATAAGATATTTTTAGGTTTGTCACGCTGCCCTCTGCTCGTTTGTGTTTATAGTTGGTACTCTTGTGGTCACATGATCGAAGTTTGAGCTTGATCACACCAGTTTTCTTGCTACTGTTACAATGTAAACATGGCCACTCCTTTAGCAGTGTACACCAAGGAGGAGCAAAGAGCAGACAATGACCAAATTTACTTGGAGCTACAACGAACAGGAAATTGTGAAGAGTCATGATTACCAATGTCCTGAAGGGACATGGCACATAGAAGAAGGTTTTATATCTAATAATAAATATTATAGAGAAAGTTTCATTTTAAATCTACTTCTTATCCTTGTTTTATTTTTTAATCCTTATTTCTTATCCCATCTCTATTCTCCATATCAGCAAGAAAGTTGACAGCCAATTTGTCCAAAATCGCAGAAGATTAAGTAATAATTTTTTTTTTTTTTTTTTTTTTTTTTTTGTGCTGTCATTTTAAATCAGTGTTACTAAGTGGTTACCACCCAGGTCTCTACATGGCCAGGATCATGTGCTTATTTTGTCAAATATTTCTGCTGGCAAGCAATAGCATTCATTGTATTAAACAGGATTTGGTCACATATAAGCTAACATATCTGATGATGTGTAAGACCCCCGTCATTTGTATTTAACATTATAGTATTATGAAGTTAGACTAATTAAAAGTCCCAAGAGACACTCAAGTTAGAGGGTTTCTAAATTAGCTGTGTGATATGGACATAAGAGGAAGAAGCAAGATGTTCTGATTATGAGAATATGTAGGATAGATAAAAACTGACCCTAAACTTAAAGAGATTAAAAGTGAAGAGATTAAGGATTGATTTATTGATTGATTTGTATTTTATAACTTGTCACTTTTTGCAGGTTATTTAAAGCCAGAAAATATTTTTAGATTGTAAGAATTTTTTGGAGATAATGATTTTTACTAATACAAGTTCTAATAATTAACTCATAACTTAGAGGAGGAGAAGAGAGATTCATACCTTTCCCAGGAGTATTTGCACATGAACCTGATTGGAACTCTGCTCTCCAATTTTCAATTCCAAGCTGTTATCTATTACACTACCCACACATCCAAGCTTACAGCACCTGGTATTCATAAACACTCATCTAGGTACTGAATGAACTTTGATGTTGCTTAACTTCAGTGATTGTTCAAGAACCAGTGTTCCAGTGTGATATGACCTTAAGCCTTGCAGTGATTAGGAAAGCATCCTCACAGGATTCTGTTCTACAAAATAGTAACTCTTGAGAAGAATCTGTCTGAGCAGAACTTCTTCCTTACCAATGGAATATGAAGGGAATGAGGATGATTCAATCCTTTGTACATGGCATGGCAGGTTTAGTTGGGTAAATACAGGATTATTAAAAGTGAAAGAGCAGATTTCAGAAATTTAATAAAAACAAATCCTAAGAAACATAAATGCATTCAACATATTACTAAACAGGAAACGGTTCAAAGTTATTAAAATGAATTTTTTTTTTCAATCTTGTTTAAATGTTTCTTTTTGTTGGTAATGTGTTGAATGTGTTCATGTCTCTTAGCATTTGTTTTATTTATTAAATTGTTGAAATCTGCTCTTTCTTTTTTGAATAACCCTGTATTAACTTACCATTTACTTTAACTAGCTTCACATATAAAATCTGGGAAATATTTTTGAGCTATTTTCAATGGCTGGAAGGGAGGGATTTTATATACTATCAAATTCTATAGTTCAGCTGTTTGATTGAAATGTAAATGATTTTAACTTTGTTTTGGATATAAAATAAAGAATTCAATGAAACTAAGAATTTTTCAATGAATTCCTTATTCCAGAGAAATAAAAATTATATTTTTCTACGGGTTTATAATTCTATGGAGTTATTGGAACACTTCCAATTTAACTTCAATCAAACCTCATCATAAATATAAGGGACTTAAGTATGTTTACTTATGATTTTAATAATCTCATAATTTTACAGGGAGAGTAGACTTTGTCTTTTAAAGGTATGTTCATTTTTTTTATTGTTATTTAGTCAGGATTTATTATTGATGGGCACAATAGTAACAACAGAAGACACACAGATGATGGTGGACACAGAAAGAAAACTTGAGGAACTCTTAGACAAGGTAGTAAAAGAAAGCAGGAAGAAAGGACTAACCATTAATTTAAAAGAGGCATAATGAATGATCATTAGCAAGAGGGATAGCCTGAGATATCCACTACAAATTTGAGATGTGAAAATGAAGCAAGTACAGAAATTTAACTGTCTGGGAAGTATTATAAGGGACAAAGAAAATCCAAAGGTATATTTGAATAACAAAAGAGCCTTTCAAAAACTAAAAGTATTAAGGAACTGGAAAATTTCATTAGCAATAAAGGAGAGTTCTGAACTGCTATGCAATAGCCATCTTTCTATGTAGCAGTGAATACTGAACATTTTCCTCATAGATGAAGAAGCAAGTTGAAATGACAGATGTAATTCTACAGAAGGATGTTGAGAATGCTATGAATGAAACATGCTAAGAAGTTTTAAACAAAATGGGAATAAAA